>CM038681.1:67970241-68298362 GCA_021605205.1 Aegilops longissima
TAGTCTATATTGGGGCAGCCCAATAACTATTTCAGAAATTCCTAATAAATCCTAGAGGCCCACTTAGCCCATTTGTGCAAGGCAAGGGATACTACTAAAGTTTAGTCCCACATTGCTAGTTGAGTGGGAATTGGACCTCCTTATAAGGGAGGTTCTTTCCCCACTTGTATGAGCATGAGAACAAGAGGGACATCCACGCGCGCTCCTCCTCCGCCGCCCGCCTCGCCATGACGCGCCGCGGGTTGCGAGAATGAGTCGAGCCGATGTCTATTTTTGCCACGCACTACGGGTATACGAAAGGTCACCTGGGAGCTGAAAAGTTTTGCGGTATTGGATAATGAATACGAATGGTGCACCTCTTCGCGTGCTGCCTGTTCACTTCGTCTCCCTCCGTTGCTTCACCTCCCGGCGCAGCCTGTTCGCGTCCCTCTGCTATGCCTATATAAGAGAGGTCGCTCCTCTCCCGAGATATACATCAGAAGGTTCTCTTCCTCTCGCCACACAGTTCCAATCTCTGCGCTACTGATGTCTTCCTCATCACAGTAGGCCTCCGAGACCGCACCTTTTGAGTCATGTACGGGAGAAGGGTGATAAGGTTTTTGGGGAGCGCTCAGCGCGACTACTGGCTGTTTCATCACAGACGATCCGGTCGCCGACGACTACTTCCCCGACGTCCACGACCTCCTCGACGACATGGCAGGCGAGGACACCGACCTCAAGTCCAGCGCTTCTGCTGCTGTTGTGCCGTATGTATTCTTCTCCTTTCTGTTACAAGTCCTGCTATAATTCTTGGCTCTAGTTTCTGCCCTACGTATGTTAGGTTCTGTTTCGTATAAGCAACTTCATCTAGTGTCTGTTCTAGATGTGTTTAGCTCAAGTTCATATATACAGACGATGTTTACCTTCTCTTTGTCAGATTGCATGACTTGCTTTATATTTGTTATTTTAGTCATGCTTTATCTAGTATTTTTGTTAATAAAATCATTCAGTAAATTGCCCATATTTCCAACAATCCAAAAACCTTATTATAGGCAATTTACCCCGAGTGGTTTTGCTGCTTCCATGAGACCTCCTATGTTTGAGGGTATCCACTATAAGAGGTCGCGCGTGAGAGCAGTCTTATGGTTTTAGACCAGGAGCTGCTATGACGGCACTCTTGGCAAACCTGAAGGAGAGCAAGATGCCCAACAGGCACAAGCTTTTCAGAAAATGGATACCTTGTTTAAGGCTGCTCTCTTGAGTGTTCTTGGTGAGAACATAGTTGATGCTTATGCCAATTGACAATGGAAAAGATATGAGGGACGCACTCAAGGCCAAGTTTGGGGTCTCGGATGCCGGCACTGAGCTGTACATCATGGAGCAATTCTATGATTACAGGATGACTGAAGAGCGCTCCGTGGTTGAGCAGGCTCATGAGATACAGTCATTTGCTAGAGAACTTGAGCACTTGAATTGCATACTACCGGACAAGTTTGTTGCCGGGGGTATCATTACTAAGCTTCCTCCTTCATGGAGGAACTTTGCTACCTTACTGAAGCATAAGAGACAGGAGTTTTCCGTTCCGGATCTCATTGGTACTCTTGATGTGGAAGAAAAGGCGAGAGGAAAGGAAACACGTGCTCGAGGTATTGAGGGAGGATCTAGTGCCAATGTGGTACAGAAGCAGAACTTCCAGCCCCACAAGTTCAAGAACAAGGGCAAGTTTGATGGTAAAGCAAAGTTTGATGGAAAGAACAAGGCTGTGCAACACACGAACTTCTAGAAGAAGAATGGCAAGAAGAAAGGTGCTTGTCATGTGTGTGGAGATCCTGATCATTGGGCTCCTAGTTGCCCTAATCGCTATGACAAGCGTCATCACAGGAAAGGCGGCAAGACCGCTAATGTTGTCATTGGAGACAACGACATGAAGGATGTTGGGTATGGTATATTTCCACTATTCTTTCAGTATGTCATTCTCTGATTGGTTGATTGACACGGGTGCTAATGTGCATGTATGCGGTGATATTTCCATGTTTTCGTCTTATCAGACCGCAGGGACTTCAACCGTGCTGATGGGCAACAGTTCGAGTGCTTCTGTTCATGGTGTTGGCACGGTCGATCTGAAGTTTACTTCGGGGAAGATTGTGCGGCTGAAGAACGTGCATTATGTCCCCTCCGTCAATAAAATCTTGTTAGTGGATCTCTTCTGTGTAGAGATGGCTACAAGCTTGTCTTTGAGGCGAATAAATTTGTAATATCCAAGTATGGAACCTTTGTCGATAAAGGCTATGACTCAGGAGGCCTGTTTCGTTTATCCTTGTCAGATGTTTGCAATAAAGTTGTTAATCATATTTGCAACAATAGTGAATCAAATGTGTGGCATTCATGTCTTTGTCATGTTAACTTTGTTGCATGTCACGACTAGCGAAGTTGAACTTAATCCCTAGTTTCACCATTGTCAAGGGATCTAAGTGTCAAGTGTGCGTGCAAGCTAAGCAACCTCGTAAGTCTCACGTGACTGCGGAGACGAGAAATCTTGCACCACTAGAACGTATACATTCAGATCTATGTGAAATGAATGGTGTTTTGACAAAAGGTGGAAAGAAATATTTCATGACGTTAATTGATGACTCCACTAGATACTGTCGTGTGTATCTTCTGAAATCTAAGGATGAGGCTTTGAACTTATTCAAGATCTATAAAGCTGAAGTGGAAAACCAACTTGATCGAAAAATCAAGAGGCTTAGGTCCGACCATGGTGGAAGTATTTTCCAATGAATTTGATGCTTTTATGCGGAACATGGTATAATCCATGAGAGGACGCCTCCCTACTCACCTCACCAAATGGGGTGGCGAAAGAAAGAACCGTACTCTAACTGATTTGGTTAACGCCATGTTAGACACATCGGGTCTCTCAAGGCATAGTGGGGGAGGCGATATAGACAGCATGTCATGTCCTAAATCGAGTCCCCACAAAGAACAAAGAGATAACTCCATTCGAGGAATGGGAGAAGAAAAGGTTAAAACTCTCTTATCTGCGAACATGGGGTTGTTTGGCGAAAGTCAATGTTCCAATTCCAAAGAAGCGGAAGCTTGGACCAAAGACGTGGATTGTGTTTTCTGGGATATGCTTTTCATAGCATTGGCTATAGATTCTTGGTTGTAAAATCTGAGGTACCGACATGCATGTCGATGCGATCATGGAGTCGAATGATGCGACTTTCTTTGAAGATATCTTTCCCATGAAGGATATGGCTACCTCATCTAATCGGAGATGCCTAGTTCATCGAATCGGAACCGATTACAATTACCGAACCTGGCATTTCGATGGAACACTTTGAAAGTCCTGTGGAGGAGAACAATGAAGTTCCTACTAGGAGCAAGAGATGAGGACTGCAAAGTCCTTTGGTGATGATTTTCTTGTGTATCTCATAGATGACACTCCGGTTCTATTTCAGAGGCCTATGCATCGAAGATGCGACTCTTGGAAGGAAGCAGTTAAATGGCGAGATGGATTCCATCTTGGCGAATGAAACTTGGGAGATAACTGATCGTCCTTATGGGTGCAAACCTATAGGATGCAAATGGGTATTCAAGAAGAAGCTTAGGTCTGATGGTACTATCGAAAAGTACAAGGCTCAGCTCGTGGCTAAGGGTTATACCCAAAAGGAAGGTGAAGACTTCTTTGATACTTACTCACATGTGGCTCGACTGACCACTATTCGAGTTCTACTTTCACTAGCTGCCTCACATGGTCTTCTCGTTGATTAGATGGATGTTAAGACTGCCTTCCTAAATGGAGAGTTGGATGAGGAAATTTATATGGAACTACCAGATGGGTTTGTAATAGATGGTCAGGAAGGGAAAGTGTGGAAGTTGCTGAAGTCTTTGTATGGACTCAAACAAGCACCCAAACAGTGGCATGAGAAGTTCGAAAGAACTTTAACGGCTGCAGGCTTTGTTGTGAACAAAGCTGACAAATGTGTACTATCGCCATGGTGGGGCGAGGGAGTTATGCTTTGCTTGTATGTTGATGACATACTGATTTTGAACAAATCTGAATGTTATTAAGGAGGTCAAGGATTTTCTATCTCGCTGTTTTGAGATGAAGGATTTAGGAGTGGCTGATGTCATTACGAACATCAAGTTGTTGAGAGATGATGATGGTGGGATTACATTGCTTCAATCTCACTATGTGGAAAAGATCTTGAGTCGCTTTGGCTATAGTGACTGCAAGCCCTCTCCAACACCATATGATGCTAGCGTCTTGCTTGAAAGAATCGAAGAATTCCTAGAGATCAATTGAAGTATTCTCAGATTATTGGCTCGCTTATGTACTTAGCCGATGCTACAAGACTGACATCTCTTTGCTGTTAGCAAACTGAGTCGGTTTGTCTCAAAACCAGGAGATGTGCATTGGAAAGCTCTAGAGAGAGTTTTGCGTTATTTGAAAACCATTGCAAATTATGGAATTCACTACACGGGCACCCAAAGGTGCTTGAAGGGTATAGTGACTCAAACTGGATCTCGAGATCTTGATGAGATAAAGGCCACGAGCGGATATGTATTCACTCATGGAGGTGGCGTTGTTTCTTGGAAGTCTTGCAAGCAGACCATCTTAACGAGGTCAACAATGGAAGCAGAACTCACAGCACTAGATACAGCTACGGTTGAAGCAGATTGGCTTCGCCGGCTCTTGAGTGACTTGTCGGTTGTTGAGAAACCTGTACCGGGTGTCCTTATGAACTGCGACAATCAAACTTTGATCACGAAAGTGAGCAGCTCAAAGGATAACATGAAGTCATCAAGACACGTTCAGAGAAGGTTAAAGTCTGTCAGGAAAATGAAAATCTCCGGAGTTATTGCGTTGGATTATATCCAAACGTCTAAAAATCTGGCAGATCCTTTTACTAAGGGTCTATCGCGTAATGTGATAGATAATGCATCGAGGGAGATGGGTATGAGACCCACAATATGAGTTGTTCACAGTGGTAACCTATTCTTTGTGATTGGAGATCCCGTGAATTAGATGTGGAAGACAAGCTGTTGGTCAACTGAGAGGAGAGTATCCCTACTATTCACAATACCACTCCATGAAGATGCAATACTCTCCTAATCTGCATGGCAGGTTGATGTATATCTTAATGTGTTCTAAGTGGCTTATTTAAGAAGAGATGTTATCCTGTAGAACATCTTTTGAAGAACACACCTATATGTGTATGATTGTCAAAAGTCGCAATCTATGAGAGTAGGGTTCTCTCTAATAAACTCATGAAAGGTCACGGAGTATGACGCATAAGCTCCACCCACGGGGAAGACCCACGGTAGCCACGTATCGGTCAAGGCTTTATGTGAAGCTAGATTCGCAGAAAACTTGCAGTTCAAGGCCCAGTCCACTGTTCAAGTTGCTTACTAGTGTAGCCTAGAGTTCTAGGTGGAAGTTCAACAACAGTCTCCTTTGCAGATCTCGTATATAAAACAGTGTTTTGGAACCAAAGGCAAATTTCTGTGTGCCTCACGGGATCTGGTGGGGATTGCTGAATTTAGTCTATATTGGGGCAGCCCAATAACTATTTCAGAAATTCCTAATAAATCCTAGAGGCCCACTTAGCCCATTTGTGCAAGGCAAGGGATACTACTAAAGTTTAGTCCCACATTGCTAGTTGAGTGGGAATTGGACCTCCTTATAAGGGAGGTTCTTTCCCCGCTTGTATGAGCATGAGAACAAGAGGGACATCCACGCGCGCTCCTCCTCCTCCGCCCGCCTCGCCACGCCACGCCTCGTCACGACGCGCCGCGGTTTGCGAGAATGAGCCGAGCCGATGTCTAATTTTTGCCACGCACTACGGGTATATGAAAGGTCACCTGGGAGCTGAAAAGTTTGCGGTAGTGGATAATGAATACGAACGGCGCACCTCTTCGCGTGCTGCCTGTTCACTTCGTCTCCCTCCGTTGCTTCACCTCTCGGCGCAGCCTGTTCGCGTCCCTCTGCTATGCCTATATAAGAGAGGTCACTCCTCTCCTGAGATATACATTAGAAGGTCCTCTTCCTCTTGCCACACAGTTCCAATCTCTGCGCTACTGATGTCTTCCTCATCCCGGCTTGCGGCGTGCACCGCACGTCGGGACAGTAGGCCTCCGAGACCGCACCTTTTGAGTCCTGTACGATAGAAGGGTGATAAGGTTTTTAGGGAGCGCTCAGCGCGACTACTAGCTGTTTCATCACGGATGATCCGGTCACCGACGACTACTTCCCGACGACGACTTCTTCCCGGCGTCCACGACCTCCTCGGCGACATGGCGGCGAGGACACCGACCCCAAGTCCAGCGCCTGCTGCTGCTTTGCCGTCGTATTCTTCTCCTTTACATTACAAGTCCTGCTACAGTTCTTGGCTCTAGTTTCTGCCCTCGTATGTTAGGTTCTGTTGAATAAGCAACTTCATCTAGTGTCATTCTAGATGTGTTTAGCTCAAGTTCATATATCTGATTTATGTTTACCTTCTCTTTGTCAGATTGCATGACTTGCTTTATATTTGCTATTTTAGTCATGCTTTATCTAGTATTTTTATTAATAAAATCATTCAGTATATTGCTCATATTTCCAACAATCCAAAAACCTTATTATAGGCAATTTACCCCAGTGGTTTTGCTGCTTCCATGAGACCTCCTATGTTTGAGGTATCCACTATAAGAGGTGGCGTGTGAGAGCAGTCTTATGGTTTCAGACCATGAGCTGCTATGACGCCACTCTTGGCAAACTTGAAGGAGAGCAAGATGCCCAACAGCACAAGCTTTTCGAAAATGGATACCTTGTTTAAGGCTGCTCTCTTGAGTGTTCTTGGTGAGAACATAGTTGATGCTTATCGTCAATTGGCAATGGAAAAGATATGTGGGGCCTTTTCGAGGCCAAGTTTGGGGTCTCGGATGCGGCCTTGAGCTGTACATCATGGAGCAATTCTATGATTACAAGATGGTGAAGAGCGCTCCGTGGTTGAGCAGGCTCATGAGATACATCATTTGCTAGAGAACTTGAGCACTTGAATTGCATACTACGGACAAGTTTGTTGTCGGGGTATCATTACTAAGCTTCCTCCTTCATGGAGGAACTTTGCTACTCTTGAAGCATAAGAGACAGGAGTTTTCCGTTCGGATCTCATTGGTACTCTTGATGTGGAAGAAAAGGCGAGCGAAGGACACACGTGCTCGAGTTATTGAGGAGGATCTAGTGCCAATGTAGTGCAAGCAGAACTTCCAGCCCCACAAGTTCAAGAACAAGGGCAAGTTTGATGGTAAAGCAAAGTTTGATGGAAAGAACAAGGCTGTGCAACACACGAACTTCAAGAAGAAGAATGGCAAGAAGAAAGGTGCTTGTCATGTGTGTGGAGATCCTGATCATTGGGCTCCTAGTTGCCTAATCGCTATGACAAGTGTCATCTCAGGAAAGGCGGCAAGACCGCTAATGTTGTCATTGGAACACCAAATGAAGGATCTTTGGGTATGGTATATTTCCACTATTCTTTCAGTATGTCATTCTCCTGATTGGTTGATTTACACGGGTGCTAATGTGCATGTATGCGGTGATATTTCCATGTTTTTGTCTTATCAGACCGCAGGGACTTCAACCGTGCTGATGGGCAACAGTTCGAGTGCTTCTGTTCGTGGTGTTGGCACGGTCGATCTGAAGTTTACTTCGGGGAAGATTGTGCGGCTGAAGAACGTGCATTATGTCCCCTCCGTCAATAAAATCTTGTTAGCGGATCTCTTCTGTGTAGAGATGGCTACAAGCTTGTCTTTGAGTCGAATAAAGTTGTAATATCCAAGTATGGAACCTTTGCCGATAAAGGCTATGACTCAGGAGGCCTGTTTCGTTTATCCTTGTCAGACGTTTGCAATAAAGTTGTTAATCATATTTGCAACAATAGTGAATCAAATGTGTGGCATTCACGTCTTTGTCATGTTAACTTTGGTTGCATGTCGCGACTAGCGAAGTTGAACTTAATCCCTAGTTTCACCACTGTCGAGGGATCTAAGTGTCAAGTGTGCGTGCAAGCTAAGCAACCTCGTAAGTCTCATGTGACTGCGGAGACGAGAAATCTTGCACCACTAGAACGTATACATTCAAATCTATGTGAAATGAATGGTGTTTTGACAAAAGGTGGAAAGAAATATTTCATGGCGTTAATTGGCGACTCCACTAGATCTTGTCGTGTGTATCTTACGAAATCTAAGGATGAGGCTTTGAACTTATTCAAGATCTATAAAGCTGAAGTGGAAAACCAACTTGATCGAAAAATCAAGAGGCTTAGGTCCGACCGTGGTGGAAGTATTTTTCCAATGAATTTGATGCTTTTTATGCGGAACATGGTATAATCCATGAGAGGACGCCTCCTACTCACCTCGGTCAAATGGGGTGGCGAAAGAAAGAACCGTACTCTAACTGATTTGGTTAACGCCATGTTAGACACATCGGGTCTCTCCAAGGCATGGTGGGGGAGGCGATATTGACAGCATGTCATGTCCTAAATCGAGTCCCCACAAAGAACAAAGAGATAACTCCATCCGAGAAATGGTAGAAGAAAAGGTTAAAACTCTCTTATCTGCGAACATGGGGTTGTTTGGCGAAAGTCAATGTTCCAATTCCAAAGAAGCGGAAGCTTGGACCAAAGACTGTGGATTGTGTTTTCCTGGGATATGCTTTTCATAGCATTGGCTATAGATTCTTGGTTGTAAAATCTGAGGTACCTGACATGCATGTTGGTGTTGGAAATATGCCCTAGAGGCAATAATAAATTAGTTATTATTATATTTCCTTGTTCATGATAATCGTTTATTATCCATGCTATAATCGTATTGATAGGAAACTCAAATACATGTGTGGATACATAGACAACACCATGTCCCTAGCAAGCCTCTATTGGCTAGCTCGTTGATCAATAGATGGTTACGGTTTCCTAACCATGGACATAGGATGTCATTGATAACGGGATCACATCATTAGTAGAATGATGTGATGGACAAGACCCAATCCTAAGCCTAGCACAAAGATCGTAGTTCGTATGCTAAAGCTTTTCTAATGTCAAGTATCATTTCCTTAGACCATGAGATTGTGCAACTCCGGATACCGTAGGAATGCTTTGGGTGTACCAAACGTCACAACGTGGCGGGTGGCTATAAAGGTGCACTACTGGTATCTCCGAAAGTGTCATTGGGTTGGCACGAATCGAGACTGGGATTTGTCACTCCGTAAACGGAGAGGTATCTCTAGGCCCACTCGGTAGGACATCATCATAATGTGCACAATGTGACCAAGGGGTTGATCACGGGATGATGTGTTACGGAACGAGTAAAGAGACTTGCGATAACGAGATTGAACAAGGTATAGGATACCGACGATCGAATCTCGGGCAAGTACAATACCGCTAGACAAAGGGAATTGTATACGGGATCGAATGAGTCCTTGACATCGTGGTTCATCCGATGAGATCATCGTGGAACATGTAGGAGCCAACATGGGTATCCAGATCCGCTGTTGGTTATTGACCGAGAACGTCTCGGTCATGTCGCATGTCTCCCGAACCCGTAGGGTCTACACATAAGGTTCGGTGGCGCTAGGGTTATAAAGGAAGTTTGTATGTGGTTACGAATGTTTTTCGAGTCCGGATGAGATCCCGGACGTCACGAGGAGTTCGGAATGGTCCGGAGGTAAAGATTTATATATGGGAAGTCCTGTTTTGGTCACGGAAAAGTTTGGGCGATATCGGTAATGTCTGGGACCACCGGAGGGTCCTGGGTCCACCAAGTGGGGCCACCTGCCCCGAGAAGGCTGCGTGGGCCAAGTGTGGGAGGGACCAGCCCCTAGGAGGCTGGTTACTTCACAAAGGGGCCCAAGGCGCAAGAATGAGTGGGAGGGGCAAACCCTAGTCGAGATGGGCCCTAAGGCCCATCTAGTGGCGCCTCCTCTCCCTCCCTCTTGGCCGCCTCCCCAAGCCCCATCTAGGGCTGGCCGCACCCCTTGGGGTGGAAACCCTAGATGGGGCGCAGCCTCCCTCTCCCCTATATATATGAGGCCAAGGGCTGCCCAACACACGCAATTCTATCTCTCGTTGGTGCAGCCTGCGTCTCTTCTTCCTCCTCCTCCTCTCTTGTGATGCTTGGCGAAGCCTGCAAGATTGCCACGCTCCTCCACCACCACGCCGCCGTTGTGCTGCTGTTGGATGGAGTCTTCCTCAACCTCTCCTCTCTCCTTGCTGGATCAAGGCGTGGGAGGCGTCACCGGGCTGTACGTGTGTTGAGCGCGAGGTGCCGTCTGTTCGCACTAGGATCTCCGGTGATTTGGATCACGACAGTCGACTCCTTCAACCCCGTTCTCATGAGCGCTTCCGCTTAGCGATCTACAAGGGTATGTAGATGCACTCTCCTTCCCTCGTTGCTAGTTTCTCCATAGATAGATCTTGGTGACACGTGGGAAAATTTTGAATTTCTGCTCGTTCCCCAACAAAGGGTATCGAGCTAGGTCTATTGCGTAGATTCTTTGCACGAGTAGAACACAAAGTAGTTGTGGGCGTTGATTTTGTTCAATATGCTTACCGTTACTAGTCCAATCTTGTTTCGATGGTATTGTGGGATGAAGCGGCCGGACCGACCTTACGTACTCTTTCACGTGAGGCAGGTTCCACCGATGACATGCACTTGGTGCATAAGGTGGCTAGCGGTGCCGCTCTCCCACTTTAGTCGGAACGGATTCGATGAAAAGGGTCCTTATGAAGGGTAAATAGCAATTGGCATATCACGTTGTGGTTTTGCGTGGTAAGAAACGTTCTTGCTAGAAACCCATAGCAGCCACGTAAAACATGCAAACAACAATTAGAGGGCGTCTAACTTGTTTTTGCAGGGTATGCTATGTGATGTGATATGGCCAAGAAGAATGTGATGAATGATATGTGATGTATGAGATTGATCATGTTCTTGTAATAGGATTCACGACTTGCATGTCGATGAGTATGACAACCGGCGGAGCCATAGGAGTTGTCTTTATTTATTGTATGACCTGCGTGTCATTAAACAACGCCATGTAATTACTTTACTTTATTTCTAACCGGTAGCCATAGTAGTAGAAGTAATAGTTGGCGAGACAACTTCATGAAGACACGATGATGGAGATCATGATGATGGAGATCATGGTGTCATGCCGGTGACGATGATGATCATGGAGCCCCGAAGATGGAGATCAATGGAGCTATATGATATTGGCCATATCATGTCACTACTATAAATGCATGTGATGTTTATTATGTTTATGCATCTTGTTTACTTAGAAACAACGGTAGTAAATAAGATGATCCCTTACACAAATTTCCAGAAGTGTTCTCCCCGATTGTGCACCGTTGCTACAGTTAAATCGCTTCTAAGCACCACGTGATGATCGGGTGTGATGGATTCTTACGTTCACATACAACGGTGTAAGACAGATTTACACAGCAAAAACACTTGGGGTTAACTTGACGAGCCTAGCATGTGCGGACATGGCCTCGGAACACGGAGACCGAAAGGTCGAGCATGAGTCGTATAGTAGATACGATCAACATGAAGATGTTCACCGATGATGACTAGTCCGTCTCACGTGATGATCGGACACGGCCTAGTTGACTCGGATCATGTAATCACTTAGATGACCGGAGGGATGTCTATCGAGTGGGAGTTCATAAGATGAACTTAATTATCCTGAACATAGTCAAAAGATCTTTGCAAATTATGTCGTGAGCTCGCGCTTTAGTTCCACTGTTTAGATATGTTCCTAGAGAAAATATAGTTGAAAGTTGAAAGTAGCGATTATGCGGACAGTAGAAAGCTTATGTCCTTAATGCACCGCTCGATGTGCTGAACCCCAAACGTCGTTTGTGGATGTTGCGAACATCGGACATACAAGTTTTGATAACTACGTGATAGTTCGTTAAGCGGTTTAGAGTTGAGGCACGAAAGACGTTTTGAAATGTCGCGGAACATATGAGATGTTTGAGGGCTGAAATTAGGATTTCAGGCTCGTGCCCACGCCAAGAGGTATGAGACCTCCGACGATTTTCTTAGCCTACAAACTAAGGGAGAAAAGCTCAATCGTTGAGCTTGTGCTCAGATTGTCCGAGTACAACAATCACTTGAATCGAGTGGGAGTTGATCTTCCGGATGAGATAGTGATGTTTCTCCAAAGTCATTGCCACCAAGCTGCTAGAGCTTCGTGATGAACTATAACATATCAAGGATAGAGATGATGATCCTTGAGGTATTCGCGTTGTTTGACATCGCAAAGTAAAAATCAAGAAGGAGCATCAATTGTTGATGGTTGGTGAAACCACTAGTTTCAAGAAGGACACTTCATGAAGCGGCAAATCGATTGTTGCTCCAAAGAAGAAACCCAAGCCCGAGACTAAGTGCTTCGCAATAAGGGAACAGCCATCGGGCAGAATTACCCTAGATACTTGGTAGATAAGAAGGCTGGCAAGGTCGATAGAAGTATATTGGATATACATTAAGTTATTGTGTATTTTACTAGTACTCCTAGTAGCACCAGGGTATTAGATACCGGTTCGGTTGCTAAGTGTTAGTAACTCGAAATAAAAGGCTACGGAATAAGCGGAGACTAGCTAAAGGAGAGCTAACGATATGTGTTGGAAGTGTTTCCAATTTTGATGTGATCAAACATCGCGCTCCCTCTACCATCAAGATTAGTATTAAACCAGAATAATTATCATTTGGTGTTTGCGTTGAGCATAGACATGATTGGATTATGTCTATCGCAATCTGATTATTCATTTAAGGAGAATAATGGTTACTCTATTTATTTGAATAATACCTTCGATGGTCTTGCACCTAAATAAATGGTTTATTGAATCTCGATCGTAGTGATACACATTTTCATGCCAAAAGTATAAGATAGTAATGATAGTACCACTTACTTGTGGCACTGCCATGTAAGTCATATTGGTGTAAAACGCATGAAGAAGCTCCATGTTGATGGATCTTTGGACTCACTCGTTTTGAAAAATTTGAGACATGCGAACCATGTCTATTGGTGTATACGCATGAAGAAACTCCATGCAGATGGATCGTTTGAACTCACTTGATTTTGAATCACTTGAGATATGCAAAACATACCACATGGGCAAGATGACTGAAAAACCTTGGTTTCAGTAAGATGGAACAAGATAGCAACTTGTTGGAAGTAACACATTTTGATATGTGCAGTCCAATGAGTGCTGAGGCATGCAGTGAATATCGTTATGTTCTTACTTCACAGATGATTTGAGTTGATGTTGAGTATATTTACTTGATGAAACACAAGTCTGAATTATTGAATGGTTCAAGTAATTTCAGAGTGAATTTTAAGATCTTCGTGACAAGAGGATAGAATGTCTATGATATGATCATAGAGATGAATATCTGAGTTTCGAGTTTTGGCACACAATTAGGATATTGTGCAAATTGTTTCACAATTAATACCGCCTGGAACACCATAGTGTGATGGTGTGTCCGAACATCATAGTTGCACTCTACTGGATATGGTGCGTACCATGATATCTCTTATCGAATTACCACTATCGTTCATGGGTTAGGCATTAGAGACAACCGCACTCACTTTAATGGGGCACCACGTAATTCCGTTGAGACGGCACTGTTTGAACTATGGTTTGAAGAAACCTAAGTTGTCGTTTCTTAAAAGTTTGGGGCTGCGACGCTTATGTGGAAAAGTTTCAGGTTGATAAGCTCGAACCCAAAGCGGACAAAATGCATCTTCATAGGACACCCAAAACAGTTGGGTATACCTCCTAATTCAGATCCGGAAGCAATAGGGATTGTTTCTTGAATCGGGTCCTTTCTCGAGGAAAAGTTTGTCTCGGAAAGTTGAGTGGGAGGATGGTGGAGACTTGATGAGGTTATTGAACCATCACTTCAACTAGTGTGTAGCAGGCCACAGGAAGTTGTTCCCGTGGCACCTACACCAATTGAAGTAGAAGCTTATGATAGTGATCATGAAGTTTTGGATCAAGTCACCGTACCTCGTGGGGTGACAAGGATGCGTACTACTTGAGTGGTACGCAATCCTGTCTTGAAGGTCATGTTGCTAGACAACAATGAACCTACGAGCTATGGAGAAGCAATGGTGGGCCCAAATTCCGACAAATGGTTAGAAGCCATGAAATCTGAGATAGGATCCATGTATCATAACAAAGCATGGACTTTGGTGGACTTGCCCGATGATCGGCAAGCCATTGAGATAAATGGATCTTTAAGAAGAAGACGGACGTGGACGGTAATGTCACCGTCTATGAAGCTCGACTTGTGGCGAAAAGTTTTTCACAAGTTCAAGGAGTTGACTACGATGAGATTTTCTCATCCGTAGCGATGCTTAAAGTCCGTCGGAATCATGTTAGCACAAGCTGCATTTATGAAATCTGGCAGATGGATGTCAAAACGAGTTTCCTTACCAGTTTTCGTAAGGAAAGGTTGTATGTGATACAATCGAGAAAAGTTACATCAATCCTAAGGATGCTAAAGGTATGCTAGCTCCAGCAATCCTTCTAAGGACCGGAGTAAGCATCTCGGAGTTGGAATATGCACTTTGATAGGATGATCAAAGATTTTGGGTTTATACAAAGTTTATGAGAAACTTGTATTTCCAAAGAAGTGAGTGGGAGCACTGTAGAATTTCTGATGAGTATATGTTGTTGACATATTGATGATCAGAAATGATGTAGAATTTCTGGAAAGCATATAGGGTTATTTGAAAGATGTTTTTCAATAGAAAACCTGGATTAAGCTACTTGAACATTAAGCATCGAGATCTATAAGGATAGATCAAAATGCTTAATAATACTTTCAAATGAGCATATACCTTGACATGATCTTGAAGGTGTTCAAGATGGATCAGTCAAAGAAGGAGTTCTTGGCTGAGTTGTAAGGTATGAAGTTAAGACTTAAAGCTCGACCACGGCAGAAAAGAGAGAAAGGACGAAGGTCGTCCCCTATGCTTCAGACATAGGCTCTATAGTATGCTATGCTTTGTACCGCACCGAAGTGTGCCTTGCCATGAGTCGATCAAGGGTGCAAGAATGATCCAGAATGGATCATTGGATAGCGATCAAAATTATCCTTAGAGGAATAAGGACACGTTTCTCGATTATGGAGGTGATAAAGAGTTCGGCGTAAAGGGTTACGTCGGTGCAAGCTTTATCACCTATCCGAGTGACTCTGAGTAGCAAACCGGATACGTATAGTGGAGCAACCATTTGGAATAGCTCCAAATGGAGCGTGGAAGCAACATTTACAATATGACATAGAGAATTGCAAAGTACACACGGATCTGAAAGGTTCAGACCCGTTGACTAAAACCTCTCTCACAAGAAAAACATGATCAAACCTCAGAACTCATTGAGTCTTAATCACATGATGATGTGAACTAGTTTACAAACACTAGTAAACTCTTTGGATGTTGGTCACATGGCGATGTGACCTATCAGTGTTAATCACATGACGATGTGAACTAGATTATTGACTCTAGTGCAAGTGGGAGACTGTTGGAAATATGCCCTAGAGGCAATAATAAATTAGTTATTATTATATTTCCTTGTTCATGATAATCGTTTATTATCCATGCTATAATTGTATTGATAGGAAACTCAAATACATGTGTGGATACATAGACAACACCATGTCCCTAGCAAGCCTCTATTGGCTAGCTCGTTGATCAATAGATGGTTACGGTTTCCTAACCATGGACATAGGATGTCATTGATAACGGGATCACAGCATTAGTAGAATGATGTGATGGACAAGACCCAATCCTAAGCCTAGCACAAAGATCGTAGTTCATATGCTAAAGCTTTTCTAATGTCAAGTATCATTTCCTTAGACCATGAGATTGTGCAACTCCGGATACCGTAGGAATGCTTTGGGTGTACCAAACGTCTGGCAACGTAACGGGTGGCTATAAAGGTGCAATGCAGTATCTCCGAAAGTGTCATTGGGTTGGCACGAATCGAGGCTGGATTTGTCACTCCGTGTAAGCGGAGAGGTATCTCTGGGCCCACTCGGTAGGACATCATCATAATGTGCACAATGTGACCAAGGGGTTGATCACGGACGATGTGTTACGGAACGAGTAAAGAGACTTGCCGTAACGAGATTGAACAAGGTATAGGATACCAACGATCGAATCTCGGGCAAGTACAATACCGCTAGACAAAGGGAATTGTATACGGGATCGAATGAGTCCTTGACATCGTGGTTCATCCGATGAGATCATCGTGGAACATGTAGGAGCCAACATGGGTATCCAGATCCGCTGTTGGTTATTGACGGAGAACGTCTCGGTCATGTTCGCATGTCTCCGAACCCGTAGGGTCTACACATAAGGTTCGGTGGCGCTAGGGTTATAAAGGAAGTTTGTATGTGGTTACCGAATGTTGTTCGAGTCCGGATGAGATCCCGGACGTCACGAGGAGTTCGGAATGGTCCGGAGGTAAAGATTTATATATGGAAGTCCTGTTTTGGTCACCGGAAAAGTTTGGGCGATATCGGTAATGTCTGGGACCACCGGAGGGTCGGGGGTCCACCAAGTGGGGCCACCTGCCCTGAAGGCTGCGTGGGCCAAGTGTGGAAGGGACCAGCCCCTAGGAGGGCTGGTTCGCTTCTAAAGGGGCCCAAGGCGCAAGAATGAGTGGGAGGGGGCAAACCCTAGTCCAGATGGGCCCTAAGGCCCATCTAGTGGGCGCCTCCCTCTCCCTCCCCTCTTGGCCGCCTCCCCAAGCCCCATCTAGGGCTGGCCGCACCCCTTGGGGGTGGAAACCCTAGATGGGGGCGCAGCCCTCCCTCTCCCCTATATATATGAGGCCAAGGGGCTGCCCAACACACGCAATTCTATCTCTCGTTGGTGCAGCCCTGCGTCTCTTCTTCCTCCTCCTCCTCTCTTGTGATGCTTGGCGAAGCCCTGCAAGATTGCCACGCTCCTCCACCACCACCACGCCGTTGTGCTGCTGTTGGATGGAGTCTTCCTCAACCTCTCCTCTCTCCTTGCTGGATCAAGGCGTGGGAGGCGTCACCGGCTGTCGTGTGTTGAGCGCGGAGGTGCCGTCCGTTCGGCACTAGGATCTCCGGTGATTTGGATCACGGCAGCACGACTCCTTCAACCCCGTTCTCATGAACGCTTCCGCTTAGCGATCTACAAGGGTATGTAGATGCACTCTCCTTCCCTCGTTGCTAGTTTCTCCATAGATAGATCTTGGTGACACGTAGGAAAATTTTGAATTTCTGCTACGTTCCCCAACAGTTGGTACGATCATGGAGTCGAATGATGCGACTTTCTTTGAAGATATCTTTCCCATGAAGGACATGGCTACCTCATCTAATCAGGAGATGCCTAGTTCATCGAATCAGGAACCAGTTACAATTACCGAACCTGGCATTTCAATGGAACACTTTGAAAGTCCTGTGGAGGAGAACAATGAAGTTCCTACTAGGAGCAAGAGACAGAGGACTGCAAAGTCCTTCGGTGATGATTTTCTTGTCTATCTCATAGATGACACTCCCAGTTCTATTTCAGAGGCCTATGCATCTCAAGATGCTGACTCTTTGGAAGGAAGCGGTTAAGAAGCGAGATGGATTCCATCTTGGCGAATGAAACTTGGGAGATAACTGGTCGTCCTTATGGGTGCAAACCTATAGGATGCAAATGGGTATTCAAGAAGAAGCTTAGGCCTGATGGTACTATCGAAAAGTACAAGGCTCGGCTCGTGGCTAAGGGTTATACCCAAAAGGAAGGTGAAGACTTCTTTGATACTTACTCACCTGTGGCTCGACTGACCACTATCCGAGTTCTACTTTCACTAGCTGCCTCACATGGTCTTCTCGTTCATTAGATGGATGTTAAGACTGCCTTCCTAAATGGAGAGTTGGATGAGGAAATTATATGGAACTACCAGCTGGGTTTGTAATAGATGGTCAGGAAGGGAAAGTGTGGAAATTGCTGAAGTCTTTGTATGGACTCAAACAAGCACCCAAACAGTGGCATGAGAAGTTCGAAAGAACTTTAACGGCTGCAGGCTTTGTTGTGAACGAAGCTGACAAATGTGTGTACTATCGCCATGGTGGGGGCGAGGGAGTTATGCTTTGCTTGTATGTTGATGACATACTGATTTTCGGAACAAATCTGAATGTTATTAAGGAGGTCAAGGATTTTCTATCTCGCTGTTTTGAGATGAAGGATTTAGGAGTGGTTGATGTCATTATGAACATCAAGTTGTTGAGAGATGATGATGGTGGGATTACATTGCTTCAATCTCACTATGTGGAAAAGATCTTGAGTCGCTTTGGCTATAGTGACTGCAAGGCCTCTCCAACACCATATGATGCTAGTGTGCTGCTTCGAAAGAATCGAAGAATTGCTAGAGATCAATTGAAGTATTCTCAGATTATTGGCTCGCTTATGTACTTAGCTAGTGCTACAAGACCTGACATCTCTTTTGCTGTTAGCAAACTGAGTCGATTTGTCTCAAAACAAGGAGATGTGCATTGGAAAGCTCTAGAGAGAGTTTTGCGTTATTTGAAAGGCACTGCAAATTATGGAATTCACTACACCGGGCACCCAAAGGTGCTTGAAGGGTATAGTGACTCAAACTGGATCTCAGATGCTGATGAGATAAAGGCCACGAGCGGATATGTATTCACTCATGGAGGTGCCGTTGTTTCTTGGAAGTCTTGCAAGCAGACCATCTTAACGAGGTCAACAATGGAAGCAGAACTCACAGCACTAGATACAGCTACGGTTGAAGCAGATTGGCTTCGCCGGCTCTTGAATGACTTGCCGGTTGTTGAGAAACTTGTACCGGGTGTCCTTATGAACTGCGACAATCAAACTTTGATCACGAAAGTGAGCAGCTCAAAGAATAACATGAAGTCATCAAGACACGTTCAGAGAAGGTTAAAGTCTGTCAGGAAAATGAAAAACTCCGGACTTATTGCGTTGGATTATATCCAAATGTCTAAAAATCTGGCAGATCCTTTTACTAAGGGTCTATCGCGTAATGTGATAGATAATGCATCGAGGGAGATGGGTATGAGACCCACAATATGAGTTGTTCACAGTGGTAACCTATTCTTTGTGATCGGAGATCCCGTGAATTAGATGTGGAAGACAAGCTGTTGGTCAACTGAGAGGAGAGTATCCCTACTATTCACAATACCACTCCATGAAGATGCAATACTCTCCTAATCTGCATGGCAGGTTGATGTATATCTTAATGTGTTCTAAGTGGCTTATTTAAGCAGAGATGTTATCCTGCAGAACATCTTTTGAAGAACACACCTATATGTGTCTGATTGTCAAACGTCGCAATCTATGAGAGTAGGGTTCTCTCTAATAAACTCATGAAACGTCACGGAGTATGACGCATAAGCTCCACCTGCGGGGAAGACCCATGGTAGCCACGTATCCACTACAAGGATCTGGGTCTATTGCAACAAAAGCGTTCGTCGCAATAAGTTCCCAATTGTCGCAATAAGTACCTATTGCCACAACATGGTGTTCGTTGCCGGCCGTTGCTACTGGACACATGGTAATAGGTTATCGCAACAAAAAAATAATTGTGGCAAGAAAGTGTGTTATTGCAACAACCATGTGACAAGTTGCCACATTTGTTCCTGTGGCATCACGCACTTGATGCCACAATTTGGTTTGCGGCAATAGCTTAATGCAACAGGTAGAATTTGCCGTTTGTGGCGATAGGAATTTCTTGCAATAACCTATACCAACAACACTTTTTCGTGGCGCTTGCTCTTCCGTGGCAATAGTTAACCGTGGCAATACCCTATGTCATCAACTCTTGTTTTTGTGGGTATAGTCCTTTCACCACGAACCCTATGTTCGTGGCAGTAATGTATGGCAACGACTCTCTAGCCGTGGTAATACTAAAATTGCAACATACTCATTTTGGTGGTGACAAATAGCTATCACAACAGACAGAATGTTTGCGGCGATAAGTTATTGCGACAATATGAAGTGTTCTGTCACAACAACCTGGTGCAACAAAACAAGTGGTTGTGGCGACTAACATTTGACGCAACGCTACATTTTTCGTGGTGCCAACATGTTGCAACCAAAAGTAGGTTGCGGTAATAGCCCACTTCAGCCATAAAAAAAAATACAGGCACTCAATTACATGAGTCAAATAATGCATATATGATGTAGAATTGTAGATGCATAAAATATCAAAGTTTACATGGTTAATATCCATTAAATGAAACTGAAATAAATTTAGCACGCATTCAACATACTGAATGTGCCATCCTAATTAAAAGTGAAGACTATATTGTCCATGGTCTAGAGTCCATTCCAGTTATTTTGATCCTGCAACAAAGAAATCAAAATTTTATTTAGCTCAAGTTACATGAAAATTGAAAATACTTAGTCAGGAAAATAAAGAAACAACACAATGACTAATTAGCAGTGTACTCACCTAAACATCATGCTACTCTTTGTTAGTCCATGTTCCATTCTTCGTGTGGGTTAGTTCCCAAAGGGCAATACAATCTGGCTCTTCTCCGGTTTCGAAGTCTATGCAAATAGTATAACAATGAGATGCTTGAAACATGGAAGGATAGTTAGCATCAAACCATACATATTGAGTTAGACTCGTAGCTTCTCAAAACTTATTTGTGAGTACGATTGTCATCCAATTCTATGTTTCCTCTTCTGCTTTTTTACGGTTATCGAAGTTCTGTTGGCTGATTTTCTATCCATTCATTCAAACAAAATACAACCAGTCAGACAAGCCATTTCATCATAGTACACAGTTCATAAACAATGAGCTTAGAGATAACCTGAAAGTTTAAATCAGTGTCGAAGTACTCAATCATCCATTCCCACTCTTCTGGTTGTAAATTTTCCAGCACATTGTCCAATCTACTCGCATCGGTTTTTTATGCCTTGTAAATGGAGCTTAGAGTTGATCACCAGCCTCTATATCACTCTTTCGCAATTTTGAGAATTGTTTCTTCTGTTTCTGGTGTATCGTCCAAATCCCAGCTGTCCTGTAATGCGTACAACAAATGGATAGAATTTAGTAGTCATCATCGATGGAAAAATGAGATTACACATGCGAAAAAAGTTGTACACACCATCATATCTGCAGCAATGAGTAGATGGATGGTAGGGTGAATGTCCGATCACCTTCTCACTCCAATGAGTGGTGACTTTCTTTTCATTATGACTACCACGTCATCCTTGAATGAACGATAGTTCATTCCTACTGTACCACCCAAATTTTCAGAGAATGCAATATTAGCTTTGCAAATCCATTGGCAAAACGCTTATTGCTTGATTTAAAACCTTTTAGAACACCTCGCCCTTTCTTCTTCTGTCCATCACTTTCTACAACCCAAACCATACAAGAATTATTGCAATAATCAGTATTGCATTGTAAGAAACGAGGATGCAAATATAAACAAAAAAGTACCATTCTGTAGTTGTGCATGGTTGCGGCCAGCATGGGACGGACATTCATCCGGTGCACACATGTCATTAGCAGACACGTGAGTGTCAGATTGTTCTTGAGTTCCTGTATAAGGTTTAACAGTTCTGAAGATTAAGAATTCCAGGATTTTCTTAATTATACCAAATATAACTGAAGCTGTTGTAAGAAAAAAGAAGCTAGGCATAAAAAAGTGACTAGAAAAATATCTACTCAAATCTATACTGAAGTTGTTGTAAGCAAAAAGGAGCTAGGCTTAAAAGATTAAATCAAATCAAATTGTGTTATAGCATGCAGGACAGAAGTCTTTTAGCATAGCATACGTCTATAATTTTGATTTATAATTAAAAGATAGGCTTTCTGTAATCTAAACCTATACTGAAGCTATGAAGCGTACACATGACACATCAATTAGAGCTCACCCTGATAAGGAAATCCCAGTACATACACATGCAGTAATCGAGCCTGAATGTGTTAAGCAAACTACTACCAAGGTTAAATAAGCTGAATGTGGCAATATGCTTCAGTATAGGCACATACGCTTATAAGAAGTCTGGACAGTGGTTCTGGTATTAACTTGGTACTATTTTACATAGTCAATGTTAGCTTAAAACTGACTATAGTCAAACAATTGTCTAAACCTGCCTGTCTCTCTCTTTCACCTAAGCTGCACTAGTACTCTGTACTTTTTCCTCTGCTTTGTTTGTGCCTGATAGAAACTGAACAAGTTCCTATGCATCTGCGTCCGATGTCGGGGAACAAAACGAGGGTCAGCGACCATCAGTGAAAGGAAAACTTGGGACTATTTACACAAAACGTGGGACACTTCAAAATACAAAAATACACGAGTCCTGATCGTGGTCGCGACCGCCGTGACTGTGGCCGAGGCCGTGGACGGCACCGACGACAGCAGGTCGACCGTCTCCCAGCACGGCGAGAGTGAGGAGTGCTGCACGGCGGCCATCGGCGTGGTAGTTCTACGATGGAAAGGGGGCGCTACCATGGCCATCCGTCCACCGCCTCCTGCTGCCCCTCCTCCTCGTGTCCGCATGGCAGCCCCACCGCCTCCGCCTCCGCGTCCTCCTGACCGCCGCCGCCACCACCAATTTCTCTAGCCTCGCGCGCATCCACCTCCAACGGAACCCCCTCCCGGTCTCCTTGCGGAAGTAGAAGAACTGCGATGGAAAGGGGGGCCGGGACGAGCGGTACGGGTTCGAGATGGAAGTGCGGAAGCTGCCGGGGAAGAAGAACTGCGGCTGCAACTCTAGGTGCTGCACTGCACATCTATGCGGAGGAGATTTGGGAGAAAGGAATAACCTGAGACGGTGTACGTTTGATGGACTCCGGTGTGATCAGCAGTGTCGCCGCCGTCTTGACGCCCTGAGGACGGAGTAACCAGAACGAGAGATCTCAGATCCAATCTCGACGATTTGATTAAGAGAAATAATCGGGAGTATTTATGAGGGGTGTTTAGCGGGGAGGTTAAGAAGTTGTGGCGCCAGACACTACCAAATTATTTGTTGGAAAATACAAAAAAATTGGAGGGAAGGCTTTAGCGGGAAGGTAAAAAATTACATCCATAAAACAGAGTACACGCTTAATTATTTGTTTAGAAAGTGCTTTTTTAGGAACATTTACAATAATGAAATAAATTGAAAAAAATATTTCGAATCAATATGAAATATATCTGCTGCTGAAAGTAATATTACTAAAATTTGTTTGTAAAAGGTTATTTTGCTGAGTGACCGAGATAGATGCCCTCCTTGTTGGCAATCGTACATGACATTTATGATGACGGGGACAGTATGCAGTCGACACAAGAACAACAACCGAGGCTCCGAGGCGGCAAGGGTAATGGAGGTGGTGTGCCCTACACTCATTGACAGAAACATCATATCATCCTCGCTTTAAAACTATTATATGTTATACTCTTGCTTTGAAACATATGTAGATATGTGGTGATGAGATGGTCGATCTATGTCGGTCCCGATCTCACGGTTCGATCTTAAGATGGGGTGATAAGACGGGAGATGACGAAGAACACGAAGGACGCAACGGAAAACCGTCCTTCTTATCGGTTGGTCCGTCGATCCAATAGAATGGAATCCAAAGAAGTCCTGATGGCCACGCGTGCAAATACATACACCAAGAACATATGTAGATCATCATGTTAATCATACAACCAAAATCAAATGCCACCACATATATTCGACAATTTTCATCTAGCAAACCCTAGCTAACCATAACCGGCGCTCCCAGCCTACCAACTCACCGGGGCTTCTAGTGCAAGGATGACGCCGATCCAATATAATCCAATCCAAGGAAGACCCAACAGCATGGACTTGGATGGAGATCCATTTGTAGAGCGGTAATGCTACATCAACGAATTTCTTTTACGGGATTTCACTGACTGGTTGACGTGGACCACTAGTATTAAGGATTGGGGGAGGAAGGGCCCACACCCCCTGAAAATCAAGGGGGCAGAGAGGTTAGCTAGAAGGATGCCCTGTAAAACGCCCGTAATCGTCTATGCGTCTAGCATTTTCCTTTATAGAGAAAGAGGCCATGTACATCTAGTTCGTCTACATAAACCATTCTTGAATTGAATTTCCGCACTCACATAAACCATTCTTGAATTGAATTTCCGCACTCATCAGAAGGTCATGATAGAGAATACACTCCAGTCCTGCAAACAGTTTGGGAAAGGGTCAAAATTCTATAAACTCGGAACTCTGTCACCCGGGCCTTTGAATACTGGGCTGAATATACTACCACTCTAAATTAGCCCATAAGCAAATCTAGCCCTACTTTTGCTTTCCAGTTCGACCATGCGTCTGCCAACCTCCATTGCGATCTCGCCGAATCGCTAGGTCTGGGCGGATTCTATTTGAGACGCGCTCATCAAGAAGCCGCGACATCGCTCAAGGCGTCCAGTCCCGACACCCAGTTTGGGCCAACCCATGGTCGAGCTTCACTGTTTCTACCTTTTTTCTATTTTAGTTTCTTTTTTTTCTTTTTTATTTTCTATTTATGTTTATTTGCATTTTTCCTTTTTTCCTTTTCCTTTTTCCATATTTCTGTTTTATGGTATGATAAAAAAGTTCAATGTGTAAAAAAATGTCAATTGTGTATTACAAATATGTTCATCTTATATTAAGAAAATGTTCATGGTATATCGAAAAAGCTCAAAATGTATTATAAGAATCTTCATTGTATATTAAGAACTTTTTCAATGAAATACTACAAATGTTAATTATGTATTTGATTTTGATTCACCATATCTTACACAAAATGTTAAATGTGTATTTGCGAATTGGTCAATGTATATTACAAAAAAATTCGATACATATTAGAAAATTATTCAACATTATTGGAATCGGTCGAACAAGCTGGAATCCGTACCCAATACTACATATACGTTTCCTTCCTTATCTAATCATAAATGTTCTTTTAGGTGAACTCATCATTAACTGCTACATAAGGGTATTACCTCCAGCCGAAACTGTCAAGCAAACATGAAAAAAAAGAGTTTTGATAAGTCACGTCTCACATGGATGATGGCTTTCAAAATCGATGAACTTTTTTCCAAAACCGATGAACTTTCTTTCAAATTTGATGGACTTTTTAAGAATTGATGTTTTTTTCAAATCAATAAACTTTTGTCAGACATGTGAGCTTTTTTTCAAAATTGATGAAATTTTTTCAAATACGATGAACTTTTTCAAAACCGATGAATTTTTTTCAAAATCGATGAACTTTTTTTCAAATTTGATGAACTTTTTCAAAAAATGACGAACTTTTTTCAAATATGATGAACTCTGTAAAAACCAATGGACTTTTTCAAAATTGATGAACTTTTTTTTTCAAATTTGATGAACTTTTCCCAAAATTTATGAACTTTTTATCAAGCAATATGATTTTTTTCCAATTTTGTGAACATTTCTTTGAAAATCCGTGAATTGTTTTACAAAATGGATGAACTTTTTAAAAAAGTGGATTCCTTTTCAAATTTACGTTTTCTTTATTTAAAAAATGTCATGCGACAGAAATAATTGTCATATAGTCTGTTGTCGGAATAAACAGACGTAAGTCATGGAGGTGCAGTGGTACTGTGCTCAAGGTCCTCACGGTGGCATGTGGGTTCGATTCCCAGTTCTTGCTTGTTTTGCTATATGCTCTGTTTTTTTAGCATAGATGTGTGCAATGCTGGGCCGGCCAACTGTAGCTCACCTTCGGGCGTGTAACCTCGTCGCTTTCACTTGGGCAGGCCCATGATTCGGCTTCGCTCTGTTTTCTTCATTGCGGGACCCCTGTTTGGGGAACTTTCTGGAAAGTTCCTAGTCGGTTTTAGAAACCTTCTAGAAGGTTCCATGAATTTGTTTGTTCTGTTTTCTTTTCTAATCGGGGTTTATTCTTTTCTTGATTTCTTTCTTCTTTCTCTTTTTCTTATTCTTTTTTTCTGCTTATTTCTTTCTATTTATTTTGTATTTTCTTTTCTTTTTTGCGGTTTCTTTTCTTTCTTCTCCTTTTTGCCATTTCTTTTCTCTATTTTCCTTTTTGTAGTATATAAAAGGCCACCGTGTATTAAAAATAAGGTTACGTATATTAAGAAAATAATCACCTGATATTATGAAAAGTTTGCCAAGCATTATAAAAATATTCATCGTGTATTACAAAACATTCATCGATATTATGAAATTGTTTACCTTGTATTTGAAACTTGTTCATCATGTATTAAGAAATTGTTCAACATATACAACAACATATTCATTGTGTATTTCAAAAATTGTTCAGCCTATATCATGAAAATGTTCAATATGTTTTGAAAAATATTTCGTCGTATACTACAAAAAATTTCAATGTATATTTAAAAATTGTTCGTCCTATATAAATAATTGTTCATGTTTTTCAATTTTTAAAATATATGCTATTACGACCAATACATTTTTTGTTGCAATAGGTAGCCAATATTTTGCAACAATATTTGTATCTAACGCTACGTCTCACAGACGTCGCAATATCTTTCCAAATATTACCACGAATAGATATTTTTGTTGAAATACCTTGTCTCTTTTGCAACAAGATGACTGTCTCGCGCAACGTAATTTGTTTGTTGCAATATCGCTACCATGTTGCAACGACTATGTAGTTTGTTGCAATACGACACCTCTATTTCAACAAAATGAGTATTTATCGCGACTAGGCTCAGTTGTGGCAATACGTGCATCCTATTACCACAACTAGAGAATATGTGGTAATATTGTGTTCTATGGCAATAAAAGATAGTTGTAGTTTGCTATATGCTCTGTTTTTTTAGCATAGATGTGTGCAATGCTGGGCCGGCCAACTGTAGCTCACCTTCGGGCGTGTAACCTCGTCGCTTTCACTTGGGCAGGCCCATGATTCGGCTTCGCTCTGTTTTCTTCATTGCGGGACCCCTGTTTGGGGAACTTTCTGGAAAGTTCCTAGTCGGTTTTAGAAACCTTCTAGAAGGTTCCATGAATTTGTTTGTTCTGTTTTCTTTTCTAATCGGGGTTTATTCTTTTCTTGATTTCTTTCTTCTTTCTCTTTTTCTTATTCTTTTTTTTCTGCTTATTTCTTTCTATTTATTTTGTATTTTCTTTTCTTTTTTGCGGTTTCTTTTCTTTCTTCTCCTTTTTTGCCATTTGTTTTCTCTATTTTCCTTTTTGTAGTATATAAAAAGGCCACCGTGTATTAAAAATAAGGTTACGTATATTAAGAAAATAATCACCTGATATTATGAAAAAGTTTGCCATGCATTATAAAAATATTCATCGTGTATTACAAAAACATTCATCGTATATTAAGAAATTGTTTACCTTGTATTTGAAACTTGTTCATCATGTATTAAGAAATTGTTCAACATATACAACAACATATTCATTGTGTATTTCAAAAATTGTTCAGCCTATATCATGAAAATGTTCAATATGTTTTGAAAAATATTTCGTCAGTATACTATAAAAAATTTCAATGTATATTTAAAAATTGTTCGTCCTATATAAATAATTGTTCATGTTTTTCAATTTTTAAAATATATGCTATTACGACCAATACATTTTTTGTTGCAATAGGTAGCCAATATTTTGCAACAATATTTGTATCTAACGCTACGTCTCACAGACGTCGCAATATCTTTCCAAATATTACCACGAATAGATATTTTTGTTGAAATACCTTGTCTCTTTTGCAACAAGATGACTGTCTCGCGCAACGTAATTTGTTTGTTGCAATATCGCTACCATGTTGCAACGACTATGTAGTTTGTTGCAATACGACACCTCTATTTCAACAAAATGAGTATTTATCGCGACTAGGCTCAGTTGTGGCAATACGTGCATCCTATTACCACAACTAGAGAATATGTGGTAATATTGTGTTCTATGGCAATAAAAGATAGTTGTAGCAATAAATTTTGTTGCAATAGACTGGAATCCTTGTAGTGATCGGTCAAGGCTTTATGTGAAGCTAGATTCGCAGAAAACTTGCAGTTCAAGGCCCAGTCCACTGTTCAAGTTGCTTACTAGTGTAGCATAGAGTTCTACGTGGAAGTTCAACTTAACAGTCTCAACTGCAGTACCGTATATAAAATAGTGTTTTGGAACCAAAGGCAAATTTCTGTGTGCCTCTGGGATCTGGTGGGGGATTGCTGGAATTTAGTCTATATTGGGGCAGCCCAATAACTATTTCAGAAATTCCTAATAAATCCTAGAGTCCCTCTTAGCCCATTTGTGCAAGGCAAGGGATACTACTAAAGTTTAGTCCCACATTGCTAGTTGAGTGGGAATTGGACCTCCTTATAAGGGAGGTTCTTTCCCCACTTGTATGAGCATGAGAATAAGAGGGACATCCACGCGCGCTCCTCCTCCGCCGCCCGCCTCGCCTCGCCGCGCCGCGGGTTGCGAGAATAAGCCGAGCCGATGTCTAATTTTTGCCATGCACTACGGGTATACGAAAGGTCACCGGGAGCTGAAAAGTTTTGCGGTAGTGGATAATGAATACTGAACGGCGCACCTCTTCGCGTGCTGCTGTTCACTTCGTCTCCTCCGTTGCTTCACCTCCGGCGCAGCCTGTTCGCATCCCTCTGCTATGCCTATATAAGAGAGGTCGCCCTCTCCCGAGATATACATCGAAGGTCCTCTTCCTCTCGCCACAGTTCCAATCTCTGCCATCGATGTCTTCCTCATCCCGGCTTGCGGCGTGCATCGCACGTCGGGACGATAAACCTCGAGACCGCACCTTTTGAGTCCTGTCGGGAGAAGGGTGATAAGGTTTTTGGGAGCGCCAGCGCAACTCTCGGTTGTTTCATCACGGACGATCCGATCGCCGACGACTACTTCCCGACGACGAATTCTTCCCCGACGTCCACGACCTCCTCGATGACATGGCGGCGAGGACACCGACCCTAAGTACAGGTAACCTGCTGCTGCTGTGTGCCGTCGTATTCTTCTCCTTTCTGTTACAAGTCCTGCTCAGTTCTTGGCTCTAGTTTCGCCCTCGTATGTTAGGTTTTGCTTCAGATAAGCAACTTCATCTAGTGTCTGTTCTAGATGTGTTTAGCTCAAGTTCATATATGCAGACGATGTTTACCTTCTCTTTGTCAAATTGCATGACTTGCTTTATATTTGCTATTTTAGTCATGCTTTATCTAGTATTTTTGTTAATAAAATCATTCATTAAATTGCTCATATTTCCAACAGGTTCTCCTTGTGCCAAGACGGCGAAGATTGGGGCGGCATCTTCATGCCCTTGGGATCCCGCCATGGCCTCCTACTCATCTTCCACCTTTCGTGGAAGCGGCTCCTGGTGTGGGACCCCTTCAACGTCGACCAACACAACATTGCTGCTCCCCCGGAGTTCGATATGGAGAAGGCCCCGTTCAGCGGGGCGGTGTTTCGCGCCGCCGGAGACATTCAGCACTTCCGGGTGGTCTTGGTAACCACGGAGACAGACGAGCAGCAGCATACACAGGTCATCGCCCGTGTTTACTCATCTTAACACCACTTCCATCCAAACTTCCCACCAAGAGTCGTGTGTACTTTACTATCGGTGTGCTAGTTGGGCATTGCCTTTATTGGTTGTTCAATGATAGATCAGCAACAGGTGAAATTTTGGATGGCATCCTTGAGTTTGATTTGGAGAGGCAGATCCTAGATGTGAAACCGGTGCCAGTGGGTATTGCCAACAAAAATATGTGCCAACTCCAGGTTATGCTAGCAGTAGGTGGTGGCCTTGGCATTCTCTTTCTGTCAAATTTCAGTGCCCAATTATGGAAGATGGAGACCCGTCCTGATGGTGTTGCTTCATGGGTGCTGGGAAGAACCGTTGAATTGGACAAGTTACTTTCCCTGAATCCAGAACAGGAAGAGGGAGAGTCCCTAATTATTTTGGGGTTTGCTGAATACAATAGTGTGGTGTTCTTAGGGACACACACCCACCTCTTCACAATCGATCTTGAGTCACTGCAGTTCAAGAAAATTCCCAAAACCAACATCATGAGTCGTTATCATCCGCTCGAAGGTGTCTATGCTGCAGGTAATAGCATAAACCTTTACATTGTAGGTATATTACAACCAAGATGTTATGTATAATTGGTTGATTGAATGTTGTTCATATCCTTCGTGTTAAGCTAACAATTTTAAGTAGTTTCATATAAATTGTTTATTTTGCTACTTGATGATCTTCTCTACATATAGTTTTCTTTTTGGATGTTTGTGCGATGGTCTTCTATGTGATGGTTATGATTTGCAAAAACCTCTTTTAGTGGGTTTATTAGCATGGGTATATTTTATTTTAGCTGATGCCGCCATGGAGCGAGCTTAACGATAGTTCTAGGTAAGTGCGTGTATTCTTTCATTCTGTGACACTAGTGACTATATACTCTTTTGAGAATATTTTTCTTTATTTCATAGTAGATGGACTTCTGTTCATCTATTCATCATGATGTATCAAACCTGAGTGTTTTACTCAAATTGCCTCGAAATAGTCTTTCGCCCCGCTTTATAGATAAAGCAAACATCCATACAACCAAGAGCCATAGGGGCAACAACACAACTATATACTTTTTTGAGAATATTTTTCTTTATTTCATAGTAGACGGACTTCTGTTCATCTATTCATCATGATGTATCAAACCTAAGTGTTTTACTCAGATTGCCTCAAAATAGGCTTTCGCCCCGCTTTATAGATAAAGCAAACATCCATACAACCAAGTACCAAGAGCCATAACAAATAAGACGGCTAGGGTAACAACATAATCACGCCCCCAAAACACAAAAGAAATAGAGAAAAAAGCCACCGTGTGGTAGTCTAGAAGGCGGCCCTATGAAGCTGATAGTTGACGCGTGGTAGCCAGAAGCGCATCCAACATGAGCCTAAGGCGGTCACTATCCCGCAGCCTAGAAAGCGGGTGCCAATGTTTCAAGAAAGCAGGGAATTTGGAGAACGAGTCTGAGGCCTGCTGCGGGAAGATCCGCTCAATCACCATTTTATTATGAGTCATCCATAATGTCCACGTCATTGCCGCAAAGATGAGCCAAAATAAGCAGCGATTGCGGCCGGTATGGGTAGCTCTAGTCTCCAGGAACTCCGCGAAGTCCATGGCCTCCAGTCGAGCCCTAGAGCCTCGTGAACGAAACTCCAGCGGGCCCGCGTCGCCGTGCAGGAGAACAAGATGTGAGTCCCCGTCTCTAGGACATCACATAGGGGGCATAAGCCATTACCCGGGCCGTGCCGCTTGAGCACCTCTGTCCCATAGGGTAAGCGGTCACGCAGTAGCTGCCACACAAAGATCTTGATCTTCAGGGGCAATGGGGCCTTCCACAACGGGGAGAGCCACAAAATAGTTGGTTGACGGCATAGTGCATGATAAGCTAAATTAACGGAGACCTCACCCGAAGGTGAGAGACTCCAGGAAACGGTGTCCGAGGATTCCGTCAATACCAGCAGGAGGGCGGCCCGCAATCTAGCCCACTCCACTATTTCCTCCTGCCCAAATGTGCGGTGGAACAGGATGTTCCACTGCCCATCCAGACAGGCCATGGAAACCAGGATCCTCGGGTCAGCGCGGATAGCAAACAAGATAGGGAAACTCACCTGAAGAGCCACGCCACCAACCCATGGATCCAGCTAGAATTGGGTACCTTCCCTATTACCTACAACGAAAGAGACCCCAAGACGAATATTCTCCTTGATCTTCTGGATGGATTTACAGAACTGAGAGCCACTCGAGCGAGAATAAATCATGAGAGGATCGCCTCAAAGGTATTTTGCCTGGAGAAGCTGCAGCCACAAACCACCCTTTCCCGCAAGATCCTCCAGACTCATCGCCACACGAGGGCGACGTTCTTGCGGCATGAGGCAATAATGCCTAAATCACCCTGGTCCTTAAGCACGCATATGTCCGCCCACTTGACCATGTGGTACTACTGTCGGCTCTCAGCCGCAAGCCAGAAGAACTTAGCTATTGAAGGAGCTATGGACCCCCTCCCCTGGAAGGATATACATCCCCATCATATACATGGGGAGGCATGCTAGGTTAGAGCTAATAAGGACAGTTTTACTTCCCTTGGAAGTGAACCGTCCACACCAAGGCTCAGCTCAGGAAGCTACTCGTCCCACAAGCGGGTCAAATTCACTCAACATGATCCTGGAGTCGGACATCGGCATCCCCAGATAAGCAATGGGAAAGGCCGCGAGCTTGCAATTTAGGTTATCCGCAATCCACTTTTTCTCGGCCGTCGAGTATCCCAGGACGACAACCTCACTCTTGTCAATGTTAATCTTACGCCCCAACATGGCCTCAAAGCATAGGAGGAACTTGAGATTAACGATGTCAAGGTCCGACACCTCCACCATAATCATGGTGTCATCTGCATACTGTAAATGGGTGACACCACCGGTGGGGATCAAGTGATCCACAACCTTCTAGAGGTGGCTGGCCAACCTAGCTTTGTCTAGGATGCCTGCCAGGGCATCAACAGCTAGGTTGAAGAGAAGAGGGGAAATGGGATCCCCTTGCTACACTCCCCTAGAGGACCTAAAAATGGACCCACCTCACCATTGATATTAATGGTCGTGTTCCTAGTCCGAACCAACCGCATGATCCAAGAGCACAATCTCTCATCGAAACCCTAACGCTGGAGCACCATCTGCAAGAAGGACCAATCCAAGCGGTCATATGCCTTTTGGAAGTCCAACTTGAGGAAGACGCCCCTATGGCCCCATGACGCCACCTCGTGGACATTTTCATGAAGGGGCAGGATCCCGTCATGGATGCACAGACCCTTCAAGAACGCGGTCTGGAGAGGATGAGTGATCCGCTCCGCCACAGGAGCCAAACGTGTTGCACAGACTTTCGCAAAAATCCGTTCAAGCACGTTAATCACTGTGATCGGCCTAAAGTGTCTGATATCAGCCGACCCAACTATTTTGGGGATAAGGGTGATGAACCAAAATTTATTTGAAACATGTCAAAGGTCCCAATGTAAACTTTGTGGAACATAGGCATGATTACCGGCTGCAGGACATCCTAGAACTTCTGAAAGAAAGTCACCGGAAGGCCATCTGGTCCCGGGGCTGACCCCGCCTTCATGTTAGCTATAGCTCTACCTACCTCTTCTGGCGAGAATGGTAGTGTCAATTCTCCATTCTCACTGTCGGAAACTCTGGCCTCGTAAGGCCAAAAGTCCTCCGTCAAGGAAACCCCGCTAGGAGGTTCTGCCGTGAGTAGCTCCTTATAAAAGGAGTAGATGTGGGACCTAATCTCCTCCGGATGTTCGAGGAGGGTGTCACTCTCCCTAAGGCATGGAATGGAGCATATCCGTCGACGGCCATTGGCAATCGCCTAGAAGTAAGTGGTATTAGCGCCCCCCCCCCCTTGAGAAGCCAGGTCTGGCCCCCGCGGCGTTGCCAAAAAAGTTCTTCACCCTTGAAGATCTCCATAAGCGATGCTTCAAGGGAGTACCGCAAAGTCCAATCATCGGCCAAAAGACCAGCGTCATTGGCAATCTCATCCATCACCCTAATATGGTCTAACAAGGCCCCTTTGCGGGCCCTGAGCTCGGCGCCAAGGTTGGCCCCCCACCCTTGCATGAACTGGCCAGCCAGCTTGGCAAAGTGGTGACAGACATCCGCTGCACAGAAGATACGTGGTGGGTTGGCTGCATCCTCTACTCGTCGGCACTTCACCATCTCAAAGAAACTCGGCTACAGCAACCATGATGGTTCGAAATGGAAGGGACGCGATCTCGGTGGGGACCCTTTCGCTGAGGAGAACAATAAGGGGCATGGTCGGAACCAATCCTAGTGACTGCCTTGAGCAAGCACAACGGGAACATGAGCTCCCATCATGCAGAAACCAAGACCCTATCTAGCACACTCCTGATACGGTCCACTTGCTTGTTAGTCCACATGAACCTAACCCCTACACGGGCTATCTCACGGAGGGCCAGGTCCGCAATGCAGTCGTTGAATAAACGCATGCACAAGCGATCCACATTTGGAGAACTCTTGTCCGAAGCCAACCTCATAAGGTTAAAATCGCCAGCCACCACAACTGGTGTAGTGCAGCATTCAACCTTATCCTTTAGCACAGCCAGGAAGTCTGCTGACCTCCTGTGATCAGCCGGGCCATAGACGATGATCACCTCCCAACTGAGATTCACACTCCGGTCAGTGACAGACATACTAAGGAAAAATTCCCTCGGTCCATGTCCTCAACAAGAAGGAATCCTCCCTGACCCCCAGCAGGATGCCCCCAGATTGCCCGACCGTGGGTAATGACTGCCAAGCAAATTGGTGCCGGAAGAGGCCCTGGAGTTCCTGGATGGAAAATTCATGGCGAATCGTCTCTTGCAAACCAACCATGTCTATGTCTTCCTGCCGCATATACTCTATTAGCTGTCGCCTCCGGCCAAAATGGCCAAAGCCTCGGATGTTCCAACAGAGGAACTTCATATCGGAAGTAGTTCTAGGCCCCTTAGGCGGGGCCGAACTAGCCTGCCCGTCAATCGCGGGTCGGGGTGCTTGCTTGGCCGGGCGACCTCGCGCCCCCGCACTCAGGGGGCATCGGTGGTCGCGGGATCCTGTGGAGGAGCCCCAGCACTAGCCCCACAAGCAACCATTTGGTGCTCAATGGGGTGGAGACGTGTAGGCGGCCTTCCCCTCATAGCCCTTCCTTGTGAAGGGCATCCAAGGGTATCAGCCCCAAACACATCCCCAACTCAGCCTGGACGACACGAGCAAGCTTTGCGGCCCGCTCGTGGCCCGTTCAGGACCGGACCGTACGGTCCAGGCCCGGTAGAAAAACATGACGGTCCGGGCCCAGAAATACAGACCGCGAAAAGTTCGGTCCGGTCGGGTCTTTAACCGGGCCGACCAAGCGGACCGATGGTGCAAGGCCCATGAAAAGGCCATCTGGCTAGACAGAGCGAGTGACCCCCCCCTCCCCTCGTTCCATTCCCCCTCCTCCTGGGTCGATTCCCTTCTCGTTCTCCTCATAGCGCCTCCTCCTCTCCAATCCCTAACCCTAACCCTAAGGCGACAGCGCCGTCGCCCGCGGCCTCTCCCCTTCACCGACGGCGCCATCTCGTCCGAGTCCGAGCTGGAGGAGCACGTGTACATCGGGGACGCAGCAAGGCCAGCACGCCATCGGTCCCGCCTTCCTTGGTTCCTCGCCGAGCGCCACGAAGAGGAAGAGGTAATGTTTGAACAAGAAACTTTTGTCCTACTAAGAGTTTCTGAATTTTCTGAAGATGAATCTAAGTCTCACTCGCCGAACTGAGATGATTCAGTGCTAGAGACTTAGATAGGAGATCTGGAGATGTAGTGTTTGAACAAGAAACTTTTGTCTCACTAAGAGTTTCTGAATTTTCTGAACTAATGTAAGAGTTTCAGGAGATGTAGTGCTTCAACAAGCAAACTTTAGTCAGGAGATGTTGTGTTTCAACAAGGTTTTCTATGCTATAATAATTAAATAGTGTGCAGCATATTTCTGTGCATTATACATTGTGCATGACATATTAGAGACCAGCGGTAGATTTCACCAAAGAAGAACAATTAGGAAAGCTCCGCTGAAACACTAGTAATTTCTCATGGGAAGGCTACTTTTGCATTTGGGTTATGTTCGAACTTGTCAAGTCATGAACTGTGAAATGTCACAACTAGCTTGGAGATGAACCTCTCATTTGTGTTATGTTCAACTTGCCAATTGACATGGACTTGAAATTGTCATTGCAAGTTTGTAATCGTGTCGTTCAATGATGATAAGACATTATGTTTGTGGATGTGGTATTTGTGTTGCTTAACCTGATTTGTGCTATGTTTGCTGTCAAAATCAGTTGTTTTGATGTCCAAAAACAAATGAAATGCTGTCCTAATTTAGTTACTTTTACTGTCCAAATTTAGTCCAGTGCCTGCTGTCCAAATGAATTGTTTGTGGATGTGATATATCTGCTGTTCCTGTCCAAACTTATCTGAAAATGTAGTGAGGAGTGATGACTTATCATATTACATCCATTCGTAAGCTTGTCACTATGTGATGCCTAAACAGTAGCTAAACTTATCTACTTGTTGTTGCACTTTTGCTTTATTTACTCTCCAAAATCAACAGATGCCTAAACTGATGACTAGTCTGTTGCATGTTCTAGCATACACTTTGCTCCTTCTCTGAATAATAGGACCGGCAGCATGCATATGTCCACGTACAGTCAGTAGCTCAGCTAGTTTCGCTCAAGACCAGGTCATGGGATGGCTCGTGCGATCGGCAGCTACCTGCAACTGCATAAACAACAGCTAAATATGACCTAAACGCAGCAAAATACAGTCTGCCAGGCAAGGTGACTGGCCGGTCCATTCGGTCCTCTCGGGCTTGACCGAGCTGACCCCCAAACGGTCCGGTCCCAGAAAAGCAGCCCGTTGGACAGCTCGGTCCGGTCCGGACCGGACCGCCGGCGGCCGGTCCAAGTGACGGCTCGGATCGGGACCGGACCAGCCCGGAGACCGTGTCCACCCTGATCTCCAACTGGCCCCGTGCCAACCCTGGACTCTCTATGTCCGAGGTTAGTGGGGGCTGGGGCACTCAAATCCCCACGCTCCGCGCGAGCATAGGCCTCTACAAGCGCCCCATCGATCACCTCCTTGGCACAAATGGCGGAGATCTTCTCAAGACGAGGGCCCTTCTCGCCACTAAGCACAACGTCACAATCCGAGGCCACATCGGCCAGGTGCGCAAGAGGAACTGAACCGAGGATAGCAAATGTAGAACCAGAACAGGATGGACCAGAGGAGGAGGCAGAGTTGCCTGGAACGAGGTCACGAGCAGCCACACGGATGGCGGCCTTCTCCGGGACCGTCGGCACGCAGCCGTCCAGCAGGGTCTAGGACTAGCTCAGCCACGCAGTCTGTCTCGCGGCCACCGACGGGGAAGGCACCGACCAGGCCTTGGAGCTAGCTGCGGGAGAAGGCGTCCATGGACAGCCCCAAGCCCGGAGGTGGAGGCATAGCAGGCACCATCGCCAGGGACCCCAAAGCTGGAGAAGGTGGGGTCTCGGGCGAACGAGAGTAGCACACCACCCCAGGGAGCGGGGAGAGGACGGGGGATGCACGTCCAACCCCACACTTAGAGCATCCTCCTCCCCACCCAAGTCAGCCCTGAGACCCAGGTCGGGGAGGCCAGCGGAGTGGCCAGGGAGGCAAGCGAAGATGCCTGGGCGCCATCCAGCGCAAGAGCGGAGACCTCGGGCGGCCCGGACACCGCCTCTCCAGTGGTAGTCAGGCTCCGTCGGCTAGCGGGCTGAGCAGGAGGCTCGTCATCCTCCTCAGAAGAAGTCTCCTCAGACGGGTCCCCGTCCCCATCCTTCCGACCATCAGAGGGGTCCAGCGTAGGGGAGGGGGCACAGTGCCAGACCGGCTCTCAAGCTCGGCTAGATCGATCTCGTAGGTAAGACGCATGCCTTTCTTGCCGAAGTAGAAGACCAAGGACAGGTCGTCCACATTCATTGGAGCCGGGCACAGAACCTCGATGCGAGCTGGGCCATCTCCCTCCAAGAGGTCGACGGTCAGAAGTTTGCCCACCGACTCTGAGACCGCCTTTAGGATGTGCTCGAGCTTGCCCCCCTTAGGGAGCCCAGAAACCAGCAACTAGACCTGGGCGAGAGGGGGAACCGGGTCAGGAGTTGCGGCTGCCTCCCGGACGGAGATGAGGAACTTGTTGAGCTTGCACTTGATGTTGTTGTGGGTGCAGACGTGGAGCAGCTCAGCGGAGGAGAAAAGCACCGAGAAGACAAGAGGCACTGGGATTGTTGTAATACCTAGTGATCGTTTGCAATTTTGTACAATTTTAGCCTTGTACGTGGTTTGCTTAAATATTTTATCAACACATCTTTGTTTGTCACTCTAACTCACATATGTAATCTCCCTCGTGTTTCATATGTCAATATTTTCTAGAGTTACGGACCGTCAGTTGTATGATCAAAGAGTTCATATTCTTTGGCATTTTTATCCAATACAGTTAAAGGGCTAGTGTAGTCAGCTGCAACTTGATATATGAGGAAACAAATAATAGCATGGTAGATTTTAAATTAAGAAAAGCGTGACCGCAATATCTAATACAATACAATAATCTTCTCAAGGAAATGGATTTTAATAATCTTACTTGATATACCTGATTATTTTCAACACCTTTATAATTTATTTTCGGACATCCTCACTAATTATTTGAGATTAAAAACCTGCAAAACATTAAAATTAAATCTTACTATTACTTTCGAAATAGTATTGAACTTATAATATTCTCATTATAGTTTTTCACCGTCAATTTGTAACTGAATATTACATATGGGACTTAAATCTAAAGTGAGAACAGTTTACCTTATACTACATGAAGGTTTTAAGTTTTCATTGCCTTACACTATGGTTAGTCCCCTCTTGGGACTAACTGAGCTAATCCTAATGTAGATATTTGAACAACTGGCATTTTAGCTTTTGACTGTTTTGAGAATATGCCAACAGTAGAGGCTGAAGGCTTTCGATAAAAAAAAAACTATAACTTGAAGGTGTGCAACTTGAAATTAACTGTTCCGTTGGTTTTTTCCAAGTAGCTTAGATGATTCAACTTTGGAGCATTTTGTCCAGTTTCCATGATGGAATGTTTATTGTTTGAATCATACAAAAGTTGTGCGACATAAGGAATAGTACAAACTTATTTGAACAGTGACATTGATTATTCCTCCACAGGTATTATCAAGTGGTGCAGATATGGCTTGTTAGGGCCGTAGGTTTTCCGTGCGGCCGAGATGCAGCAATGGCTTGTTGGGGGTGTCCTTTTGGTGTGCCCAACGTGGAAATTGATCCTCTTCGTTCTATGTGTACGTGCAGTGGACTTGTAGGGATTTAACTACGTAGTTTGCCTCTCCGCGTCTATTATTATGTCGAACTTTTATTTGGTACTGGCTAATGAATGTTGAATGTCGAACTGCAAATGCTTGCCTGGTGTCATTTCATTTCCTTTTTCTTTGAGACGCGCTGGCTGATGGATTGGGTATCGTCTCAAGTAAGTATTTCGTGAGTTGATTTCTCATTGTTCCGGTGAAAAAAAGGTTAGCCTCTATCTGAAGAAATATGATGCCTCACGCTTGGTTATTGTGATCCTGACAGGGATAGGCAAATCTCAGTTGCCTATGCGCATCTTGATAACAATCTTTACTTTGGGATTCACAGACTTCTGCATGAGCGGTGTTGATGTAGCAAAGCACATTCTGTAGTCGATGCTAGCTGCGTCTTAACATCTCAGCCCATTCCTTGTATTCTTTCAAAAGAACCTGTTACTATTGTTGTGACACCTGCTTGCCTCTGCGCTGTGATCCACGCGCCATGGTCGACGACTTGATGGCCTGGAGCTTGACGGTGACCCTAGTTGTTGTACTTATACCATTAGATGGTATGTTCCTACGTTGCAAGTTGTCGTTGTACTGCGGATGTCATTTATTCACTGTTATCATCTAGAATAGGCGTCATCCATTAAGCATCTTGAACTGCTCAGCATTATGTCTTCCTCCTGGGTGCTTGAAGCTCACGTTTAGAACCTTTGTGCTGAAGAACTGTCAAAAGAACCAGCAGGCAGAGCCTCAAGCGTCTCCTGGCGTGGATAAAAGACAAGCAGCTGAGTAAGGTTCAATTTCAATATATGCAGGTTCTGTCAGCAAAATATTTCACCCGATTTGAGCTTACCGCAAATTCTCTTGAAATTCAGATAAGCTGGTTTCTGTCTGCTAAATTGACTCAAGCATCAGAGATTCAGGGGAGTTACTTCACCAATGAAAGAATGCCTCAAAGGGAGTACACATGAGACGGGAGTGGTACGAACTATGAAGCCAATATTCAGTGAGAGAAAGCCACTTCATCCAGGTCTTTGGTTTTTGGAGAACCATAATGTGAAGATATCAACAGTTCACATGCTCACTTTGCCAATATGTTTCCGGGTGGTGAGCAGTGCTGAACCTGATGTTCACTTGGAGAGTTTTGAATAGTTCTTGATGGCAATGGGCATTAGCCATGTAGTTTGAAAACATGGTCAATGAACAGTTGAACAACTTGAAGGACAATGTAAAGATGGGACATGGGGATGAAGCGGGCATATTTGGTCAGTTCATCCAGCACTACCAGGATAACTTGTTTCCCTTGAGAATTTGGTAAACCCTCAAGATTTTGACATGTGAAGTGGGCATATGAAGTGTACGAAATACGTGCCAATGTGTGCCCGGGCCATTTCAGGAAGGGGTTTTGAAATGTTCAGATTTTTCTCAATTGACAGATGGGGCATCCAGAGATGTACTGTACTTCTCAATGTGTGCCTTCATTACCGGCCAATAAAATTAGTCATTTCAAACCTATGAGTAACTTGAACTCTTTCTAGTAGGCTTCATTCGGATCCTTGACTTAGAAACCGGCCTCTCGAGTCCTTGCTAGAAATAAACCAACCAAAATGAAATGAAGATACTGTCGCTGTTGCACAATTGCAGAGTGAACAATGGACAAAGAAAAACAAGGCGAATTCGGCTGTAGCTAGGATACTAGTATACTAGTACAAAATTTGAGATCCAAATAGGATAATTAATGCATCATGAACAATAACAACAGATGACAAATTCGGTTGTTGATGCACGTTTTACCGTCAGTTGCTTCAGGACATCTCAGGTTCAGTCTTGGTCCTCCTGTCGGTCCATGCTGAAGACTGTTCAGACTCTGAAGAAAGTAACATATTCTTCAATGCTCCCATTTGCATAGAGTATAAGTAAAGATCTCACGTTAATCTGTAAATGCTTCCTGAGATGTACTATTTCCCACCAAATCCTCATTGCATACGTGAACCGATCATGCATGGATACCCCCACTCCGTTTCTCAGAACTTGGGAGTGTTTACCTTTTTTTGAAAAAACTAGTATTGATTAAGCAACATGGTTTTGATTACAGGTGTACAAGGCGGTCTCTTGACACGCAAATCAGTACAAAACCCTGCATAAACCCCCCACCTGAGACTACATGGCTATTATTGATTGTGTCTTTCGATTGGACATCCTGATGTCGTACGAAATAATTATCTCTCACCTACATTGCCGAAATGTCATGTGGTTACTGGTGTTTTTATCTTGTTGATAGATGGGTCTTGATCCATTGGTTTATTGTTCGACATTTAGGCCTTTTTTCTGGCACCGTGTTCATGGTGTTGAGTTCGTTTTATTTTTTGGTTCTCGCAATTTGTACTTTTGTCCCCGTGTCTGATGATTTATGAATGTGATGGCGGAGGAGGTGGTTGGGGGTCTCCTTCATGGCGGCGGCACGGATCTGCAGGGAGGGTTGCAAGCCAACGGGAGTGAGAGTCAGCGACGTTGTAGGGTCTACTGGTCCTTGTGAGTGTGGTCTTCAGAGTTAGGACTATGGCCACAAGCCGGTGGCTGCTGCCATGGATGGTTATGCAGGGATGTGTTGGTCAAAGGTGCTCTGAGCAGAACCTTTACTCGCATTGGTGCCTAAGGGCTTCATTGTCTACTTCTAAGTATTGGTCTTTGGATGAAAGCTTTGGATAAGGATTGCTGGATCGGACGATGGTATTGTATCCCACAGCGGCACCTCGTTAGCCACTGCATCCCTTTTGTGCATTAATTCCCCGTGGGTGATGCAGGTTGTTGGCATGATGACTTGTGTGAAAATAACAATCATGGCATGTGACATTTGAGTCGCACTAAGGGTTTTGTAGTCGACTTCGTTACATGTTTGATGAGTTCATGTGCTATGTTTTCATTTTCATAACAGTAGAGTCGTGCCATCATTCGGCGGTGATGACATGTTGCAGCGGATCGAATAGACACAAGCCATGCACATCCTTCCTTCGAAGGTACTGTTTAAAGTTGAAATTATCTATGTCTAGCATGTGGTTGAGCGGCCAAGCCCTGGCCTCGTTGCATTCACAGTGGGGTAGCGTGAATGCAACGAGGCCAGGGCTTGTTCTGTACAGTAGTTGATAAATTTGATTCTGCATAAGAAAATCAATCATAAAAATAAAAAAAATCTAGGCATGCTGGTTGTGTGTAGTGGGCTTTTTTGACTTGAGCTCTCGTGGGCTCTATCGCGTAGGTCGCTACACCACAGCCCCACAACACAATCCGCATCGTGGGCTGCTGCTTCGACTCCACCACCACCCATTCCCCACATGAGCTGTGACGAGGGCGAGATGAGCCGCCGCCGCCCACTCTCGACGGCGGTGGCGGCGGCGCCGTTGGAGGACGACAACCTGCTCTCTGAGATCCTCCTCCGACTCCCTCCAGATCCTTCATCCCTCCCTCGCGCATCCCTCGTCTCCAAGCGCTGGCTCGGCCTAATCTCCGACCCCGGCTTCTCCGGCCGCTTCCGCCTCCACCATCGCCGCAACCCTCCCCTACTCGGTTTCTTCGACGACCTCCGCTTCATACATACAATGGATCCCCCCAATCGTGTCCCGGGTGGCCGCTTCCCCTCGTGCATCGACGACGACGACGGCCTCGGCCCCTTCATACCCTTGGGATGCCGCCATGGCCTCGTACTCATCTTCCACCTTTCGCGGAAGCTGCTCCTGGTGTGGGACCCCTTCAACGTCGACCAGCACCGCCTTGCCGTTCCCCCGGAGTTCGATATGGAGAAGGCCCGGTTCAGCGGGGCGGTGTTTCGCGCCGCCGGAGACATCCGACGCTTTCAGGTGGTCTTGGTAACCACAGAGACAGATGAGCAACAACATCCACGGGTCATCGCCCGCGTTTACTCGTCAGAGACTGCCACATGGGGTGAGCGCATCTCAACACCACTTCCATCCAAACTTCCCATCAAGAGACGTATGGTCTTTACCATGGATGTGCTAGTTGGGCATTTCCTTTACTGGTTGTTCAATGACAGATCGGCAAAAACTCCAATATTGGATGGCATACTTGAGTTTGATTTGGAGAGGCAGATCCTAGCTGTGAAACCGGTGCCGGTGTGTATTCCCAAGGAAAACATGTGGCAATTCCAGGTTATGCGGGCAGAGGGTGGTGGCCTTGGCATTCTCTTTCTGTCAAATTTCAGCGCCCAATTATGGAAGATGGAGACCGATTGTGATGGCGCTGCTTCATGGGTGCTAGGAAGAACTGTTGAACTGGATAAGCTACTTCCCATTGATTCAGGGAAGAAGAAGAGATGGCACCGATGGCACCGAAGTATACAGGGGTTTGCTGAATACAATAACGTGGTGTTTCTACGGACACACACCGACCTCTTCATGATCCAGCTTGAGTCACTGCAATTCAAGAAAGTTTCCAAAACCAACATCTCGGGTTGGTATCTTCCATTTGGAAGTGTCTATGTTGCAGGTAACAACATATGCCTTTTGTTGCGGATAATATCAGATGCCTTTACATTGCTGGTATAACAAGACCAAGATATTACTTATAATTGGTCGTTGAATAGCGCTCAAATCCTTTCGTGTTAAGCTAACAATTTTAAGTTGCGCCATATAAATTGTTTCTTGCTACTTGGTGATCTTCTCAACATATAGCAATGTTGTTCTAGCGTCCTCTTTCTAGATGTTTGTGTGGTTGCATTTTCTGTGATGGTTATGATTTGGGAAAACATATTTTGGTGGGTTTATTAGTATTAGTGTATTTTGTTTTATTATATGGCATGGAGCGAGCTTAAACATAATTTTATGTGACTTCTCCCTTCCGGTCAGCTAATAGTTTGAGAGTGCAGGATTCTTCATTTCTATTACACTAGTGAGTATATACTGTTTTGAGAATATTTTTCTTTATTTGATAGTAGATGAGGTTTTGTTTATATACTCATCATGGTGTATCAAACCCGAGGTTTTTTCCTCTAACTCTATATGTGAGTTTACCCAAATATTTCATCGATGCCCCCTTGTATCTAGTTTATATTTTTATCTGATATGAATGGTAGTATCAGTGCATAGCAGTGCAGATGTTTCTCGAAATGAGATACCTAATGGTTAGAATGCCCCCTTGTAGGCAAGGGTATTGGTGGTGGACATGATGGAGCTGAACTTTTACGTAATTCATAAGATGATTGGTCACATGGATACGCTACTGTGATGTATTAACTGAGTAAGTAACCTTAACTTTAAGTAGTAGCAGAGTGAAATATTTTCCCTTTACCTTGCTTCTTTTATATTTTCTATTACATTTTTGTCGTTGCAACATTGCATTTGATATTTCTGTCTAGGGATCTATGAAGTCCGAGTGTAACTTGTATGTCGTCCCCTCTGCACAAGTAATTGATACCCAAAAATACCTTAGCATTTGGCTTTGAACTTCATTTATTAAATTGTGCCTATATAAATTGCCATCTCACGTGGCTGCTCATTTGGGATTGTTGTAATACCTAGTGCTCGTTTGCAATTATTGTGCAATATTAGCCTTGTAGGCAGTTTGCTGAAATATTTTACCAACATGCCTATGTTTGTCACTCCAACTCACATATGTTATCTCCCACTAGAAGTTCTTTTAGATGTTGATATTTTGTAGAGTTATGGACCATCAAGTGTATGATCGAAGAGTCCACATTCATCAAGGTTTTATCCAATAACATTAAAGGTCTAGTGTAGCCAGCTGCCATTTGATAGATAAGGAAACAAATAATACCATGGTAGATTTTAGTTTTAATTAATTTTAATAGAAGCGTGACCACATTATCTTATAAAACACAGTAATCTTCTCAATGAAATAGATTTTAATAATCTTACTTGATATATCTGATTATTTTCACCATCTCTATAATTTATTTTCAGACGTTCTCACTAATTATTTGAGATTGAATACATGCAACACATTAAAATTAAATTTTACAAGTACAATTGTGAGATAGTATTGAACAGTCTACAACTGAATTTTACATATGAAATTTAAATTCAAAGTGGGAACTGTTTACCTTTATGTTTTCATTTTTTCACAAACCATAAATAAATATGAACATGTTGTTTTTTTAAACCTTGACAACCTGAACTATGGTATTCCCTAATACCATTGCCGAACCTCTTTCAAGACTCACCTCAGGTACATCCGTTGTGTTCTGTCCATTCAGATCAAAAGTCCCTAAAGCAAAGATCATCCACATTGAGAACTTTTAGGTTGACCACCCAGGCTTCATAGAGGCATTTCTTTTCTAATTTCTAAAACATTAGAAGAGCCTTTTCAATCCGGAGCACAAATCTTTCTCACCTCTCATTGCTGATTGCAAATTGGAATCCTAGTTGTCAACCTTATCAATGGACTTAAAGAAGAAAGGCCTATGTCCGCTGTAAAAAAGCAATTTCAAAGGAATCATTAAAAATCACATTAAGCTCTACTGGAAAAATAGCCACACTATCAGATGAGTCTGCTTCGGATATGAAAACTTAGAACTTTTTCATGCCTCCAAATGGATATGGAATGTGCTATTCTTGATTCTTTATTAGTTAAACATATGTATCAAAATGTAATATTCTATACATGGCAGTCATCACTGAAGTGAATCATGATTGAATGAGGAGCAGTTACATCCAAATAAATCTTCCCTTTTGAGTGAAGGCAATAAAACCTGCTATGGTTGGAGCACCTCATAGTCAAATTTAGCCTTGATCAATTGAGAGCTGAAGGAAACAGTGATTATTAATTAATATAAGATGATTGGCGACAACGGTGGCGAAAGTCCAGCAGGCAACGGCACATGGCTGGAGGGATCCCTTGACTATCTAGCTCGTATATTTCGATTTGCTACTGACTATTTTGCTTGAGGCTTTTCTAAATGCACATGAATTTACTTAGATTTGGTTTTCTACTGACTATCTAGCTCGTATATCTCTAAAAAGTATACCTATTAGGTTCAAACTGAATGCACCTGTTTTATGCATTTACCTCTGATGGAGGTATTTGAACAACTGGTCTTTTAGCTTCTGATGTAGCCAAAGACTTACTTAGAAACTGATGGTGGTTTTTTTTTCACTCAAAAAAAAAAAAAACAAACAATAGAAACTGAAGGCTTTCGATAAAAAAAAGGAGAAGTTGAAGGTGTGCCACTTGAAATGAACTGTTCCATTGGTTTTGTCCAATAGCTTAGATGATTCGACTTTGGAGCTTTCGGCCCAGTTTCCACGATGTTGAAGCTAATGTTCAGTGTTCGAATCATACAAATATTGTGAGATATAAGGAACTGTACAACCTTGTTTGACCAATAACATTGATTATTTCTCCGCAGGTATTATCAAGAGGTCCAGAGATGGCCTGGGTTGGGCGTAGGTTCTTCAGTTCCGTGTGGCTGAGAATGAGATGCAGAAATGGCTTGTTGGGTGTGTTCCTGTGGTGTGCTCCCTCTTCGTACTACGTAGCGCACAACGGAGAACCGTGCGGTGGACTTGTAGGAATTTAACCGTGTAGTTGGCTAATTCGCATCCATCATGTGTCAAGTTAAACTTTTATCTGGCCGTTGCTAATGAATGTTGAACTGCAGCTTCCTTTTCTTTTACCTTGGGATGCGGTGACTTCTGGTACTGCTCTCATTCCTGTTTCTTTTTTTGGTATGTGGTGACTGAAAGAAGCGTCTTTGCGTCTGGTACGGTTCATGTTTGCCGCGACGTTATGGGGTCTGGACGCCGTGATGGACGACGTCCTGCTGCTCGTGGCCCTAGAGCTCGACGGTGTGTCTGCTTTTCTCTAGTTGTTGTACTGTACCGTTAGAGAATCTGTTTCTGTGTTGCAAAGTTGTTGTGCCACGGGTGTCGCTTATCGACTGTCAACTGAGAAATACCCGTCCTCCTGAACCCCAACTGCTCCGACCAAGTCAAGCCCACGTTGGTTAAGAACCTCCGTGTGCCGGGAGGCCTTCCAAAGGAGCCGGTGGCGAACAAGTCCAGGTCAAAGTGTATAGATCTGCCCGCGACATACACAAAATCTGATTCCATTTTCGTCATAAAAAAAAAATCTCCTCTGCTTTTATTTCTTGTGCGCCTCTGATGACATGGCACAAGATGTTTCGTTCATAATAGGAAGGTTTCATTCATGGTATCACACTCCACAAGGGAAAACGATTGTTGGTTGAACCCGCCGCTCGTCTCTCGAAGCTCGGCCGCTGCAGATCGTCTCGAAGCCATAGCCGGTTGGTCGCCTCTGCGCCGGTCGATTGTCTTGATCCACAGCCGCCATCTGCTGAAGAAAGTCTCTAAGAGCAAGACCAGTTTTATTTGGGGTGCGGAAAAAGCCGTCCGGGAACTTGGGCGTGGAGTTCCAGTGCGATGACTATCGCTACAAGATCGGCACGTTCCACTTCGTTGACATGGCTGCGCGTGCATACCGCGTGGCATTTCGGCTGGCCGAGGCACGAGATGAACGTTCCAGAGATCGAAACTCAGGTAGACACAGAGTTAATTGGGCTGAAGAATCTTAACACTCGGCTGATGGATGAGAAGGAGGAGGAGGAGTGGAAGAAGAAGTCGGCGATTCTCGTTGCTCCCGCGATAGTGATGACACAACGATTTCGAGGTTCGCGTGGGAGCATCTGGAGTATGTCCAGGCCGAGCGTGAGTTCTTCCAAAAACGCAAGGCCGAGCAGAAGAAGAAGGCGATGAAGGGAAGGAGGCTAGCCCCACAACAGTTATCCCCGTCGAGTCTGACTCGTCAGACTGGATGACTCGGAGGAGGACGATGACGAGTGCGACGACCCTGGCAAGGACTAGTTCCGGGAGCAAAAAAAGATCGACAATGCGTAGTTTTATGTTTTATGTAGTTGAAGTAGACTCGGGGTAGTAGTAGTAGTTTTAGTTTGATGGAGATACGTTGAACTCACGTGCTAAGAACAATTATGTAGGGTTGGGTTCGATGACTATGAGGATGATGATCGTATGACTTATTATTAATAACGAATAGAAGTTGTATGATGATGCTTGATTAATTAGCTAGTAGGACTTGTTATTATATATGATGATGTATGATGCGAGCATGCATGAGTTATTATATATATATCTGTGGGTGAAACGAAAAAGAATTAAAATGGAAAACACAAAATTAAATGAAAAAGAAATCATAAAACCAAAAACCCCCCCAAACATTTTAGTACCGGTTGGTGTTACCAACCGGTACTAAAGGGCTCCCGGCCCCTGGAGCTGGCTCGTGCCACGTGGTGGCCCTTTAGCACCAATTCGTGCTGAACCGGTACTAAAGGGGGGGCTTTAGTGCCCACACTTTAGTGCCGGTTCCTAAACCGACACTAAAGGGCCTTACGAACCGGTGCTATTGCCCGGTTCTGCACTAGTGATAGTAGTAGTTTTAGTTTGATGGAGATACGTTGAACTATGTTTAATTATGTTTTAAGAACTATATTTGCTTCAAATGAACTTGCTATGTTATAAATGATATAGTAGTTGAACTAGCTTTACATCATCTATTATACATCATCATGTGTTGGAGCACTTGTTTTATATCACCAATTATACATTATCTGTTTGAGTTGGAATTTTTTGCTGATGTAAAAAGACATTTATTTGTGATGTAAATTATACATTTTCACTTTTACATATTCAATTATACATCATTTATTGGAGATGCTCTTACATCTTACAGCGCAAACTGCAACCCCAGCCGCAGCCTCCTCCTCCTTCTAAACAAAGCTAGGGTTCGTGTCTCTCATCGTCGCCGCAGCAGGTCCACCTCATCTTCAGTGGGCCTAGGGCCATGGGGGCGCGGTGGATGCTGGCAAGGGCCGGCGGGAGAACTTCGTTGTTAGTTGTTTCTTCGCGTTTTGTTAGGGTTTGTGTCCTGCTCAGGAAGATGAGATGGCGACAGCTCTCTGAAGATGAAACAAAGGTCTCCCCGCCTAGCCCCTGTTCCAGTGGTGCGTCTAGCATCATTGGTGGGCTCGTGGGGGTGTGTCTCCGACGGATCTATCCTCGGTGGATTTGCTCGGATCTGGTTGTTGTTCATCTATGTTCGTGTGTCTTCGTGTTGGATCCTTTCAATCTACGTTATTCTTCATCGGCAACGGTTGCTGTTCTGGTGCGCTGGTCATATGGGTCTTAGCACGACTTCCCGACTGTCTACTACAACAAGTTGTGCCCGACTTTAGCGAGGGAGGGGCGATGATGGCGGCGCGCATTCGGCTCGCTTCAGTGATTGTAGTCGCTAGGTGGTCTACGGATTCGGATGTAATTTTTATGTTTATGGTGTTCATTGTATTGCCATGATTGAAGATGAAATAGATCGAAAGGTTTTTCAAAAAAAAAAAAAATCTCCTGCCCTGTAGAGTAGTCTCCTGGTCGGCTCAAACCCGACGCGCGGCTTTTCTGATCCGTGGTTCAGGACGTTGCCTTTTCTGCTGAGCCAATAACAGGTTGGGCGGAGACGGCGCTTGGGGTTGAGTGGGTAAGATTTGCCTTAACAGAGACTGACGACACTAATCCACGCTCAGTTCACTTTGAACCCCGCCGGATCCTGCATCTTCCTCGACTCAACTCGGACGGTAAAAAAAATATACTTGCTGGGCGTGCGGCTGCCGCTTGAATCGCCGGAGCAGTTGAGATGGAGTACGGCGGGCTCGAGTTCCTGCTTGACGCCGTCGACCGGTGAGCGCTCGAATCTACTACAGTACAAGCGTGCTAGGTTTTCCAGATTTTTCTAAAGTGCCGCGGCTCGCGGGGTAAAGGGGCTGACAGGCTAATTTTGCTTCCGCCATTGCCGGGGGATCAACAGGTTCCCGCTGCGTGAGGAGTTGGCGGACAACATACAGCACCCAGATCCACTGCCGCTCGCTCTGTCGCAGCCCGAGCAAGTGAATCCGGGCGACGATGATGGCCCCGATGCCGCGTCCGGGTGCGGGCAGCTGGCTGGCGGTGCCCCAAAGTGCGGTGACCGGCGGCGGCGACAAACATCGCCCGCTGCTTCTGCGCAGTCTACTGACAGAGTTAACCCGCAAGCCCTGGCTGGACCAAGAGGTATTTTAAAAAAAATAGTTCCGTTACTGTACCATGTTTATTAAGCCTGCATATGTAATTTCACCTACGTGTTCGGTTTGTTCTTTTGGAATTTTTTCCTGTGATTTAAAACGAGTTAGCTGAAAAAACTGAAGCCTGGCATTGGCATACACAGCGTTATTATCTGTTACACCATGATTTACTGTCGAAACAATGACCTGACAAAGAAACTGTCTAGTGACAAGGCAATATCATCAGCGCGGACTAACGCCGCCCCCCTGAAAATGCAGGTTACGCCTGGGTAGTGCCGCTCCAGAGAGGGCGCCATGCCCTTCTCGAATGAGTGCATTGGAGCAGACGATCCGGAAATATGCTGAAGAGCCTACGAAGAGTGTGATCAGACCAGAGCTTGGGCTGACTTTTGATTCTCTTGGTGAGGCATATGACTTCTACAATTTGTACTCGTGGGAGATTGGGTTTGGAATTTGGTACGGCAAAAGCAGGATAAATGCAGAAAGGTCTAAATCAATGCAAGAGATAATTTGTGGCTGCTCAGTGCGTTCCATTATCTGACCGAGTCTCACTTTTATTCATTTCTATCCAAAGATCAAAAGAGGACCCCCTGTTTCTAGTTGTCTTGTGACATAGAGAATTGATTTTTTGTTGGTCCACTTTGTGTGCAAGGGAAGCCTGCGGCTGAGAACAGCAGATCGTGCAGATGCGAGTGCCCCGCATTAGTACGTCTTTTGCGAGCATCGGACAACAGTTGGTATATCACGGAACATCGTGAGGGGCACAACCATTCCATGTCACTTGCACTGGGAGAAAAGGTTCACTGGCCGTCACACAAACATATCGATGTTTACACTAAAGATTTGATCAAGCAGCTTAGGGAGAACAATGTGAACCTTGGGAAGGTCTATAACATCATAGGGAGTTTTTCTGGGTCTGTGGATACGGTGCCGTTCACAAAGAAGACACTGAGGAACATATGTGGTAATATAAATCGTGAGCAAGCTGATGACGATGTGAGAAAAACCTTGGAGGTTTTTGCAGACATAGTGGCTGGTTACCCAGGGTTCACATACTGGGTGCTGGCCGGCAGTGACAGCAGGGTGAAGAACCTGATGTGGACGAACGGAAGCAGCCGAATGCAGTATCAGTTCTTTGGCGATGTGATAACATTCGACATGACATACAAAACAAACTTATACCACATGCCATTTGGTCTCTTCATAGGGGGCAACAATCATTTTCAAAGCATTATCCTGGCAGGGGTGCTGATGAGAGATGAGCAAGTTGAAAGTTTTGAGTGGGTTTTTGCTGAGTTTGTAAGGATGATGGGAGGGCCTGCACCAAGGACAATCCTAACAGGTTGAATGCAAAACTCCATCAACTGTTAATCAAAGATGCAGTCTGTATGATACTCCTTCCATTCCTAAATATAAGTCTTTTTAGAGATTTCAATAGGGACTACATACGGAGGAAAATGAGTGAATCTACACTCTAAAAATGTCTATATACATCCGTATGTAGTTTGTATTGAAATCTAAAAAGACCTATATTTAAGAACGGAGGGAGTAGTTAACTATTCAGAGAGAAATTTGAGTTCAGTTTTAACTAATCTGAACTTTGGGTTTGTTGACAGATCAAAACAAAGCTATGGAAGTGGCGATCAATAAGGTGTACCCAGGTTGTGTGCATAGATGGTGCAAATGGCACATTCTGAAGAAAGCAAAAGAAAGCTTGGGACCACTATACACGAAGAAAAACGACTTTCAGTCAGAGTTCCACAAGGTTGTCAATCATATGCTAACCAAGGATGAATTTGAGGCAGCTTGGAACATGCTGCTTGACAAATACAATCTGAGGAAGCATACTTACATGACTCAAATCTATGAAATAAGATCAAAATGGGCAAAACCATATTTCAAAGGGGTGTTCTGCGCCAGAATGACAAGCACGCATTGCAGTGAGAGTGGGAACCACATGTTGAAGTCCTACATCCTTCGTGCAAGCCCGATGCACGTATTTGTGAGGCAGTACATGAGGCTTCAGTTTGACCAAGAGCGAGAGGAAAGCTATGAGGAAAAGAGGACCATGACTGTGAGTACAGTTTTATTCTTTTGAAAAAAATATAAATAAATTGTTGTGGTTGTATACATTGCTTGTTGGAAAACTAAAACTGATGATTCTTTTCCAGGGAGGCCTTGTCCGGAGAACAAATTTGGCTATAGAAAGACATGTTGGGGAACGTAGTAATTTCAAAAAAATTTCTACGCACATGCAAGATCATGGTGATGCATAGCAACGAGAGGGGAGAGTGTTGTCCACGTACCCTCGTAGACCGAAAGTGGAAGCGTTAGCACAACGCGGTTGATGTAGTCGTACGTCTTCACGATCCGACCAATCAAGTATCGAATGCACGACACCTCCGAATTCAGCACATGTTCAGCCCGATGACGTCCCTCGAACTCCGATCCAGCCGAGTGTTGAGGGAGAGTTTCATCAGCACGACGGCGTGGTGACGATGTTGATGTTCTACCGACGCAGGGCTTCGCCTAAGCACCGCTACAGTATTATCGAGGTGGAATATGGTGAAGGGGGACACCGCACACGGCTAAGAGATCAAGAGATCAACTGTTGTCTCTATGGGGTGCCCCCCTGCCCCCGTATATAAAGGAGTGGAGGAGGGGGAGAGGGCCGGCCCCTATGGCGCGCCCTGGAGGAGTCCTACTCCCACCGGGAGTAGGATTCCTCCCCTTCCATGTAGTAGGAGTAGGAGACAAGGAAGGGGGAGAGGGAAGAGAAGGAAGGAGGGGCGCCGCCCCTCCCCCTAGTCCAATTCGGACTAGTCATTGGGGGGCGCGCAGCCTGCCTCTCTCTCTCTCTCCCCTAAAGCCCAATAAGGCCCATATACTTCTTCCCTGTATTCTCGTAACTCCCCGGTACTCCGAAAAATCCCCGAACCACTCGGAACCTTTCCGATGTCCGAATATAGTCGTCCAATATATCGATCTTTACGTCTCGACCATTTCGAGACTCCTCGTCATGTCCCCAATCTGATCCGGGACTCCGAACTCCTTCGGTACATCAAAACTCATAAACTCATAATAAAATCGCATCGAAACCTTAGCGTGCGGACCCTACGGGTTCGAGAACTATGTAGACATGACCGAGAGACGTCTCCGGTCAATAACCAATAGCGGAACCTGGATGCTCATATTGGCTCCCACATATTCTACGAAGATCTTTATCGGTCAAACCGCATAACAACATACGTTTTTCCCTTTGTCATCGGTATGTTACTTGCCCGAGATTCGATCGTCGGTATCTCAATACCTAGTTCAATCTCGTTACCGGCAAGTCTCTTTACTCGTTCCGTAATACATCATCCCGCAACTAACTCATTAGTTGCAATGCTTGCAAGGCTTAAGTGATGTGCATTACCGAGTGGGCCCAGAGATACCTCTCCGACAATCGGAGTGACAAATCCTAATCTCGAAATATGCCAACCCAACAAGTACCTTCGGGGACACCTGTAGAGCACCTTCATAATCACCCAGTTACGTTGTGACGTTTGGTAGCACACAAAGTGTTCCTCCGGTAAACGGGAGTTGCATAATCTCATAGTTATAGGAACGTGTATAAGTCATGAAGAAAGCAATAGCAACATACTAAATGATCAAGTGCTAAGCTAACGGAATGGGTCAAGTCAATCACATCATTCTCCTAATGATGTGATCCCGTTAATCAAATGACAACTCATGTCTATGGTTAGGAAACTTAACCATCTTTGATTAACGAGCTAGTCAAGTAGAGGCATACTAGTGACACTATGTTTGTCTATGTATTCACACATGTATTATGTTTCCGGTTAATACAATTCTAGCATGAATAATAAACATTTATCATGAAATAAGGAAATAAATAATAACTTTATTATTGCCTCTAGGGCATATTTCCTTTAGTCTCCCACTTGCACTAGAGTCAATAATCTAGTTCACATCACCATGTGATTTAACACTAATATTCACATCTGCATGTGATTAACACCCATAGTTCACATCGTCATGTGACCAACACCCAAAAGGTTTACAAGAGTCAATAATCTACTTCACATCGCTATGTGATTAACACACAAAGAGTACTAAGGTATGATCATGTTTTGCTCGTGAGAGAAGCTTAGTCAACGGGTCTGTCACATTCAGAGCCGTATGTATTTTACAAATATTCTATGTCTACAATGCTCTGCGCGGAGCTACTATAGCTAATTGCTCTCACTTTTAATATGTATCCAGATTGAGACTTATAGTTATCTGGATCGGTGTAAAAGCTTGCACTGTTGTAACTCTTTTACGACGGGCTCTTTTATCACCTCCATAATGGAGAAATATTTCCTTAGTCATCACTAAGGATTTTCTTGACCGTTGTCCAGTGATCTACTCTTAGATCAAAATTGTACTCCCTTGCCAAACTCAGAGCAAGGTATACAATAGGTCTGGTACACAGCATAGCATACTTTATAGAACCTATGACTGAGGCATAGGGAATGAATTTTCATTCTCTTTCTATTTTCTGCCATGGTCGGGTTTTGAGTCTTACTCAACTTCACACCTTGCAACACAGACAAGAACTCCTTCTTTGACTGTTCCATTTTGAATTACCTCAAAATCTTATTAATGTATGTACTCATTGAAGAAATCTTATCAAGCGTCTTGATCTATCTTATACATCTTGATGCCCAATATGTAAGTAGCTTTACTGAGGTCTTTCTTTTAACGAACTCCTTTCAAATACTCCTTTATGCTTTCCAGAAAAATTCTACATCATTTCTGATCAACAATATGTTACTCATATATATTTATCAGAAAGGCGGTAGTGCCCCCACTTACTTTATTTTAAATACAGGCTTCACCGCAAATCTGTATAAAACTATATGCTTTGATCAACTTATCAAAGCTATATTCCAACTCTGAGATGCTTGCACAAGTCCATAGATGGATCGCTGGAGCTTGCACATTTTGTTAGCACCTTTAGGATTGACAAAACCTTCTTGTTGCATCATATACAACTTTTCTTTAAGAAACCATTAAGGAATGCAGTTTTGACATCCATTTGCCAGATTTCATAAAATGTGGCAATTGCTAACATGATTTAGACAGACTTAAGCATCGCTACAGTTGAGAAAATCTCATTGTAGTCAACACTTTGAACTTGTCGAAAACCTTTTTGCGACAAGTCGAGCTTTGTAGATAGTAACAATACTATCAGCGTCTGTCTTCCTCTTGAAGATCCATTTATACAATATGGCTCGCCGATCATCGGGCAACTCCACCAAAGTCCACACTTCGTTCTCATACATGGATCCCATCTCAGATTTCATGGCCTCAAGCCATTTCGCGGAATCTGGGCTCATCATCACTTCCTCATAGTTCGTAGGTTCATCATGGTCTAGTAACATGACTTCCAGAACAGGATTACCGTACCACTCTGGTGCGGACTGTACTTTGGAAGACCTACGAGGTTTTGTAGTAATTTAATCTGAAGTTTCATGATCATCATCATTAGCTTCCTCACTAATTGGTGTAGGAATCAGTGGAACTGATTTCTGTGATGAAATACTTTCCAATTCGGGAGAAGGTACAAATTACCTTATCAAGCTCTACTTTCCTCCCACTCACTTCTTTCGAGAGAAACTCCTTCTCTAGAAAGGATCCATTCTTAGCAACAAATGTTTTGCCTTTGGATCTGTGATAGAAGGTGTACCCAACAGTTTCCTTTGGGTATTCTATGAAGACGCACTTCTCCGATTTGGGTTCGAGCTTATCAGGTTGAAAACTTTTTCACATAAGCATCGCAACTCCAAACTTTAAGAAACGACAGCTTAGGTTTACTGCTAAACCATAGTTCATACGGTGTCGTCTGAATGGATTTAGATGGTGCCTTATTTAAAGTGAATGCAGCTATCTCTAATGCATAACCCCAAAACGATAGTGGTAAATCGGTAAGATACATCATAGATCGCACCATATCCAATAAAGTGCAGTTACGACGTTCGGACACACCATTATGCTGTGGTGTTCCATGTGGCATGAGCTGTGAAACTATTTCACATTGTTTAAAATGAAGGCCAAACTCGTAACTCAAATATTCTTCTCTTTGATCAGATTGTAGAAACTTTTATTTTCTTGTTACGATGATTCTCCACTTCACTCTGAAATTCTTTGAACTTTTCAAATGTTTCAGACTTGTGCTTCATTAAGTAGATATAAGCATATCTGCACAAATCATTTGTGAAGGTTAGAAAATAACGATACCCTGCCACGAGCATCAACACTCATTGGACCGCATACATCGGTATGTATTATTTCCAACAAGTTAGTAGCTCGTTCCATTGTTCCGGAGAACGGAGTTTTAGTCATCTTGCCCAAAAGGCACGGTTCGCAAGCATCAAATGATTCATAACCAAGTGATTCCGAAAATCCATCTTTATGGAGTTTCTTCATGCGCTTTACACCGATATGACCCAAACGGCAGTGTCACAAATAAGTTGCACTATCATTATTAACTTTGCATCTTTTGGCATCAACATCATGAATATGTGTATCACTATGATCAAGATTCAATAAACCATCACCATTGAGTGTATGACCATAGAAGGTTTTATTCATGTAAATGGAATAACAATTTATTCTATCTTAGATGAATAATCGTTTCGCAATAAACATAATCTTATCATATTTATGCTCAATGCAAACACCAAATAACATTTATTTAGGTTTAACACTAATCTCGAAAATATAGGGAGTGTGTGATGATGATCATATCAATCTTGGAACTACTTCCAACACTCATCGTCACTTCCCCTTCAACTACTCTATGTTTATTCCGTAACTCCTGTTTTGAGTTACTAATCTTAGCAACCGGACAAGTATCAAATACTCAGGGGATACTATAAACACTAGTAAGGCACACATCAATAACCTGTATATCAAATATACCCTTGTTCAATTTGCCATCCTTCTTATCCACCAAATATTCAGGGCATTTCCGCTTCCAATGACCATTTCCTTTGCAGTGTAAGCACTCAGTTTTAGGCTTTGGTCCAGCTTTGGGTTTCTTCACAGGAGTGACAACTTGCTTGTCATTCTACTTGAAGTTCCCTTTATTTCTCTTTGCCCTTCTCTTGAAACTAGTGGTCTTGTCAATCATCCACACTTGATGCTCTTTCTTGATTTCTACCTTCGTCGATTTCAACATCACGAAGAGCTCGGGAATCGTTTTCATCATCCCTTGCATACTATAGTTCATCACGAAGTTCTAGTAACTTGCGATGGTGACTAGAGAACTCACAATCACTATCTTATCTCGAAGATTAACTCCCACTTGATTCAAGCGATTGTAGTACTCGGACAATCTGAGCACATGCTCACTAGTTGAGCGATTCTCCTCCATATTTTAGCTATAGAACTTGTTGGAGACTTCATATCTCTCAACTCGGGTATTTGCTTGAAATATTAACTTCAACTCCTGGAACATCTCATATGGTCCATGACATTCAAAACGTCTTTGAAGTCCCGATTCTAAGCCGTTAAGCATGGTGCACTAAACTATCAAGTAGTCATCATATTGAGCTGGCCAAACGTTCATAACGTCTGCATCTGCTCTTGCAACAGGTCTGTCACCTAGCTGTGCATTAAGGACATAATTCTTATGTGCAGCAATGAGGATAAACCTCAGATCACGGATCCAATCCGCATCATTGCTACTAACATCTTTCAACACAATTTTCTCTAGGAACATATCAAAATAAACATATGAAAGCAACAACGCGAGCTATTGATCTACAAAATAATTTGCAAAATACTACCAGGACTAAGTCCATGATAAATTTAAGTTCAATTAATCATATTACTGAAGAACTCCCACTTAGACAGACATCTCTCTAGTCATCTAAGTGATCACGTGATCCAAATCAACTAAACCATGTCCGATCATCACGTGAGATGGAGTAGTTTTCAATGGTTAACATCACTATGTTGATCATATCTACTATATGATTCACGCTCGACCTTTTGGTCTCCGTGTTCCGAGGCCATATCTGTATAGGCTAGGCTCGTCAAGTTTAACCTGAGTATTCCGCGTGTGCAACTGTTTTGCACCAGTTGTATTTGAACGTAGAGCCTATCACACTCGATCATCACGTGGTGTCTCAGCACGAAGAACTTTCGCAACGGTGCATACTCAGGAGAACATTTCTTGATAATTAGTGAGAGATCATCTTATAATGCTACCGTCAATCAAAGAAAAATAAGATGCATAAAGGATAAACATCACATGCAATCAATATAAGTGATATGATATGGTCATCATCATCTTGTGCTTGTGATCTCCATCTCCAAAGCACCGTCGTGATCACCATCGTCACCGGCGCGACATCTTGATCTCCATCGTAGCATCGTTGTCGTTTCGCCACCTATTGCTTCTACGACTATCGCTACCGCTTAGTGATAAAGTAAAGCAATTACAGGGCGCTTGCATTTCATACAATAAAGCAACAACCATATGGCTCCTGCCAGTTGCTGGTAACTCGGTTACAAAACATGATCATCTCATACAATAAAATATAGCATCCCGTCTTGACCATATCACATCACAACATGCTCTGCAAAAACAAGTTAGACGTCCTCTACTTTGTTGTTGCAAGTTTTACGTGGCTGCTACGAGCTGAGCAAGAACCGTTCTTACCTACGCATCAAAACCACAACGATAGTTTGTCAAGTTGGTGCTGTTTTAACCTTCGCAATGACCGGGCGTAGCCACACTCTGTTCAGCTAAAGTTGGAGAAACTGACACCCGCCAGCCACATGTGTGCAAAGCACGTCGGTAGAACCAGTCTCGCGTAAGCGTACGCGTAATGTCGGTCCGGGCCGCTTCAGCCAACAATACCGCTGAACCAAAGTATGACATGCTGGTAAGTAGTATGACTTATATCGCTCACAATTCACTTGTGTTCTACTCGTGCATATGACATCTACGCATAAAACCTGGCTCGGATGCCACTGTTGGGGAACGTAGTAATTTCAAAAAAATTCCAACGCACATGCAAGATCATGGTGATGCATAGCAACGACAGGGGAGAGTGTTGTCCACGTACCCTCGTAGACCGAAAGCGGAAGCGTTAGCACAACGCGGTTGATGTAGTCGTACGCCTTCACGATCCGACCGATCCGAGTACCGAACGTAAGGCACCTCCGAGTTCAGCACACATTCATCTCGATGACATCCCTCGAACTCCGATCCAGCCGAGCTTTGAGGGGGAGTTCCGTCAGCACGACGGCATGGTGACGGTGATGATGATGCTACCGACGCAGGGCATCGCCTAAGCCCCGCTACGATATGATCAAGGTGGAATATGGTGGAGGGGTGGGGCACCGCACACGGCTAAGAGATCAAGAGATCAATTGTCTTCGAAGGTACTCTACAGGTGTCTCCGAAGGTACTTGTTGGGTGGCGTATTTCGAGATTAGGATTTGTCACTCCGATTGTCGGAGAGGTATCTCTGGGCCCTCTCGGTAATGCACATCACTATAAGACTTGCAAGCATTATGACTAACGAGTTAGTTGCGAGATGATGTATTATGGAATGAGTAAAGAGACTTGCCGGTAATGAGATTGAAGTAGGTATTGAGATACCGACGATCGAATCTCGGGCAAGTAGAACAACGTATGTTGTTATGCGGTTTGACCGATAAAGATCTTCGTAGAATATGTAGGAGCCAATATTGTCGGATTTCGGGTTCCGGCAGACCCTTGAGGTTCGAGCACTGGGGTGCGCGCGGAGATCCAACCCTCCACCATCTCGCACCTCGCCGAATCGCTGGGACCTAAACTACTAAACGGAACAGCACAAGAGACGCGGGATTTATACTGGTTCAGGCCACCATTGTGGTGTAATACCCTACTCCAGTGTGTGGTGTGGTGGATTGCCTCTTGGGCTGATGAGGAACAATACAAGGAAGAACAGCCTCGTGAGGGTCTGTTCTTGGCAGGTGCGATGAACTGCTAGGTGGTGTTCAGTCGCTCTAGCTACTGGTTTCTTGATGAGGATCCGGATCTTCCGCCCTGGGGGTGGCTACTCCTATTTATAGGCGAAGGCCCTGGGCCTCTTCCCAAATATTGAGCGGGAAGGGCGCCAACAATTGGCCATTTTAAAGGGGAACAACGGGTACACTTATCCTGACTAAAGTTGGTCCTCGCCTGCCAAAGGCTCTGGTGATGACGCCTGCTTGGGCTCCACGATGACTCCCTTCCAGCCGTTGGGCTGGTCTTGGTCTTGTTGCACCAAAACGGATGCCTTTGCTTGATGCTCTCGCCTGCGCTTGCTCCCTTTGCACCAAAGAGGAGAGGAGGACACTGCGTGGGCTGGCGCCCGACTGGCGCCCTTGGTCGTCATGGCTTGCGTCATGGGCACCTCGCGAGGTACCCTGCCTTGAACTCTCCACCTCCTCATGAGCCAGCCTGACGAGGCCGTGCCTGAGGAAGCTCCTTGTCGTCCGCCCCGCGAGGCTTGGCCCCTCGCAAGGGTCTTGAGCTTGCGTTGATGAAGATGGGCCGTGTTGGGCCTCCTTCGAGCCACGCCGCAGGCCGCAGCGAGCAAGTCTGGGACCCCGTTCCCGAACGCCGTCAAGAGCCCCTGGCCCACGGCGCCCAACTTGGCCGAGCAGAGAGGCGAAGGGCAAGTCGAGCGTCATGGGCCCTAACAGCTCTGCGGCCTTGGGCGTCGCGTGGCGGTTGATTGACGCGCGCGCCGCTTCCCCACGATGCCTCGGTAACCACCCGGATTCGACAAGTCCCTGCATGCAGAGTCGGTCATAATTACCGGTGATCGTGGAGGCCGACGGTTGGCCTTCGCCGGCTATAAGTACGGAACGGCGCGCGCCTTTCCAGTCTATCCTTCTGCGTCTCCTCCTCCTCGTTTCGTCTGGTTGCCATGGCTCCGATCCGCCGGTTCTCCATGGAAGAGAAGGGAAAGGCTCCTCAAGAGGATCCTGACCTGCTCCCCCCAAAGAAGCGGCTTGCCCTCTGGTGTCAGGGCAAGAGCGCTCGCCAGGAGGCGCCCGTGCCCTGGTGCGAGCGGCCGCCACCAGGGTTCCCTCTTCCCTTGTATCACCCAAACTAACAATACCTAGATCCAGCTGTATCCATCCGTCAACACATAACCAAGAAACCTTCGGAAATCGTGTACCTCGACCTTCGAAAATCATCCGTTATACGAGTCATGGCAATACTCCCGAGCTCGCCCCAGTACTGGGTTATCGGGGTTATCTCACCAACAACTGTACAAAAGAGATTTCGATGTCGGCAAAGCTCAGGTATTCCAGAACTGCAACGATAAAATTGTAACGACAACACCTCGGAGCTCAACTCCCCGGGACAATGCCACAACCCCTAAATGTCAGGAGGCACCAAGAACAATGTTCTTGTCACAAAACCATCAGAACGATTCCAAGATACCCGCGTGATCCTAAATTTTTTTTAGTGAAATTTGAGGAGAGGAGAGTCAAAACTTCTACGTCGGAGACCTCACCAGAGCGACGAAAGGACTGGGAGTAAAAGAATCCTACTCTCGATATATATAATCCTAAGACTCAAAACATTTTTGTTCTAGACTCAACAACGCCAAAGAAACAAACAAGCGAGGGCTCCTAAGTCGGGATGGCTCGATTACCAACTTGTAACGCCCTCGATGCGGCTATATCTCCCACGTGTCGAAGCACGACTTAGAGGCATAACCGCATTGAAAGCAATGTCGCAAGTGAGGTAATCTTCACACAACCCATGTAATACAAAAGGAAAGAGATACATAGTTGGCTTACAATCGCCACTTCACACAAGACATAAATAAACATCCATCATCCAGATTACACTCAAGGTCCGACTCACGGAACCAAAATAAAAGAAGACTACCCCAAATGCTACACAGATCCCCGATCGTCCCAACTGGCTCCACTACGATCATCAGGAAAAGACACATAGTAACGACCACGTTCTTCGTCGAACTCCCACTTGAGCTCGGTTGCGCCACCTGACCGCATCGCCGGCACCTGCAACTGTTTTGGTAGAATCTGTGAGTCACGGGACTCAGCAATCTCACACCATGAGATCAAGACTATTTAAGCTTATAGGAAGGACAGAGTTGTGAGGTGGAGCTGCAGCAAGCGACTAGCATATATGGTGGCTACATTCGCGAAAGAGAGCGAGAAGAGAAGCAAGGCACGGTCGTGAAGCTAGTAGCGATCAAGAAGTGATCCTGAACTACTTACGCCAAACATAACTCCAACATCGTGTTCACTTCCCGGACTCCGCCGAGAAGAGACCATCATGGTTACACACGCGTTGATGTGTTTTAATTAAGGTCAACTTCGGTTTTCTACAACCGACATTAACAAATTCCCATCTGCCTCATAACCGCGGGCACGACTTTCGAAGATAATACCCTGCAGGGTGTCCCAACTTAGCCCATTATAAGCTCTCACGGTCAACGAAGGATATTCCTTCTACCGAAGACCCGATCAGTCTTGGAATCCCGGACTACAAGACATTTCGACAAAGAATAAAACAAGACCAACAAGACCACCCGACCGTGCCGACAAATCCCGATAGGAGCTGCACATATCTCGCTCTCGTGGCACACCGGATAAGCTAAGCGTCACAGTACCGACGTAATCCAAGTTGCCAAGGAATGGTCCCAAGACGGTGCTCTAGTTTGGACCAACACTCGAAGGAGCACCGCCCGAGGGGGGTAATAAAGATGACCCTCGGGCTCGCGAAAACCCGGGGAAAAAGGCTTAGGTGGCAAATGGTAAAACCAATGTTGGGCCTTGCCGGAGGAGTCTTATTCAAAGCGAACTGTCAAGGGGGTCCCATAAATCACCCAACCGTGTAAGGAACGCGAAATCAAGGAACATAACACCGGTATGACGGAAACTAGGGTGGCAAGAGTGGAACAAAATACCAGACATAAGGCCGAGCCTTCCACCCTTTACCAAGTGTATATATGCATTAATTAAACAATAGATATTGTCATATCCCAACAAGTAAACATGTTCCAACAAGGAACAACATCTCCATGTTCCAACAAGGAACAAACTTCAACTTCACCTGCAACTAGCAACGCTATAAGAGGGGCTGAGCAAAGCGGTAACATAACCAATCAACGGTTTGCTAGGAAAGGATGGTTAGGGGCTTGACATGGCAATATGGGAGGCATGATATAGCAAGTGATAGGCATCGTAGCATAGGCATAGCAAAAGAGCGAGCATCTAGCATAGCAAAGATAGAAGTGATTTCGAGGGTATGGTCATCTTGCTCGCAAAGTTCTCGAGTTGTCGAAAGCTTGATCCTCGTAAGCGTTCTCAACAGGTTCCTCGCTCACGCACTCGCCTCCGGCTCTACCCAAAGCAAGAACACAAACAATGGAACCACAATAAATCACGGTGCAATGCACAAGCAACATGATGCAATATATGCCATGATATGCGAGATGTGATATGCAATGCATATGCGTGCTCCGGAAGGAAAATGATGAACCAGGCATCAACTTGGCAAACCAAGTATGCCGCTGGAAAGGTGAGATGATTTCGGTTGAAATCGATATAAAGATCACCGGAATCGGATGCACGGTTTGCAAATGACAAGCAAAACAAGAATGGCACAAATCTGCCATTAATAGCATGATGCCACTTAGCAAGTAACAAGAAATTAAGCTACTGCACCCAAACGTACCAACAAAGCATATGGTAGTGATCTACTCAAGATGCTTGACAAAAGATGAGCACTAAGCTACGGCTAAATCACATCATAACAGGTCCAAACAAGCATGGCAAAAGTGCAAAACATATCAGCTTCACAGACTTAGAGAAAATACTGAACATGGCAGAATCAGCATCAGGAAGCAATGTTCAGAGCAAGCAAACAACATGCTACAGGATCTTATAATAGCAAAACAAGGCATGGAATGAATCTACTCAAAGCATAGAACAAAATGTCCCTTACTGACCATGAGCCAAAAGGGATCAGAAAATGCAATAGCACCCATGTCAAAATAGCAAGTTTCGTTACAGATTCAGCAACAGGGCATGACAAAAACAGATAACAAGTAGGCATATTTACAAGCTCGATGCACTCACTCAGAGCATTACATGATAAACTAAGCATACATCCATCAAGAAGACATGGCATAGAAGCTATACATGGCAAGAACAACATCATAGCATACACGGATCAACTACAACAACCTTGGCAAAATTGAATAACATGTAAACAATCTGCCAGGAAACATTTTATAGCAAAAGTAGAGCTCGATTGACTCAAGCTATGGCACTCCATAATTGCAAAAAAGGGCATGGATGGATAGAGCATAACCATATGTTCAAAAAATCCTTACTGATGTATCTCAAAATAAGCATTGATCTCTCGGTAGCATCAAGTTAACATGGCATAAAAATATCAGCAAAACAGGGGCTGAAATCAGCAACATCATGAAGCCTAGTTTGCATGCTTGTGCTAGTCACCACAGAGATCACAAAAATACATGGCATACACCCCTGTAAAGATGGCATGGCATATTACAAAACACATTTAGGACTCAAGATCATAGGGTGCACACATCAATCATGGCAAAAATGACAAAAGTGCATGTTCTGTTAAGAAACAGAAACTAACATCACATAGCCCTCTTCAAACAGCATTTCGGGCATCAAGATGAGCTCAAATGTAAATGAAGCAATGGAATGAAATGATCTACTCTTCGAGGCGAACAATTTGACATATTACACGCACGAAACGGAGCTACGGGTGCAAAGTTATGACATGATGAAAATGCAACAAATTACTGACAGAATAAAAACTTAGAGGAAATCGGGGCTCGGGGGAAGTCAACCTCCCGTGGATCTGAGAGCCGGCGGGCGCGCGGATCGAGGACGGCGGTACCTCGCCGGAGGAGGGAGGAGGAAGGAGAGGCTGGGGCGGCCGGGGGCGACGCGGGCGGCGCGGCGTCGAGGGCGCGCGCGCCGGGCGGCCGCCGACCGGGCGAGGAACGGCGGGGAGGTCCAGTAGCGGCGCGGCTGGGCCGGAGGCGGCGGAGGCGCGGGCGCGCCCGGGCGCTGGGCCGGAGGGCCCGCCTGGGCCTGCTGGCGGCGGCGGCGGCTGCCCACGTGGCGGCCCGTGGTTGGCGGGCGGCGGCGGGCGTGTCCGGCCCGGTCCGGATGCGTCCGGCGGCGCGAGAGGGATTTTCGCTAGGGTTTGCCCGGATTTGGAGGGGAAGATGCATATTTATAGGTAGAGGGAGCTAGGAGTGTCCAAATGGGGTGCGGTTTTCGCCCACACGATCGTGATCCGACGATGGAGAGCATGGAAGTGACTTAGATGGGTTATTGGGCTGTTTTGAAGGGGTGTTTAGCTGCAACTTAAAAGAGGCCTTTGCGAGAGTGCGGTTAACCGTTGGAGTACCAAACGAGCTCCAAATGACCCGAAACTTGACAGGTGGTCTACCGGTGGTGTACCAAGGCCACTTGACAAACCTCGGTCCATTCCGAGAAAGTTTAGTACCCGCTCACGGAAAAATGTAAAAGGGGACGCCGGGGGACATAGGAGTGCCGGATTGCAAAACGGACAACAGGGAAAATGCTCGGAATCATGAGACGAACATGTATGCAAATGAGATGCACATGATGACATGATATGAAATGCATGACATGAACAAAATGCAAAACGAAAGACAAAAACCCAACCACGCAGGGAATATCATATCACAATGCCGAAAATGGCAAGAGTTGGAGTTACAAATATGGAAAGTTACATCCGGGGTGTTACAACACTCCACCACTACAAGAGGATCTCGTCCCGAGATCTAGGACTGAAAGAACTCCGGATATTCGGAACGGAGGTGATCCTCGCGCTCCCAGGTGGCTTCTCGGTCGGAATGGTGTGACCACTTCACTTTCAGGAATTTGATTGACTTGTTGCGAGTCTTGCTCTCGGTTTCGTCAAGAATAGCAACGGGATGCTCATGATAAGAGAGATCTTCTTGGAGATCAATTTCTTCGTTGATAGTGCGCCAGAGTCTTGAAGCACTTGCGAAGCTGTGACACGTGAAACACATCGTGCACATTTGCGGTTGGACGGAAGCTCGTTGATAGGCTAGATCGCTTTTGCCAATGATCTTGAAAGGACCCACGATCTAGGGCAAGCTTCCTTTGATACCGGTTTAATGAAAGTGCCTTTCATTGGAGAAACGCGAGGTAGACATGGTATCCGATTTCAAAAGCCACATCACGGTGCTTGTCATCATAATAGCTCTTCCGGCGCTATTGCGCGCTTTGAGATTCTCACGAATGACTTTGCACATTTCTTCGACTTCGTGATCAAGTCGTTGCCAAGAAGTTGGCGTTCACCTGCTCGGCACCAATTGAGAGGAGTACGACACTTTCTGCCATAGAGAATTTCGAATGGGGCCTTGCCCAACTCGCTTGGAAGCTGTTGTTGTAGGAGAACTCGGCATATGGAAGACAATCTTCCCACTTCATACCGAAGGAAATGACACAAGCCCTGAGCATATCTTGAAGGATTTGATTAACTCGCTCGACTTGGCCACTTGTTTGAGGATGGAAAGCTGTGCTGAAACGAATATTGGTGCCCATGGCCTTCTGAAAAGAATCCCAAAACTTGGAGGTGAAGATGCTGCCACGTTCTGAAGAGATCACTTGTGGAATGCCGTGCAAGGAGACAATCCTGGAGGTGTATAGCTCTACCAACTGAGCTGCTGTGATAGATTCTTTGATAGGAAGAAAATGTGCCACTTTAGTAAGCTTGTCAATGACAACGAAGATAGCATCATTTCCACGCTTGGACTTTGGAAATCCAGTCATGAAGTCCATTTCGATATGATCAAACTTCCATTCCGGAATAGCAAGAGGTTGAAGGAGGCCAGCTGGTCGTTGGTGTTCTGCTTTCACTCTTCTGCAGACATCACACTCATTCACGAATTGAGCAATTTCTCGCTTCATTCGATTCCACCAATATGACTGCTTGAGGTCATGGTACATCTTCGCATTTCCGTGATGAATGGATAGAAGCGAATTGTGTGCCTCGCTCATAATGACTTTACGAGATCACCCTTTGGAACCACAATCCGTCCTCAAGAAAAGAGTATCTTTGTCATCAATGTGGAAGCACTTGTACTTGGAAATGCCCTTGTCGATACCACGTTTCACCTTTTTCACCATGGTATCCAGGAGTTGATCCTCACGAATCTGATCTTCCAAAGTAGGAGAGACTATGAGGTTGGCAAGAAAGCCTTGAGGAACAACTTGAAGATTCAGCTTGCAGAAAGCTTCACAGAGATCCGGTTGGAAGGGCTTGAGGATTAAGCTGTTGCAATAAGCCTTCCTGCTCAAAGCATCTGCAATCACATTGGCCTTGCCCGGTGAGGGAGTCCCGGATTAGGGGGTGTCCGGATTGCCGGACTACCATCATCGGCCGGACTATCATCGGCCGGACTATCATCATCAACCGGACTCCAAGACTACGAAGATACAAGATTGAAGACTTCACCCCGTGTCCGGAGGGGACTTTCCTTAGCGTGAAAGGCAAGCTTGGTGATACGGATATGTAGATCTCCTACCATTGTAACTGACTCTATGTAACCCTAGCCCTCTCCAGTGTCTATATAAACCGGATGGCTTTAGTCCGTAGGACTACAATCACAACAACCCTTACAATCATACCATAGGCTAGCTTCTAGGGTTTAGCCTCCTTGATCTCGTGGTAGATCCACTCTTGTAAACATCCACAATATCAATATCAATCAAGCAGGACGTAGGGTTTTACCTCCATCAAGAGGGCCCAACCTGGGTAAAACATCGTGTCCCTTGTCTCCTGTTACCATCCGCCTAGACGCACAGATTCGGGACCCCCTACCGAGATCCGCCGTATTGACACCGACATTGGTGCTTTCATTGAGAGTTCCTCGTATCGCCACCGATAGGCTTGATGGCCTCTTCAATCAACAACGACGCAGTCCTGGGTGAGACCTTTCTCCCGGACAGATCTTCAGATTCGGGCGGCCGCTGCGGGCCAACTCCTTGGCCATCCGGAGCAGATCGAAGCTACGCCCCTGGCCGTCAGGTCAGGTTTGGAAGCCTAAACTTCACGGCCGACATCCGCGGGGACTTGATCTTCGATGGATCTGATCCACAGCCGAGCGTGCCGCGCTGTCACGATGGGCATGACCTAACTCTGCCGCCGGACAGCACCTTGGAGGCCGCACCCGGATCCGCTCCGACCCATAGTCCGGAGCCGATCGCTTGAATCAAGGACTGATGGCTGGACACCGCCTCGGGAGCCGCAATTTCTACGGGCGATGGAGCGAACACTTACCTTGTCCCACATAAAGCCCATGACTCCGAGGTGCCGACTCCTGCCGACTCAACCTCCTGCGCCCGCCACCGAATCCGATTGGCGCCGATCATGGAATTCACCGCTGCGGACATCTTTCAGCACTCGCCCTTGGCGATATCATAAATTCATCGAGCATCTCTCGCTATTCGGAGAGCCTGGCGAACTACGCCAGGGCGGGTGGGACGCGGACGACGAAGAAATTCAGATCCCACCCACCACCCACTTCGTAGCCACCGCCGATGATTTAACCGACGATTCGACTCGACGACCAAGACATCGACGGTATGGACGACGATGCCGAGACTACTAAGAACCAGTGCCTACAGACACCGAAGACCACCTCGTCATACGACATATACATGGTGGACACCCCAAAAGATGGGGACGGCGAAGAAGCAGCGGAGGCCGATTCCTTAAAGAAACAGCCCAAGCGCCGACGTCGTGGCGCGCTCTAAATACCGCCACGGCAAGAATGGAGATTCCGGCACAAGAGATAATAACACCCCGTAAAGTGCCGAAGACAACTCCTCCAAAGACGATCCAACGCAGGAGGGGGCAGAAGCAAGCCCTCGGGAGAGGGCGGCATTTAAGAGGTCGAGGATGACAATTACTTACCTCCTCCGGAGACGAGGCAAGCCTCGGCGACGACAAATTCGTCGTGCTCGAGGATCCCGTCGAACAAGAGCGTTCAGACGCAGGCTAATGGCCACGACAAACAGCCTAAAGAAAAGCAACAACAGCTTCAAGCTGATCAAGACCCATCGGCCGACGGATGGACCGAGGTCCTCGCGTCAAGAGTATGAACTCGAACGCCCCTCCAAAGTTACCCAAAACGCAAGTTGCTCCCCGATTAGAGGAGGCAGCATCACCAGCGCTGTCGGCAGACCGACCACCTCGTGGCGCGATAGAGAGGCGCAAGCCCTCCACCAAAACCGCACTCGACATCGCTCTAAAAGCAGGAAGCCACGGGGGAACGCGCCGGACTTGCGAGATATATTGGAGGACAAGGCAAGACAATCCAGATCTATCTATGGATCACGTGGGCGCCCCACGACCCACGACGAATACCGTCGCACCGGATACAACTACTCCGGCCGGGCCGAACACAGCAGACAACGCTCTCTCAAGCTACGTCGCGATATTGCTCAATACAGAGGCGCCGCGAAGTAATGGATCATCAAATCCCTGAAGGGTTCAAACCCGTTAATATCGAATCCTACGATGGCACAACAGACCCCGCGGTCTGGATTGAGGATTATCTCCTCCATATACACATGGCCCATGGCGGCACGATCTTCACGCCATCAAATATCTCCCGCAAGCTTAAAGGACCAGCTCGGCATTGGCTTAACTGCCTGCCCGCAGAGTCAATTGATGTTGGGAAGACCTGGAAGCCGCATTCCTCGACAACTTCCGGCACGTATATGCGACCACCGACGCAGATGACCTAAGCCACATAATCCAGCAGCTGATTTAATCGCCCGTGCAATTCTCGACACGGTTCATAACAAAGAAAAATCAAATCGCCGACCGTCCGGATGCGAGGCACTCGCTGCCTTCAAACATAACATCCGCGACGAGTGGCTGGCCCGGCACCTAGGACAGAGAAGCCAAATCCATGGCAGCCCTCACATCCCTCATGACTCGCTTCTGTGCGGGAGAGGATAGCTGGATCGCTCGCAGTAACAACCTCAGCAAAAACGCTGGCAGTCCGGATACCAAGGACCGCAATGGCAGGTTGCGTCGAAGCAAAAACAAACGCCGCATTAACGGCGACAACAATGAGGATACGGCAGTCAACGCCGGATTCCGAGGCTCCAAACCCGGTCAACGGAAGAAGCCATTCAAAAGAACCACTCCGGGCCCGTCCAATTTGGACCGAATACTCAACCGCTCTTGTCAAATACATGGAACCCCCGAAAAGCCAGCTAACCATACCAACAGAGATTGTTGGGTATTCAAGCAGGCAGGCAAATTAATCGCCCAAAACAGTGACAAGGGGCTACACAGCGATGACGAGGAAGAGACCGGCCGCCCGAACAACAGAGGACAAAAGGATTCCCCCTCAAGTTCGGACGGTAAACATGATATACGCAACGATATTCCCAAGAGGGAGCGGAAGTGCACTAAGGGACGATACTGCGATGGAGCCATCGCCCCAAAATTCAACCCATGGTCCTCTTGCCCGATCCTTTCGATCGAAGAGACCATCCGACCAAGATCCGCCATGGCGGATTCGCCGCATTGGTTTTAGACCCAATCGTTGATGGATTTCACCTCACGAGTCCCGATGGACGGCGGCAGAGCCTGAACCTGCTTTATCGGGATACAAAGGCGCAAGATGGGCATAGACCCTTCAAGGATTAAACCTACAATGACGACCTTCAAAGGCGTCATACCAGGTGTCGAGGCCAATTGTACAGGCTCAGTTACACTGGAAGTGGTCTTCGGATCCCCGGATAATTTCCGAAGCGAGGAGTTAATCTTCGACATAGTCCCGTTCCGCAGCGGCTATCACGCTCTGCTTTCGGACGAACGCGCTTGTAAAATTCAACGCGTGCCGCATTATGCATACCTTAAGGTCAAGATGCCAGGCCCTCGTGGAGTCATCACGGTCAATGGAAACACGGAACGCTCCCTCCGAACGGAGGAACATACAGCAGCTCTCGCGACAGAAGTACAGAGCAGCCTTTTAAGGCAATTATCGAGTCCGGCCGTTAAACGACCGGACACGACCAAACGCGCCCGGAGCAAAATCAACCAAGACCACCTGGCACGTTCCGTGCACACGTAGCAATGCGGCCCCAACCCCAGCCCTCGCAAAATTGTAAGACAAACTCTCCGCATACATAATTACGCCCTGGAGATACCATGGGCATAGGGGGAAGGGCACAACCACAACAGACCCAGAGTGCGGTTCGACCACACCAGGGGCTCCCAAGTGTGTCGCTCTTTTTTCTTTTATTTTTCTCTTTTTTTACAGAACTCAGTCCGGCGGCGAACCTGCCGAACTCATGATGCAACAGCCAGGGAAGGACAAAGGCCGCGATTTAACACTCAGGTGGTCTCCATCACGAGCATTAAATTTGTTAAATACAACATTCCGCTGCCTACCCTCGAGGGAGACGCCTTTAATTCGTCCAATCCCTTGCTTTCCGTACTATTTGTATCATTCCGCACCGATAGCATATCTTCTCGAATAAAATGCAGCACTTTTGCCTATAATTGCATTACTTTATATATATATATATATATATATATATATATATATATATATATATATATATATATATATATATATATATATATATATATATATATATATATATATATATATATATGTTCATTTATTTACATGTTGCACCGTGCATCTTGGTATGGCCAAATACACCAGGGCTTGTGTCCTCCGCTTTATGGTGTGATAAAGTACGACACTTTCACAAGTGCGGCACCCAACTTATAGCATTATATGAATCAGCTCGAATCATGTCTTGGGTCAATAGTTGGGTTTGCCCGGCTCCCATGTTTGGCACCTTACGCCCGCTCTATCGGCTAAGGTAGCACTGGAGAACCACTGCGATTGCGCCCGGTTGAGCCGGGTTAACGCCTCGATGGAAAAGCTAAAACTGACCGGCATGATAAGGCGTGAGACTGGTCGCTGTTCGAGAGGTCCTTTCGGGTCCTTAAAGACCTACGCCGCTTCAAGCGAAGTTCCGGATTATGTCCGATGAAGGCGTGGATAGCGCCCCAATTCGGTCTTCCGAATACTAGGGGCTTCGTTGAAATTTAAAATTATAGAATTCTATGGCTAAGTGAGAGTGTTCAAGCACTATAAGTCCGGTTGCCTTGTTCGTTGTGTTGAGCGCCTCCCTAGATGGACCCAAAAATGGGAACAAGAGTGCTCAAGTTTATCCCAACACCCCAGCACTGTGGCATGGGGGCGAAGCCAACGACTTGCCATCTCTCAGATTTAATAAACGGCCGCACAGAAGGTAATATTTTAAATTAAACAAGCGTTGCTTAGCGCAGATGAACAAAGTTTTCAGCGCACAGGATAACACATTGCGAATTCACTCAAAATTACATCCTCGGGGCACTCATCCGCAATCTTGCGGGCACCCTTCAGACAGCCTTATAGTAAATTTCGGGCGACGATGTTCCTTGCCCGCTGGTGGCGCGTCGCTGATTAGCTTCTCCGCATCCAGCTTGCCCCAATGCACCTTTTGCGCGGGCAAGGGCCCGACGAGCACCTTCAATACAGCGGAGCGCTTGATAACCTCCACCCAGGGGCACGCATCCACCAGCCGTCGCACGAGGCCAAAGTAGATCCCAGGCATGGCCTCTCCAGGCCACAGCCGGACTATGAGGCCCTTCATGGCCTGCTCGGCCACCTTGTGGAGTTCGACCAGCTGCTTCACTGGTCGCTAGGGGCACCGGATGGCCGCCTCGGATACCGAGACCGAAGACCTTCTCCGTTGAGCTCCCCTCCTCGGCTCGGTAGAATGCGGCGGCATCAGACATGCTGCGAGGCAGATCTGCAAACGCCCCTGGAGAGCTCCGAATTCGGGTAAGTAACACGTAATTTACATTCACATGCTTGCTTTGCATGAAAAATGCCTTACCCGCCGCTATCCTCTTCATCAATTCAACCTCCTGAAGGGACTTATGGGCCTCGGCCTTGGCGGTTTTGGCACTTTCGAGAGCCGAGGCAAGCTCGGACTCTCGAGTCTTTGAGTCACGCTCCAAACTCTCATGCTTTTCCATGAGAGCCTGGAGCTCTTGCTGAACCACCGCCACCCGCGCCTCCTGCTTTTCTCGCTCCCCCCGTTCCATGGCCGCATTGCGTTCGGCCGCAGACACGGCCTCCTTTAGGGCCGCCAGCTTGTTCGTGGCCCCTGCAGTACCCATGTTATCCTTGTTATTTTTTGTCGCAACCTAAATCCTTTTCTGTAAGGTACACATTCAAAGTGGTGTTACTCACCTTCTTTGTCTTGGAGCTGCTTCTGGCGCGGCCGAGCTCTTGCCGGACCGCTTGAGCTCCTGCTTCAACGCACCGACCTCCATGATCGGTCTGGGCAGAGGTCAGCAGCGCAGCCTGCACCCATATTGACATAATTTTTTAGCAACCCTGCGTATATCTTGTTTCAGATCCTCGGTCCGCTTTTCTTTCCAACACCGAACCGAGCATCGAGGGCTACTGTCTATGCGGTATTACATTGCATATTTTAACTTCTTACCTCAAAGCCCGATAGAAGGCTATTGCGAAGCTTGGTCAGCCCGCCTTTGGCGAGCTGCACTTTTCAATCACCGCACTCATAATAGTGCGGTGTTCTTCCTCGATGGAAGCGCCTCAGCGCCTCAACAAATTACCCGGCGCCTCGGTTGGGCGGAAACCGCCGGCGTCACGGTCTTTCCCGTTCGCTCAAGGCCGCGGCCGACTCCGGAACCACTGCGGGTTCTGCTGTGGAGTCCGCGCAAAGTCCGGCGGACGCCTTGTGGCGCCCGAGCCTCCCCGATGGGTCCTTCGGGATCCCACCTCGGCGTCCTCGGTGTCGCGAGGGTGGAGGCGGTCGGGATGGAGTCTACATCCGACGAAGCCAATGACCCGCTTCGATGAAGCGGGAGATCATCACCGCCGGACTACAGCAGCATGCGGCATTAGAATGACACTATGTGACGAGAAAAGAAATTATAAATCATTCAGAATCCAGATACTTACGATCTCGCCGAGGCCTGGCCCTTGAAGGCCATTCTTCCTCGCCAACGTTGATGTTGGCGGAGCTGTCCGGGAATAGTCCTTCCCTCTTGACCCTTCGGCCTCCCTGTGGGGAAGCCTTCCTTCCTCTCTCCCTCCTCCGGGAGAGAGTCCTCTTCCTCCTCCTCATTTTCGGGGGAGGAGTCAGCCCCGGAGTCGTCGGACACCTGAAAACGGGCACTCTTTCGAGCACCCGTGGCCTCCTTCTTGGCCTTCTTCTCCGGCACCACGTGCGGTGCCGGAACCAGCAGCCTCGCTAGACGAGCGTCTACTGGATTTTCTGGCATAGGAGCCGGACAGGTAATCTGCTCCGCCTTCTTCATCCAGTCCTGTCAAAGGAAAAGGGGAAATTAAAACCCGCATAGAGTCAAACTATGGAAAACGAGTGTCCCGTAAAGGGGTAGAATCACTTACCTCGTCAGCCTGGCGCTGCGAGCGAAATCCGCGATCTTCAGTCGCGGATGCGGGGGCTTCGGCGCCCTTGAACAACACCTTCCAGGCGCCTTCGTACGTTGTGTCGAAGAGCTTGTTCAGCGCCTGGTGCTGTTCCGGATCGAACTCCCATAGATTGAATGCCCGCTCTTGGCATGGGAGAATCCGGCGGACGAGCATGACTTGGACCACGTTAACCAGCCTGAGCTTCTTCACCAGCTTCTTGATACAGGCTTGAGTCCGTCGGCTCCTTCAAACTACCCCACAGCAAGCCCTTCTCTTTCCGGAGGTGAGCTGCGTGGGGATACCAGATCTAAACTCGGGGGCTGCTGCCCATTTAGGGTCACGCGGCTCGGTGATGTAGAACCACCCCGATTGCCACCCCTTGACGGATTCCACGAAGGCCCTTCAACCAAAGGACGCGGGCATCTTGCCCAACATGGCGCCCAAGCACTCGCTTGAATGCCCTTCACTACCTTCGCTTGACATTGAAGGTCTTGAGCCACAAGCGAAGTGGGGCTGGATGCAGAGGAAGGCCTCGCACACGACGATAAACGCCGAGATGTTGAGGATGAAGTTCGGCGCCAGATCATGGAAATCCAGGCCTTCCTCTGCATCTACAGCGCCTCCAACAAATTACCCGGCGCCTCCGGTTGGACGGAAACCGCCGGCGTCACGGTCTTTCCCTTCGTTCGAAGGGGCCGCCGGCCAGACTCCGGAACCACTGCGGGTTCTGTTGTGGAGTCCGGCGCAAAGTCCGGGCGGACGCCTTGTGGCGCCTCCGGAGCCTCCCCCTGATGGGTCCCTTCTGGGGATCCCACCTCGGCGTCCTCGGTGTCGCGAGGGGTGGAGGCGGTCGGGATGGAGTCTACATCCGACGAAGCCAATGACCCGCTCGATGAAGCGGGGAGATCATCACCGGCGGACTACGTGCAGCATGCGGCATTAGAATGACACTATGTGACGCAGAAAAGAAATTATAAATCATTCAGGAATCCAGATACTTACGATCTCGCCGGAGGCCTGGCCCTTGAAGGCCATTCTTCCTCGCCAACGTTGATGTTGGCGGAGCTGTACGGGGGAATAGTCCTTCCCCTCTTGGACCCTTCGGCCTCCCCTGTTGGGGAAGCCTTCCCCTTCCTCTCTCCCTCCTCTGGGAGAGAGTCCTCTTCCTCCTCCTCATTTTCGGGGGAGGAGTCAGCCCCGGAGTCGTCGGACACCTGAAAACGGGCACTCTTTCGAGCACCCTGGCCTCCTTCTTGGCCTTCTTCTCCGGCACCACGTGCGGTGCCGGAACCAGCAGCCTCACTAGACGAGCGTCTACTGGATTTTCTGGCATAGGAGCCGGACAGGTAATCTGCTCCGCCTTCTTCATCCAGTCCTGTCAAAGGAAAAGGGGAAATTAAAACCCGCATAGAGTCAAACTATGGAAAACGAGTGTCCCGTAAAGGGGTAGAATCACTTACCTTGTCAGCCTGGCGCTGCGAGCGAAATCCGCGATCTTCAGTCGCGGATGCAGGGGCTTCGGCGCCCTTGAACAACACCTTCCAGGCGCCTTTGTATGTTGTGTCGAAGAGCTTGTTCAGCGCCTGGTGCTGTTCCGGATCGAACTCCCATAGATTGAATGCCCGCTCTTGGCATGGGAGAATCTGGCGGACGAGCATGACTTGGACCACGTTAACCAGCCTGAGCTTCTTCACCAGCTTCTTGATACGGGCTTGGAGTCCCGTCGGCTCCTTCAAACTACCCCACACAGCAAGCCCTTCTCTTTCCGGGAGGTGAGCTGCGTGGGGATACCAGATCTAAACTCGGGGCTGCTGCCCATTTAGGGTCACGCTGCTCGGTGATGTAGAACCACCCGATTGCCACCCCTTGACGGATTCCACGAAGGCCCTTCAACCTAAAGGACGTTGGGCATCTTGCCCAACATGGCGCCTCCGACTCTGCTTGAATGCCCTTCACTACCTTCGACTTGACATTGAAGGTCTTGAGCCATGTCAAGTGGGGCTGGATGCAGAGGAAGGCCTCGCACACGACGATAAACGCCGAGATGTTGAGGATGAAGTTCGCGCCAGATCATGGAAATCCAGGCCGTAGTAGAACATGGGCCCCGGACAATGGGGTGAAGTGGAAAGCCCAGTCCAGCGGAGGAAGTGGGAAAGAAAGACAACCTCTCATGGGGCCTGGGGTGGGGATGAGCTGCCCTCGTCGGGCAGCCGGTGCTGCGATGTCGCGGAGAGGTATCCGGCGCCGCGTGGTTTGGCGATTTGCTCCTCCTTAATGGTGGAGGCCAACCATTTACCTCCCGCTCCGCATATGGTCGGAGAAGGTTGTGACGAGATGCGCGAACTTGGGCGCCGGAGCTCGAAAAGCGCGGAGATGGATAAGCAAAGGAGGAAGAAGGCGAGGGTGAGAAGGTGAATCCTTATCCCTTATATGGGCGGGCGAAGTCTTACGCGTCCCCACCGCCTGGTAAAACTCGCTTATCTCCCAAGCGTCACCATCAATGACGCGTTGGGTTACCCACGCCCGTATTGATGAGAATCCCGGATTAAGGGGAAACACGATCTCTGCTTCGACAAGACGTGCCAAGGAAACCGCTTCGCTAAATGCGCTAAGGTGGTAAAGTAAAAAACAATTTGAGTAATGGCTTGGTAGTGGTGTGACGTCATGCCACAAAAACGCCGACAGATTGAACTCGTATATATTATTATTCTCTCTATGGTGGAATGTGGAATTTATTTTGCGAGCGGACACTATCCTGGTGTTCACAATATTCTATCATTTGGAGGAGGAACCCGCCTTGCAATGCCAAGCAATATACACGCCGGACTTATCGTCATTGAAGCCTGGTTCAGGGGCTACTGAGGGAGTCCCGGATTAGGGGGTGTCCGGATTGCCGGACTACCATCATCGGCCGGACTATCATGGGCCGGACTATCATCATCAACCGGACTCCAAGACTACGAAGATACAAGATTGAAGACTTCACCCCGTGTCCGGATGGGACTTTCCTTGGCGTGAAAGGCAAGCTTGGCGATACGGATATGTAGATCTCCTACCATTGTAACCGACTCCATGTAACCCTAGCCCTCTCCGGTGTCTATATAAACCGGATGGCTTTAGTCCATAGGACTACAATCACAACAACCCTTACAATCATACCATAGGCTAGCTTCTAGGGTTTAGCCTCTTTGATCTCGTGGTAGATCCACTCTTGTAAACATCCACAATATCAATATCAATCAAGCAGGACGTAGGGTTTTACCTCCATCAAGAGGGCCCGAACCTGGGTAAAACATCATGTCCCTTGTCTCCTGTTACCATCCGCCTAGACGCACAGTTCGGGACCCCCTACCCGAGATCCGCCGGTTTTGACACCCGGAGTATATTCAATACTTGGGTTGTATTCTTGAATCATTTCGACCCATCGAGTTTGCCTGAGGTTGAGGTTGGGTTGAGTGAAGATATACTTGAGGCTCTTGTGATCGGTGAAAATGTCCACTTTCCTTCCCAACAAGAGATGTCTCCATGTTATCAATGCATGGACAACTGCCGCCAACTCAAGATCGTGAGTGGGGTAGTTCTTTTCGTTGGGCTTCAGCTAACGAGAGGTATAGGCCACAACTCTCTTCTCTTGCATTAACACAGCACCGAGACCTTGACGAGAAGCATCACAGAAAACTTCAAATGGTTTGGATTCATCAGGAGGAGTTAAGACAGGAGCTGTGACGAGTTTCTCTTTGAGAGTATTGAAAGCAACGTCACACTCGGGAGACCGTATAGACTTCACATGCTTCGGAGGAGGTTGGAAAGAGGCTTTGCAATCTTAGAAAAATTCTCAACGAATCTTCGCAATAGCTTGCAAGACCAAGAAAATCTGGAGCTGCTTGACATTCGAGGAGGTTCCCAATTCACAACTGCAGACACCTTCTCGGGATTAACAGCGATGCCCTTGGCGGAGATGATGTGACCAAGGTAAAGAACTTCATCAAGCCAAAATTCACATTTGGAAAACTTCAGATAGAATTGATGCTCTCGAGCTTGTCTAGCACCAATCGCAAATGTTTGGCATGATCCTTCTTATTCTTGGAGAAGACCAAAATATCATCAAGATAGACCAAGACAAATTCATTGGTGTAGGGGTTGAAGGTGAAGTTCATCATTCGAGAGAATGTTGGAGGAGCATTGACAAGGCCGAAAGACATGACAGTATATTCATAAGAACCAAAGCTTGTTCTGAATGCTGTCTTGGGAATATCTTGTTCACGAATGCGAATTTGATGATAACCCATACGAAGGTCAAGCTTGGAGAATACTTTAGCACCTTTGAGTTGCTCGAATAGCTCATTGATGTTGGGAAGTGGATACTTGTTCTTGATTGTCTTCTTTTTCAATGGATGGTAATCGACGCAAAGTCGGTCCGTGCCATCCTTCTTCTGGACAAAAAGAACTCCACAACCCCAAGGAGATGAACTCGGTCTGATCAAACCCAGACGCTCTTGTTCATCGAGCTGCTTCTTCAATTCCTTCAGCTCATCAGGTCCAAGCTTGTATGGACGCTTGCAAACGGGTTCAGTGCCAGGCTCAAGATCGATAACGAACTCAACTGGCCGGTGAGGAGGCATTCCTGGAAGCTCTTCTGGAAAAACATCTTGGTACTCACAAACGACTGTAATCTAAGAGATAGCATTCAATTCGCCCTTCTCATTGAGAGAAAACAACCGAATGGTTTCATCACGAGCAGCATAGATGATCACATCATTAGAAGAGTGAGTCAATTGAATTTCCCTGGCAGCACAATCAAGCTGAGCTTTATGCTGAGAAAGCCAGTCCATCCCGAGAATAAGATCAATATCCAAGTCACCAAGAACAAATGGTTTAGATAGAAATCTATAGTCGCCCATCTTGATAGAAACATCCGGAATCATTGTGGTAGCCCTCATAGAAGAGGCTGGAGAAACAACTCCCAAGGGTTTTTCCAACATTTCCGAAATGAAATCATGCTTTGCAACAAATGATCTAGACATGAAACAATGCGATGCACCGGTATCAAATAAAACTTTTGCAGGAATATCATTAACTGGAAGATTACCCATAATCACATCCGAAGAATCCTCTGCTTGCGCTGCATTCATCATGTTCACCTTTGCAGACTTGGGATTATGCTTGACCACTGCATTGCTGGAAGATTTCACAGGAGGAGGAGGAGGCAGAAGGCGCCTTTGGTTGAAGCACTTGTTCGCATATTGACCTTTCTGCTGACATTTGTTGCAAGTCACCTCTGAGAGCGGACGGTGGTAAGGAGCATTTGACCTTGGAGCTTGAGAATTAGACTTGTTCTGATAGCCTGGGTTTGGCGGGTGGGAAGATCCACGACCACCTGAGTTCTTCTCGCGATAAGGCCGACGGAACGGAGGAGGAGGAATGTAGAACTTTGCTGCTTAGCTGCCACTTGAGAGGAAGAAGAAGACTGAATCTGCATCCCCGATTCTCTTCTTAGAAGCCTCACATTTGAGCTGGGCAGCTTCTTGCTTCAGTGCCATGTTGTAGAATTCATCATACTTTTCTCGCTCAAAAGCACGAGAGCTAATTGCAGATCTTCTCTCGAGACCACCTCTGAATTGATAGATCATACTCTTTCATCGTGGACGCCTTGCTTAGCGAAGCGAGCGAAGTTCGAACAGGATATTGTATTGATACACGACATGTTGCCTTGCTTGAGATTGCGGAACTCCTCACGCTTACTCTCAACAACACTTTTCGAATGTGGTGAGCTCTGAAGTCTCGGCGAACTCATCCTGTAATGACACGACCTCCTCTGGAATCTTTGTATTGCTGGAACCACTCAGCAGCTTGGTCCTTGAGTTGAAACGGAAGCAAACTTGACAAAGTCCTCGTGTCGACATTGCTACATTCAAAAATGTTTGCAGATGTCCACAAGCCAATCGTCGGCGTCTGTGGCCTCGACACAGAAACTGAAAGACTTTGGCTGATTAGCGAGGAACTGATTGAGGGTAACAAAGTGCGGCTGGTTGTTGCCTTGGCCTTGATTTCCTTGATTTCCTTGCCCTTGGGTACGCTCTTGCAAGAGTTGCAAAATCATCTGAGCATTGGCATTGGTGGCTGCCATGATAGCTTGCCATGCCTCCGGAGGCGGAGGTGGAGGTGGAGGGTTCGACTGACTCCCATCATTGCGTTCCGGATTTGGACGCGTTGGCGGAGCCATCCTGAAGAGGGTGACATCCGTTAGCACTTGATAGACAGATAGACAAGTTGAATCAACGGATAGAAATTGCAACATATAGTCTTCATAATAAACATTCGAACAAGGATGAACGAATGAATTCCAAAAGCTAACATCACACGTCCATTAAGGTGAGAAGCCACTTGATTAAGGGTTGATGAAAAAAATAACAAGGTATGACTGGAACAAATAAGTGGTGAGGATTACCCAATCACAAACCAAATATCCAAGGGAAGAAATGCTAAGAGCTACTTGAATCCCACCTATAAACTCCCAAACTTTCTGGTTATGCAATCTGGTGTTGGGGATACAGGGACACAAAATATATCACCCAAACTAACAATACCTAGATCCAGCTGTATCCATCCGTCAACACATAACCAAGAAACCTTCGAAAATCGTGTACCTCGACCTTCGAAAAGCATCCGTTATACGAGTCATGGCAATAATCCCGAGCTCGCCCAAGATCAAGTTATCGGGTTATCTCACCAACAACTGTACAAAAGAGATTTCGATGTCGGCAAAGCTCAGGTATTCCAGAACTGCAACGATAAAATTGTGACGACAACACCTCGGAGCTCAACTCCCCGGGACAATGCCACAACCCCTAAATGTCAGGAGGCACCAAGAACAATGTTCTCGTCACAAAACCATCGGAACGATTCCAAGATACCCGCGTGATCCTAATTTTTTTAGTGAAATTTGAGGAGAGGAGAATCAAAACTTCTACGCCGAGACCTCACCAGAGCGATTTAAGGACTGGGAGTAAAAGAATCCTACTCTCGATATATATAATCCTAAGACTCAAAACATTTTTGTTCTAGACTCAACAACGCCAACAAACAATCAAGCAGGGGCTCCTAAGTCGGGATGGCTCGATTACCAACTTGTAACGCCTCGATGCGGCTATATCTCCCACGTGTCGGCACGACTTAGAGGCATAACCGCATTGAAAGCAATGTCGCAAGTGAGGTAATCTTCACACAACCCATGTAATACAAAAGGAAAGAGATACATAGTTGGCTTACAATGCCACTTCACACAATACATAAATAAACATCCATCATCAAGATTACACTCAAGGTCCGACTACGGAACCAAAATAAAAGAAGACTACCCCAAATGCTACACAGATCCCGATCGTCCCAACTGGCTCCACTATGATCATCGTGAAAAGACACATAGTAATGACCACGCTCTTCGTCGAACTCCCACTTGAGCTCGGTTCGTCCACCTGCACCGCATCGCCGGCACTGCAACTGTTTTGGTAGAATCTGTGAGTCACGGGACTCAGCAATCTCACACCCGCGAGATCAAGACTATTTAAGCTTATAGGAAGGACAGAGTTGTGAGGTGGAGCTGCAGCAGCGACTAGCATATATGGTGGCTACATTCGCAAAAGAGAGCGAGAAGAGAAGCAAGGCACGGTCGTGAAGCTAGTAGCGATCAAGAAGTGATCCTGAACTACTTACGCCAAACATAACTCCAACATCGTGTTCACTTCCCGGACTCCGCGAGAAGAGACCATCATGGTTACACACGCGTTGATGTGTTTTAATTAAGGTCAACTTCGGTTTTCTACAACCGACATTAACAAATTCCCATCTGCCTCATAACCGCGGGCACGACTTTGAAAGATAATACCCTGCAGGGTGTCCCAACTTAGCCCATTATAAGCTCTCACGGTCAACGAAGGATATTCCTTCTACCGAAGACCCGATCAGTCTTGGAATCCCGGACTACAAGACATTTCGACAGAATAAAACAAGACCAGCAAGACCACCCGATTGTGCCGACAAATCCCGATTGGAGCTGCACATATCTCGTTCTCGTGGCACACCGGATAAGCTAAGCGTATAAGTACCGGCGTAATCCAAGTTGCCAAGGAATGGTCCCATACGGTGCTCTAGTTTGGACCAACACTCGAAGGAGCACCGCCCGGGGTAAATAAAGATGACCCTCGGGCTCGCGAAACCCGGGGAAAAAGGCTTAGGTGGCAAATGGTAAAACCAATGTTGGGCCTTCTTTGGAGTCTTATTCAAAGCGAACTGTCAAGGGGTCCCATAAATCACCCAACCGTAAGGAACGCGAAATCAAGGAACATAACACCGTATGACGGAAACTAGGGTGGCAAGAGGGAACAAAACACTGCATAAGGCCGAGCCTTCCACCCTTTACCAAGTATATAGATGCATTAATTAAACAATAGATATTGTGATATCCCAACAAGTAAACATGTTCCAACAAGGAACAACATCTCCATGTTCCAACAAGGAACAAACTTCAACTTCACCGCAACTAGCAACGCTATAAGAGGGCTGAGCAAAGCGGTAACATAGCCAATCAACGGTTTGCTAGGAAAGGATGGTTAGGGCTTGACATGGCAATATGGGAGGCATGATATAGCAAGTGATAGGCATCGTAGCATAGGCATAGCAAAAGAGCGAGCATCTAGCATAGCAAAGATAGAAGTGATTTCGAGGGTATGGTCATCTTGCTCGCAAAGTTCTCGAGTTGTCGAAAGCTTGATCCTCGTAAGCGCCTCAACAGGTTCCTCGCTCACGTACTCATCTCCGCTCTACCCAAAGCAAGAACACAAACAATGGAACCACAATAAATCACGGTGCAATGCACAAGCAACATGATGCAATATATGGCATGATATGCGAGATGTGATATGCAATGCGTATCGTGCTCGGAAGGAAAATGATGAACCAGGAATCAACTTGGCAAACCAAGTATGCCGCTGGAAAGGTGAGATGATTTCGGTTGAAATCGATATAAAGATCACCGGAATCGGATGCACGGTTTGCAAATGACAAGCAAAACAAGAATGGCACAAATCTGCCATTAACAGCATGATGCCACTTAGCAAGCAACAAGAAATTAAGCTACTGCACCCAAACGTACCAACAAAGCATATGGTAGTGATCTACTCAAGATGCTTGACAAAAGATGAACACTGAGCTACGGCTAAATCACATCATAACAGGTCCAAACAAGCATGGCAAAAGTGCAAAACATATCAGCTTCACAGACTTAGAGAAAATACTGAACATGGCAGAATCAGCATCAGGAAGCAATGTTCAGAGCAAGCAAACAGCAAGCTACAGGAACTTATAATAGCAAAACAAGGCATGGAATGAATCGAATCAAAGCATAGAACAAAATGTCCCTTACTGACCATGAGCCAAAAGGGATCAGAAAATGCAATAGTACCCATGTCAAAATAGCAAGTTTCGTTACAGATTCAGCAACAGGGCATGACAAAAACAGATAACAAGTAGGCATATTTACAAGCTCGATGCACTCACTACAGAGCATTACATGATAAACTAAGCATACATCCATCAAGAAGACATGGCATAGAAGCTATACATGGCAAGAACAACATCATAGCATACACGGATCAACTACAACAACCTTGGCAAAATTGAATAACATGTAAACAATCTGCCAGGAAACATTTTATAGCAAAAGTAGAGCTCGATTGACTCAAGCTATGGCACTCCATAATTGCAAACAAGGGCATGGATGGATAGAGCATAACCATATGTTCAAAACATCCGTACTGAAGTATCTCAAAAGAAGCATAGATCTCTCGGTAGCATCAAGTTAACATGGCATAAAAATATCAGCAAAACAGGGGCTGAAATCAGCAACATCATGAAGCCTAGTTTGCATGCTTGTGCTAGTCACCACAGAGATCATAAAAATACATGGCATACACCCCTGTAAATATGGCATGGCATATTACAAAACACATGTAGGACTCAAGATCATAGGGTGCACACATCAATCATGGCAAAAATGACAAAAGTGCATGTTCTGTTAAGAAACAGAAACTAACATCACATAGCCCTCTTCAAACAGCATTTCGGGCATCAAGATGAGCTCAAAATGTAAATGATGCAATGGAATGAAATGATCTACTCTTCGAGGCGAACAATTTGACATATTACACGCACGAAACGGAGTTACGGGTGCAAAGTTATGACATGATGAAAATGCAACAAATTACTGACAGAATAAAAACTTAGAGGAAATCGGGGCTCGGGGGAAGTCAACCTCCCGTGGATCTGAGATCCGGCGGGCGCGGAGAGGGATTTTCGCTAGGGTTTGCCCAGATTTGGAGGGGAAGATGCATATTTATAGGTAGAGGGAGCTAGGAGTGTCCAAATGGGGTGCGGTTTTCGCCCACACGATTGTGATCCGACGATGGAGAGCATGGAAGTGACTTAGATTGGTTATTGGGCTGTTTTGAAGGGGTGTTGGGCTGCAACTTAAAAGAGGCCTTTGCGAGAGTGCGGTTAACCGTTGGAGTACCAAACGAGCTCCAAATGACCCGAAACTTGACAGGTGGTCTACGGGTGGTGTACCAAGGCCACTTGACAAACCTCGGTCCATTCCGAGAAAGTTTAGTACCCACTCACGAAAAAATGTAAAAGGGGACGCCGGGGGACATAGGAGTGCCGGATTGCAAAACGGACAACGGGGAAAATGCTCAGAATCATGAGACGAACACGTATGCAAATGAGATGCACATGATGACATGATATGAAATGCATGACATGAACAAAATGCAAAACGAAAGACAAAAACCCAACCACGGAGGGAATATCATATCACAATGCCGAAAATGGCATGAGTTGGAGTTACAAATATGGAAAGTTACATCCGGGGTGTTACAGCTGCCCCGGGAGAGGTGGTCGGGATCCTGCTGCGGTGAGACAGAGGCCGGCCGATCGACCCCTTGGCCACTCCTCAGGCGACGAAGGCGCCGGAGGATCCAGCGACTCCGCCGAGCTCTTTGCGACGCTGGAGACGAGCAACGAATGCTTCGAGCCTCCGAGCCTGGGCCGCTCCCGGAGCAGGGCGGGCTCGTCAGGTCGTCGCCGCCCCTGATCTGGATGGGGTTGGCGCTGGACTGGGTGGCCCACTGTTGATGATGGCATCTGCCGCGATGCCCCCTGTAGTTAGGATTCCTTAGGATGCGCGCCTTTTGTTCCTGCGAGGGGCCAAGAATATACCCCACGGGGCATGTAAGATGTTTGTAGCTCCATCCGTCAATATAATCCTTTTTATGAAGCAGTGCGAGATGCTCATTCCGTTCTAGCTCAGTTTCCTCCTTTTAGTCCTCACGAGGGCCTGATGCTCTGCGCCGACATGTCCCAGTCCCAAGGCGGCTTCAGCCGTCGCTGGTATGCCAGGTCGCGATGCCGTGGTCAAGGCAAGGAGGTGAGCGGCCCGAGGTCCGGTAAGAGCCCCTGAGTCGCGATGCTCAGGGGGTCCCCCTTGGCGCTCAAGCAGCCATCATTCGGTGAGAAAGGAGAGAGATGTTGCTAACACGGGGTTGCATTGAGTGTGGGGATGGTGTTGCGATAACTAGTGTGTCCGGAGGGTGACTTATCTCGAGGGTCAGGACAATGCTTCCTGGTGCGGCACTAGGTCCGTGCCTAGGCCGGCGAGATATTGCATGGCGAGGTTGTTTCGTGCTCCTTGGAGGGACGTCCCTGCAGGTTCACCACAAAAGGAACAAGAGCTCGCCGTGGCGATCGTTAGTTCTGCCATTAGTTGCTTGGGAGAGGCGCGAGAGGCCTCGCGAGGTGTGTTGGGGTACCCGTGAGCCAGCGCAGGGCTCACGGGGCCCTACCTCAAGGCGTGTTGCGCCTGGCTCTGGGCCTTATCTTCGAGTGTGTTCCTGCAAATTTGGCCAGATGCCGGTGCTCTTCATCTTCGGGTCCCAGCTCTCGGGCTGGTCTCAGCCGTCGCTGGCAAGCCAGGTCGCGATGCCATGGACAAGACTAGAGGGTGAGGGCCGGAGGCCGGTAGGAGCCCTGAGTCGCGATGCTCGTGGCACCCCCTCTAACGCATAAGCTGGGTTAGATGACTGAAACTCACGTCCTCGGGTCCCGGCTCTCGGGCTGGTCTCAGCCGTCGTTGGCAAGCCAGGTTGTGATGCCATGGACAAGACCAGAGGGTGAGGGCCGGAGAGCCGGTAGGAGCCCTGAGTCGCGATGCCTGTGCACCCCCTTTAGCGCATAAGCTGGGTTAGATGCAGCAACTCGTCCTCGGGTCCTGCTCTCGGGCTGGTCTCGGCCGTCATTGGCAAGCCAGGTCTTGATGCCATGGACAAGACCAGAGGGTGAGGGCCGGAGAGCCGGTAGGATCCCTGAGTCGCTATGCTCAGGCACCCCCCTTTAACACGCAAGCTGGGTTAGATGATGAAACTCTCGTCCTCGGGTCCGGCTCTCGGGCTGGTCTCGGCCGTCGCCGGGCAAGCCAGTCGCGATGCCATGGACAAGACCAGAGGGTGAGGGCTGGAGAGCCGGTAGGAGCCCTGAGTCGCGATGCTCAGGCACCCCCTTTAACGTGCAAGATTCCGTCACCCAGGAAAAGGCACCAAATAACAAGCATGGTGGAGCGAGAGCATAATCCTAAGGAAAGCGTAAGAAGGATACATGCAGCTGGGACAGGCCCGGCGGCTTGGGGATGATGCAGCCGAGGGCGCCCAACAGATAGGCTAATGACATGAAATAAAAGGGGTACATGCCGCAGGGACGGACCCACGCGGCCTGGGAATAATGCGGCCCTGAAGGCGCTCCCAGCCGGGAACAAAACTTAAAGATGTCACCTGGTGATGTTGGGGACGAAGGGGTGTTGGTGTAGCAGACTCGGTGGGCTGCGGGAGCCGATCCTCACGAGCCCCCAGGCCCGGGGGCCTCGGGAGGATCCAGAGGCGCTGGCGGCTCCTCGGGGGCCATCTCCATCTCTACCAGGGCTGTGGCGTGCCTGACCTCTCAAGCCTCCAGGATGGCCCTCATGAGATTCTGGTCCGCAGAAACCGCGTTTGGCAGGCTGTGAGGCATGCGCACGTAGCTGTGGGGCGGGCCCTCGCAACGTCCCACTCGCAAGGGCCAGAGGCGCTCTTGAGATGCGGCTCGGTTGAGCCCTGGTATGTCGATGCAGACGCGTAGCCCACCATCCTCGCCTGGATGGGGGGCCACAGCGGGTAGGCGGCGGCTGCCCCTCATGACCCTTGACTCCTGTGGCTCCTGAACTGCCTTGCTGACGAACTCCTGAGGGTTCGGCCCTCCTTGCCTTGCTCCTGCTTGCGGGAAACGTGCTTCGAAGCACGCCTCCACGTGGTGCCCAAGCGCCTCCCTCGTGACCTTGGCGAGGTCGGCGGCCCTCCAGGGGAGAGCCCCCGAGCCCGGCCTGAGGAGGGCGCCGGGCGCGCTTTCCTATGTGATGGATGGAGGCTCCCCCTGGCCGGGCGCGGGCCCTGAGGGGCCTGCCTCTTGAGGAGCCGGGCCGGTCGATGTCTTCTTCTTCTTGGGTGCGGCCTCGGGAGGCCTCCTGCTGCTGTGGTCTGGGTCTTCTAGTGATGCGGCCTGAAAGGCTCGCTCTAGGGAGCACACTGCGTCTCTCTCTTCACAGGGCACCGTGATGACCCCGCCGCTTCCTGGCATCTTGAGGACGTTGTAACCGTGGTGGGTTACGGCCATGAACTTGGCCAGCGCCGGTTACCCGAGGATGGCGTTGTACGGAAGGCGAATGTGGGCGACGTCAAAGTCGATGAGCTCGGTGTGGTAGTTGTCGCGAGCCCCGAAGGTGACAGGAAGGCGGACCTGCCCGATCGGGACCGTGGAGCCGTCGGTGACTCCGAAGAAAGGCTTGGTTGGCTGAAGCTGACTGTAAGGCACTTGAAGATTGTTGAATGTTTCCACGGACGGGGCGTTGAGTCCTGCCCGCCCGTCGATGAGGGTCTTGGTGACCAGCACGTTGTCGATGATTGGGGAACAAAGCATCGGAGAACTCCGGCTGTGGCGCGACTTGAGCTGATCCATCGAGTGAGCGTGATGGCGCCGCGCCGACCACCGAGAGGGCGCGACCTCGAGCTTGGGGAGGACTGCATTCACCAGCAGGCGAACTGCTTGAAGATCTTGCCGAGATCTTTGGGGCTTGAGCTCCGCCCGGATCTGACGATCGCCGCGCGGTTCTGGAAGCCCCAACCCCTCGTCCCCGATGGCGGTCCTCATTTCTCCTTGGCTGCGGCGGCAGCGGAGGGAGGCGTTCCCCTCAGGCGATCCTCGTGAGGCTGATCCTCCAGCCTCCCTCGAGGCGGGTCTTGCCAACGGTCCTCGCGAGGTTGGTCGCGCCACCCTTGGCGGGGCATGGTCTTCCAGCGTCTGTATTCCTTCCTCCTCCTCGGCCGTAGCCCGGTCGCTGCGCTTCGGGCGTCCGCCGACCCTTCCTTCGCGTCCGGCCCGGAGCTCTTGGCATTCATTGGTGTTGTGGGTGTGGAGGTCGTGGTACCGACTGCCCTTGGAGGACTCGGGCTGATCTCGCCTCGCTTGGTGTGCAGTTCGGCCGCGAGTACGGCAGCCCCTTGCGCTTCACGTCCTTGGCCTTGGACTTCTTTTCTTGGGATCCGCGGCAGGCAGCTCGAGGAGGGCGCCCTCCTCAGCCTGGCGCGCTTGGTCGCCAAGTTGAACAGCTCCAAGGAGGTGCACAGATCTTCATGCATCGCCAGCTCCTCCTTCATCTTGGCGTCGCGCCGCGCCGTCGGAGAAAGCAGAGATGATGGCCTCCTCCGTTACCACAGGGATCTTGAGGCGCGCGTTGTTGAAGCGCTGGATGTACTTTGCAGGGTTTCCCGGCTGCTGCTTGATTCGGCGCATGCCGCCACGGCGGGTGGCGATCGCGAGTACCACGAAGTTGGCGATGAAGCGGGTGCGCATCTCGGCCCAGAAGAGATCGTGCACAGGGCCAGATTCAGAGCCAGTGCGGGCTCCGTCCTTGGCGCCATGGGAAACCAGTTCGCCATGACCTTTTCATCCCCGTTGACAGCCTCGATGCCCAGCTCGTAGGGCTGGAGGAACTCCGTTGGGTCAGCTGTGCCGTCGTAGCGAGGAGGCAGGTCTGGCTTGAACTTGGCGGGCCACGCGACGCTGCGCCTTCGGAGGTGAAAGCGCGGCAGCCCGCCGTGGCAGCTGGGGGCCTCGGACGACGAAAGCTTGGTCTTGCGGGCCTCCTTGCGCCGCGGCTGGGGGTAGCGCAGGGTCCTGACGTGCTGGAGCGGGGAGCGCTCGGGCAGCTTCTCGTGGGCAAGGAACTTCTTGACAGCTCTGCTCTTGCCACGCCGGCGCCTGGCGGAGCGGGTTCCCCCCAGGGGCCGCGTGCCTTGGGGCCAGGGCGCCTTCTTGAGGAGGAGGCGGCTGAGGCGCCCCGGGAGCTTCATCGCCCGCGTGGGGCGGGGTGCGGTGCAGTGAGACGGACGGTGCGGGGGCGCCTCCTGCAGCGCGGATGAGCTCGGCGACTCGGTCGAGCCATTCTTCGTAGACGTCGTCGGCGGGCGGTAGCGCAGAGCTCGTTTTCGCGATGAGTGCAGCTCGGGCCTCCATGGCAGCGAAGCGCGTGACGAAGAACCAGCGGGTGGCGAAAGGCGTGGCGAGGCGGCCGTCCCGCCTCATGGGCGGGTCTTTGGGGCGATGCTTGCTGCTCGTTCGCCGCCCGGGCCGTGGTGGCGTTGACGGCAGGTGACGGGGAACGACGAGGGCCCCCGCTGACGGGAGCCGTCTGGGCGACATGGGAGGCGAGGGCGGCTCGGCGCTCGGCGCGAGCCCGGCAGGCGTCGAACATGGTTGCGGTGGTCGGGGAAGAACAAAGCGGCGAAGCAGATTCGGCGCACCTACCGGGCGCGCCAAATGTCGGATTCGGGTTCCGCAGACCCTTGAGGTTTGAGCACCGGGGAGTGCGCGGAGATCAACCCTCCACCGTCTCGCACCTCGCCCGAATCGCTGGGACCTAAACTACTAAACGGAACAACACAAGAGACGCGGGATTTATCTTGGTTCAGGCCACCATTGTGGTGTAATACCCTACTCAAAGTGTGGTGTGTTGGATTGCCTCTTGGGCTGATGAGGAACAATACAAGGAAGAACAGCCTCGTGAGGGTCTGTTCTTGGCAGGTGCGATGAACTGCTAGGTGGTGTTCAGTCGCTCTAGCTACTGGTTTCTTGATGAGGATCCGGATCTTCCGCCCTGGGGGTGACTACTCCTATTTATAGGCGAAGGCCCTGGGCCTCTTCCCAAATATTGAGCGGGAAGGGCACCAACAATTGGCCATTTTAAAGGGGAACAGCGGGTACACTTATCCTGACTAAAGTTGGTCCTCGACTGCCAAAGGCTCTGGTGATGACGCCTACTTGGGCTCCATGATGACTCCCTTCCAGCCGTTGGGCTGGTCTTGGTCTTGTTGCACCGAAACGGATGCCTTTGCTTGATGCTCTCGCCTGCGCTTGCTCCCTTTGCACCAAAGAGCAAAGGAGGACACTGCGCGGGCTGGCGCCCGACTGGCGCCCTTGGTCGTCATGGCTTGCGTCATGGGCACCTCGCGAGGTACCCTGCCTTGAAGCCTCCGCCTCCTCATGAGCCAGCCTGACGAGGCCGTCCACGAGGAAGCTCCTTGTCGTCCGCCCAGCAATCTGGCCCCTCGCGAGGGTCTTGAGCTTGCGTTGATGAAGATGGGCCGTGCTGGGCCTCCTTCGAGCTACGCCGCAGGCCGTAGGCAGGCAAGTCTGGGGACCCCCGTTCCCAGAACGCCGACGAATATGAGCATCCAGGTTCTGCTATTGGTTATTGGCTGGAGACATGTCTCGGTCATGTCTACATAGTTCTCGAACCCGTAGGGTCCGCACGCTTAAAGTTAGATGACAATCGGTATTATGAGTTTTGTGTTTTGATGTACCGAAGGTAGTTCGGAGTCCCGGATGTGATCACAGACATGACGAGGAGTCTCGAAATGGTCGAGACATAAATATCGATATATTGGACGACTATGTTCGAATAACGGAATGGTTTCGGGGAGTTTCGGACACACACCGGAGTACCGGGAGGTTACGGGAACCCCCCGGGGAGACTAATGGGCCTATTGGGCCCTAGTGGAGAAGAGGAGGGGCGGCCAAGGGCAGCCGCGCGCCCCCTCCCCCCCAGTCCGGATTGGACAAGGAGGGGGGGGGCCTCCTTCCCCCTCTCTCTCCTTCCCTCTCCTCTCCTACTCCCACTTGGAAGGGGGGAGTCCTACTCCCGGTGGGAGTAGGACTCTTCATGGGGCGCGCCTAGGGTGGCCGGCCTCCTCCCCCTTCTCCACTTCTTTATATACGGGGGGGGGGGGGCACTCCTTGGAGACACAACAATTGATCTCTTGATCTCTTAGCCGTGTGCGGGGCCCCCCTCCACCATATTCCACCTCGATCATATCGTAGTGGTGCTTAGGCAAAGCCCTGCATCGGTAGCATCATCATCACCGTCACCACGCCGTCATGCTGACGGAACTCTCCCTCAAAGCTCGGCTAGATCGGAGTTCGAGGGACGTCATCGAGCTAAACGTGTGCTGAACTCGGAGGTGCCATACGTTCGGTACTCGGATCGGTCGGATCATGAAGACGTATGACTACATCAACCGCGTTGTGCTAAACGGTTCCGCTTTCGGTCTACGAGGGTACGTGGACACACTCTCCCCTCTCGTTGCTATGCATCACCATGATCCTGTGTGTGCGTAGGAAAATTTTGAAATTACTTTCCCCAACAGGGGCAACATACCAAGTACCATCTCTACGCATTACTACTCTCCCACATCCTACTCTTGCAAAGATTTGGCCTAAAATCTCAAGAACAATATGCATCTCCCCAAAAACCTAGAACCGAAAGAACGAACCAAAGAGAGAGGGATTTGGGGAGAGACCTTGTTCCATGGCAAGAGGAAGTGGTGGGGAACGATCCCACCGGACGGAATGCGAGGAGAGCGGCCGGAGACGGAGATCCGGCGAGGTCCTCCGGCGCCGTTCTTGGGTAGGAGAGAGAGAGGCGGCGTGGGGAAAACGAGTTGAATGGGTATGGGGGAGTTGGAACTCCCCCTGCCCGCTCTTAACCCCCACGCGCTCATTACTACACAATAGTACCGCTCGTCATTGCGGTAGTACCGCCTGGGCGGAAGAACCGCACCGAGGTTGGTGGTACTGCTCCTCCAGCGGCAGTAAAAAATTACTGCCGTGCTGGTTGCGGTAGTACTGTGTGCCGCTCCTGTGGTAGTACCGTGGCAAGCCACGGTAGTACCGTGAACCCAAGAAAATGCAAGTTTCAAAACAGAGAAGAAATGGGCCTTTGCAAAGCAACCTACAAGCGAACGAACACACCAACGAGCTAACAAACGAGACACCACAAGCACCAGCTCGACACGAAGAAAGAAAGGCAAGAGACAACAAGGACCAAACACGAGACACGACCTCTCCAAGGAGAGGGCGGTGGCCGAAGCCACCTATGTTTGAGTCAATTGGTATGGCACCGCGAAGAATTATCCTTGAGCCCATGACCAAAACTCGTCTTTGAAGCACAAGTACCATAAAAAATGGCTAATGTGAAAGAGTTGATCAATTTATGCATAATGGGGGGAGGGAGAGTTCATTGAGAGAACAACACTCCTCCTATGTCCATGCCTACACCTAAACAAGATAACAAGTTGAGTATGGTGGGGTGTGCAAGGGTTCATGTCACATTGCTCGAATCAATGATATTTAGATCATGCGTTAACTCGCGAAATCTTGCTTCATCCAAGGGCTTCATGAAGATATCTGCAAGGTTATGAAGAGTGTTGACATAGTTGAGCTCGATCTCCCCTCGCCTAATATGATCCCGGGTGAAGTGATACCGAATCTCAATATGCTTCGTCTTGAAGTGTTGCACCGGGTTGAGAGAAATCTTGATGGCACTTTTATTGTCACACCAAAGAGGCACTTTGTCACAAATGACACCGTAATCCTTTAAAGTTTGCCTCATCCATAGGAGTTGTGCACAACAACTACTGGCCGCCACATACTCCGCTACGGTGGATGAGAGAGATACACTACTTTGCTTCTTAGAAGACCAACTCACCAAAGAGCAACCTAGAAATTGGCACCCTCCGGAAGTGGACTTCCTATCCACTTTGTCTCCTGCCCAATCGGAGTCCGAATATCCTACAAGCTTGAAGTTTGCTCCTCTTGGGTACCATAAGCCAAAGTTTGGGGTATAATCCAAATATCGAAAGATTCGCTTGACCGGCACAAAGTGGCTTTCCTTAGGGGCAGCTTGAAACCGTGCACAAATTCCCACACTCAACATGATATCCGGTCTAGATGCACAAAGGTAAAGCAAGGAGCCAATCATGGAGCGATATACCTTTTGATCCACCACTTTACCATTGGGATCTATGTCAAGTTGGCATTTGACGGGCATTGGAGTGGAAGTCGGCTCGACATCACTTAGCTTGATGCTCTTGAGCATGTCTTGAGTATATTTGGCTTGGTTGATGAAGGTTCCTTCTCTTCTTTGCTTGAATTTGAACCCGAGAAAGAACTTCAACTCTCCCATCGAAGACATCTTGAACTTTGGAGTCACGAGAGCGGCAAATTCCTCATTGAAAGCTTTGTTAGGGGAAACAAAGATAATATCATCAACATATAGTTGGCACACAAACAAGTCCCCTTTGACCTTCTTAGTAAAAAGAGTGGGGTCGATTTTCCCAACTTCAAATCCACGATCTTGCAAGAAATCGGTAAGGTGGTCATACCACACACGTGGGGCTTGATTAAGGCCATAGAGTGCCTTATCGAGTTGATACACATGACCGGGGAAACAGGGAACCTCGAACCCGGGGGGGGGGGGGGGTTGTTTGACATACACCAAATCATTAATAGGACCATTAAGAAAAGCACTCTTCACATCCATTTGTTGCAACTTAAAGTTATGATGAGAAGCATAAGAAATCAACAAACGAATGGATTCAAGGAGAGCAACGGGAGCAAAGGTTTCACTGTAGTCGATACCCTCGACTTGGGAATAGCCTTGTGCTACCAATCTTGCCTTGTTGCGAACGATGGTCCCATGAGCATCTTGCCTGTTCTTGAATATCCACTTGGTTCCAATGACATTGTGGTTCCCCGTTGGCCTTGGCACCAATCTCCACACTTTTTTGTACTCGAAGTTGTTGAGTTCTTCATGCATGGCATTGAGCCAATCCGGATCTTCGAGCGCCTCATAGACCTTTTGGGGTTCAACACAAGAGACAAATGCGTGATGTTCGCAATAGTTTGCCAATTTTCTATGAGTGCTTACCCCCTTTTGAATTCTTCCAAGCACATTCTTCATGAGATGTCCCTTGGTAGAGAGCTTAGATGCAATCTTGGCGGCACGGCGCTACAATTCCTCCTCGGGGGTGAGTTGAGGAGCGGAAACTTGATCATCTTGAGCGTTGACTTGAGCTTGCTCTTGATCTCGAGCTTGCTTTTGACCTCGAGCTTGCTCGAAGGGGTGAACTTGACCTTGATCATCACTTGGTTGTACACCACCATCTTGAGATTGATCTTGCCCTTGATCTTGTTCATTTGGTTGAGGGACTTTACTTTGTTTCTTCGGAAGCGTGTGGGTCTTGGGTTGGTGATGGTTCCACTTGAGTGGAACATTGTCCTTCTCCTTCGGCCACAAGGAGTTCCTGAATGGGTAGGATATGACCAACACCCATTCTTCTTATGGCTTGGGGAGTAATTTCATCTCCTACATCACAAGTACCACTTTGCTCCACTTGGGAGCCGTTATTCTCATCAAACTCTATGTTACACGTCTCCTCAATAAGTCCCGTGGACTTATTGAGGACACAGTACGCATGCGAGTTTGTAGCATAACCAACAAATATGCCCTCATGATCTCCAGCCTCAAATTTAGACAAACGAACACCTTTCTTGAGAATGAAACACTTACACTCGAACACCCGGAAGTACTTGAGGTTTGGCTTGTTACCGGTGAGAATCTCATATGGAGTCTTTTGTCAAGCCCTTGCGGAGGTAGAGCCGATTGGATGCATGACAAGCGGTGTTGATGGCTTCGGCCCAAAAGTTGCATGGAGACCTGAACTCCGCCGTCATGGTCCTTGCCACATCCATCAACGTCCAGTTCTTCCTCTCCGCTACACCATTTTGTTGAGGGGTGTACGGTGCGGAATATTGATGCTTGATCCCCTCATCACTAAGAAACTCATCCAAGGTGTAGTTCTTGAACTCAGTGCCGTTGTCACTTCTTATTGTCAAGATCTTTGCATTGTGTTGACATTGGTCTTCATTTGCAAAGTCAATGACGGTTTGTTGGGTCTGACTCTTCCTCTTGAAGAAATATATCCAAGTGTATCTTGAATAGTCATCCACAATCACCAATCAATACTTTCTACCCCCAAGACTATCAAAGGATGGAGGCCCAAAGAGATCCATGTGGAGGAGCCCCAAAGGCCTCTTCGAGTAAATGATAGTAGTGGGAGGGTCACTACTAGGAAAAGGGCTATAGATAGGACTGATTCTAATGGCGCACCGTGCTCACGGTGCGCCACTACTATTGATTTTTTTCCCATTTTTCCATACAAACTAATGGCGCATGGATGGCAAAGTGCGCCATTACTAGTTAGAACTAGTAATGGCGCATCGACCAAGACGATGCACCATTAGTATATACTTTTTACTTTTTGCAAACCTACTAATGGCGCACTATGCCAAAGTGCGCCATTAGTAGTTTAAACTACTAATGGCGCACTGTGCCACGATGCGCCATTATCATAAAAATTATTATTTTTTACTTTTTTGCAAAACTACTAATGGCGCATGTCTCTGTGGTGCGCCATTAGTATGTTGGGTTACTAATGGCGCATGGCTTAGTGGTGCGCCATTAGTAACCTGGGACCAGCTAGATATGTCCATATGTCCTATTTTCAGCAAAGGTCATGCTAAAATTTTCCATGAATTTTAGCATGACTTTGCTAAAAATAGGACATATGGGGTACTTGCGACTAATGCATGGGCCGGGGTATCTTAGTACATAGTTAAGTAGGATCAACTGCCCTGCCATTCTTGCTGCATTAAACCATAGGTGGCAATAGAGCCAAGTGATTAGGCCCAACTTAGAATTCTCCTTAGCATCGATAAACCCTAGATGATAAACCCAATATAGGTGGCAATAGAGCCAAGTGATTAGTGCCAAGTGATTAGGCCCAACCTAGGGTGCCTCGGCATCGATAAACCCTAAATGATGAAAACTTAACTTGGCTGCCCCGGATGCCTCGGTGTCGATGAGAACCTAAATGATGTATGCTTAGGCTTTTCGGGTGCCTCAGTGTCGACAAACCCTAAATGATGAAAGCTTAGGCTTTTAGGGTGCCTCGGTGTCGACAAACCCTAAATGATGAGACCATGATCTTGTTCCTTGACAATAACCAACTTTTTGACCAAACTTTTTTCCTATTTAGAGCGAAACATGGCCCACAACGATGAGGCCGGTGGTTCGGGCGGCAAGCAATTCTGGGAGCTGTCCCAGGAGATGGAGGAACAACCTCACCGCTATGAGGACGCCACGGAAGACACCGATCCTGATTAGGCGTCGGGGATGACACCACTGATGGTGCCGCTGAGGATGCCACCACTGATGATGGCGGCGCACACACAGATGGCAGCCAATCGAAGAAGCAAAGGAAGGACCGGCGTCCGAATGCGCTCCGCACCGTCAAGGAGGATTCACTCAAGTGGACTCCGACAGGAATCCAACGGAGCCCAAACATATAGTCAAGGGGTACTCGGTTCAGCTCGGGTGCATTCTCCGGAGCACCATCTCGATCAACACCGAGAACCTTAGGCATAAGGACCGAGGAGATTTGCGCAACCTCCTCTTCACGAAGCTGCACGAACGATACAAGTTCCCCGCCGAATTTGAAAACACACGCCTCTCAGGGAATAAAGTGAAAAGTGCCGCCCTCACGAAGATGAGCACGGCCCTGTCTACTTGGAGAAGCGCGGTGAAGAAAATGATTGATAAAGGTGATAGTTATGAGAAGATCAAGGCGAAATATCCTTTGATGAGCGAAGATGAGTACAAGGAGTTCAAGATCAAGTGCTCGACCGATGCAACCTCCGAAACAAGTCGATGGGGAAAGAAATCACGGGAGTTGAACTTAGGGAACACAAACTCGGTCCCGCGGTTCTGAGTGGCGGAGCCAATATGGGACAAGGAGGGCCTTGAGCATGCCGAGCAAGGCCTACCGCCCGCCGAGAAATACAGCGGTAACAAGCGAGACCAGGAACTATGTCAGGGCCCGGTACAAGGAGGACCCAATAACAAAGGAGCTTACCACGGATCCGAAGATCAGGGCGCTTGAGCTTGTTCTGGTAAGGAATACACCCCCGCGTAAGTAGCTCCATATGGTTGCACTCTAACTAATCCCCAATATTTCTAAATGGTTCACGTTCCTTTCGCAGGAAACTGAAAGCAGTAGCGCGGGGTCGTCTCAGAGCTCCCCTTTCGACAGCCCTTTAAATAGGGCGTTGAACATAATGAAAAGCAAGGATAAGCTCACTAAGCCGATGTCAGCTGGTCGTGTGGCCGGCAAAGGCTTGTCCACAAAATGGGGGTCATACTATACCGCTGGTGTGCGGAAGGAGAAATAGGCTAGCTCGGAAAGCCAGACGCGAGGTTGAAGCACTCAAGGCACAAGTGGCGCGGATTCCGGAGCTTGTCCAAGAGCAAGTGGAACAACAACTAGGAACGGAGCTCAACGCCTTGGTGCCTACGTTGATTCATGGGCTGACGACGTGGATTGCGGGCGGCCAACAGGGGCCTTCCCCGGTTCCCGGCTTCACGGCCAACAACTTCGCCAGTAGCAGCAGCGGCGCCATTGGTGTCTCCGGCGGTATTCGTGTCTCCGGCGCCGGCACGGGCATTGGAGCTTAATGCACCCGGGTGTACGCCGGCCGGCACCTCGCCAGCAAGCTCCCCCTCCGTCAGTTGCATGCCCGCCGTTGGCGGTGCCTCGACATTAGCCGAGCTCGACGACATCACAGTAACTAAGCCTCTCGGCCGATGACTTCATCTCTTTGCCTTTGACTGGGCATCCCTGACGCCTTGTACATGTTTTCGCAGGGCACCGCCGACATTCCTTGCACTCTTCTGCACTTCATGGGCGCCGAGTTGGTCGATGTCGCCAAGGGCAGAATCGTTCAACCGGGCAACCACATGTTCCACGGTAATCCGATGCCACCCGTAGTGTATAGGGTTGAAGTGGTTCGGGTGCTGCCAGGCTGCGACGAGCTGTTACCTCCGGTTCGACCCGCTGGGGCCGACGAAGAAGATGAGATGACCCTCAGCACCTGCGTGAACTGGCCGCTGCTTTGGCCGAAGAGCCAGATTCGTTTGGGGGCGGGGGACACCACCCCACAGACAAGACCGCCAGTCGTGCCGGCGCCAAGCCATGGCAAGAACGCCGCAACGCTACCGGACCTGCCAGACATCCCTATGTCGGACATCCCTATGGCACAGGATCCAGACAGCCCTATGGCACAGGATCCGGACGATGACGACAATGATGACGGTACATTTACCAAAGTCGATAAGTACTTTGCGAACATGGAATACGCCGACGAGTTCTGGGCCTCTTTCTCAAGAAGCCAACCAAGGCGACCTCAATCTAGCTGATGCGGCGGAGAAATCCAATTGCAATAGGCGTCGTCGGCGTTCAGTTCTCGGGAGACACCTCCGGCTCCGCCTTCACGAGCCTCGGATAGCTGAGGTGCGAAATATTATCAGCCCCAACACGCTCAAGAAAGCGGTGCGTGAGCAGAACTCGGTCCCATTACAGGAGATCAAGAAGAAGGGGCGAAAACTAAAGACTAACAAGGGCGCCGGTGCGAGCCAGCCGCACCGAGTTCGATCCGTGCTCGGGGCGGGCCACCTTCACCTAAGGATATCTCGAGGAGGTGCATGTGGCGGGTAGGGCGATGCTACCGCCAAATATGCTGAATGCTGCAACCGGTGCTATCTGGAGTCTGCACGACAGTGTTCTTTCTTTGGAGAAGCGGCGTCGAGAGAGAATGATGTGGCATACCGGTTTCGTGGCCAAGGTGCGGAGGGCAAGGGCTTTGCGGATGGCGACATCGAGTACGATCGTCCTGCGGTTTGATGACATCTTTGCTATGTTTAACCTTCATCCGCTGCACTACACCTTCGTTCGGCTGTTTTATTTGAGTATGGAGATCACGGATCATTAGAGACAAGACCGGACATCGTGATAGTCGACCCCTTCTACATGCGTGCCAAGCACTTGAACAGCGCGGGGACCGCCAAGTTGCGAGTTCACACCTCGGGCGTCATTCAGCAAACCGGATAAGGATAACTTCCTTGTGGCTTACTTTCCGAGTAAGTCATCCCTTAACTGCCCGTAACATATGATTTCTTAGATTTTGATCGTTCTTTTTTCTAACATTCCATGTTACGTGCGTGACACATTGCACACTCATCCTCTTAAGCCCAAATATTCCATGGCCACGTATTTCGACCCGTAACTCAAGATAGACTACACAAATGTCAAGAAAGTTCTTGATGATGTTCTCCCGGCTACACCAAATCTGGAGGCACCTTCACCGGGTAGTTAAATAAATGCACGGCAAGCACATGTTCTCACACAATCTGAGTTCTGCTATGTCAAGCAGCCGCTGGCGGTCGGAAGGATGCCTACTCGCCCTCCATCACATGCGAGGCGATCGTGAGGACCATCATCAACTTCGCTGCGGATAATCTCAAAGATTGGGCCGCTAGCTTGTCGGCAGTCCAGGGCGCGGACCTCGGACAAGAATTCTTTTGCATCCAATCGGAGTTTGCGGACATCATCCATCAAGATGTCGTTCATACCACGGGGCAGTTCTTCGTCGGATATCAACCGTCCAACAGTGAGATAGATGAAACGCTACAAATGCAGGGTGACAACGACCATGATTTCATGACCATCACGACGACGGCGGCTTCATCCACACTCTGTCCGATGAGTCGAGTCGAAAGTAGTGATGTGTAGTTACGAAACATTGATTAGCTCATGTTGTAATTAAACTTTAATGAATTCAGTATGTCTCTTTGGTTTGGACAGTCGTTCAACTTAGATGTAATCGATGCTATTTATTAGTAGGACCATGAATCGTGCTATTAATGTCTTGCTTTTCTCTTCGATCCTTTTGTTGCATACTTACATATTGCTTATGTATTGTCATTGTTTGGCTTGTGCATAGAGATGCCGTCGTATGTCGTGTACAAGGGTAAGGTTCCCGAGTCTCTGACGGCCGGGAGGAGTGTCGGAGACAGGTTCACCGTTCAGCGCTAACAGTTACAAAGGGTACACCACTAGGGCGGAGGCGAATCTAGATATGCCGCTATCTAGCGGGAGAGAGAAGGAGCGTTGGAGGAACGGATGAGGACCAGTTTGATCGCGATGATGCTCATCGTGATGAACACAACTCTCTTTTATGTGGAGGTAGTTTAGATGATCGATATCGACCTGTAATGTGAAGACAAACTCGATACTTGCGGTCTTGAGACTTGTAATGTTTTATCTTTGTTCGGTCTTTTGAATTCGGAGACTAATATGATGAATTGTATTCGGAGACTAATCTTCTATTGTATTCGATGAATCTGATGTTGCTGTGTGCTGCTGTCTATATTCTGTCCAATAATATATTTTGTAACCTGTGCAAAAATCAGAAAAGCAAAAAAAAAACCAAATATTCATACTAATGGCGATCAAGGAGATTGCGCCATTAGTATATAAAAGGATACTAATGGCGCATCAAGGCAAAGTCGCCATTAGTGTGACAAAGCACATGGTTACATATGGCCCCGGAGGTATACTAATGGCACATGGAGTTACATACTAATGGCGCCTGCCAGTGCGCCATTAGTATATCAGATACTAATGGCGCACGGTGGTGCGCCATTAGTAAAAATTCTAATGGCGTGCTACTAATGGCGCACCGGTAGTGCGCCATTAGTAGGCAAAACCAGTGCGCCATTAGTAGGCCTTTTCCTAGTAGTGGGTGAGCCTTCTCATGTAGCTTTACTTTGATACAAGCACTGCAATCACGATCTTTAGCAAAACTAACATTTGTTAGTCCACGGACATGGTCCCCTTGAGAAGACTTTGCAAAGATCTCATATTGACATGGGATAAACGGTGATGCCAAAGCCATCCCACATAAACTTTAAGCATTAGGCATGTCGCGGTCTTAGTGGGTCGCTCCGAAAAGTTAATCACATAGAGACTGTTCTCGACATGCCCAACAAAGGCTACTTTAAGAGTCTTGCTCCACAAGAGGGCCACGGTATCAATATCAAAGAAAGTGGCAAAGCCCATGAGTGCAAGTTGACAAACAGAAAGTAAATTGTATGCAAGGGACTCAACAAGCATGACCTTCTCGATCGTGAGATCATGAGAAATGACAACCTTGCCGAGTCATAATACCTTAGAAGACGAGGCATCACCCCACTCGACATTGTTGGGTATAGATGGAATCTTGTGCACATCCACCACCAAGTCGTTGCTTCCGGTTATATGATTTGTACGTCCACTATCGAGGAACCATGATCCCCCACCGGAAGCAAACACCTTCAAGAGATCAATGCTTGGTTTTAGGTACCCATTTTGTAATGGGTCCTTTGATGTTAGTGACAAGGGTCTTAGGAACCCAAATAGACCATTCAATGTACTCATAGGGAGAACCAACAAATTTGGCATAAACATGCCCATCACTAGCACGGCACAACACATAAGAAGCGTTAAAGTCGCCGGCTTTGTTGGAAGGGGTGGCATTGCCCTTCTTGACACCACCACCATTCACATTGTTCTTCTTCTCCTTGGAAGCACCCTCCCCCTCCTTCACAAAAGTTTTCTTGAGAGGAGGAGGTCGTTTGGTCTTGTCATTCTCCTTCTTGTTCTTGGACACGGTGTGAACCCAATCCCTTCCTTGGCCACAACTTCCTTTTGATTGCTCAAAAGGTTGTTGAGGTTCTTCTCACCTTGTATGGACGACACAAGGCATTTCTCAAGTTGTTCCTTCAACTTTGCATTCTCCTCAACAAGATGCACATGCTCACAACAAGGGTTAGTAGCATTTGCATTATCAATTAAAACCATGTGAGGAAAAGTGGCTTTATCCTTGGTTAGCTTCACTTGGAGTTGATCATGAGACTCCTTGAGGCTAGCATGAACACCTTTCAAGGCCTTGTGAGCCTTGTCAAGTATATCAAACTCCTCCTTGAGTCTAGCAAGATCAACCCCAAGTTTGGTTTCTCGGAATTTAGCACTCGAGAAACAACAAGAGCATGATCAAGATCTTTCTTTAATTTAGCATGATCATCGTCGTATGACTCCTAAAGAGCCAAACAATGACCATGCTCTTCCTCAAGAGCGTTAGAGAGATCCGATATCTCATCGGCATAGTCACGACTATGCCCTCCATCTTAGAGATGGTTTGTTCGTGAGCCTCAATCATGTCATTGGCTTCACCAAGTTGTTCCAAGGGAGCAACAAAGTGCTTCTTGGATTTACCCCTTGAGCTTACTCATAAAAGACTCAAATTCATTTTCCTCCCCATTAGACCCCTCATTTTCATCAATGCAATCCGTAAAAGAGGGATTAGTAATGATGGTAGTTTTGATGTTGGGGGTTACCTTGTTGGTGGCTTTGGCCATAAGGCACTTGGCGGTGATGTTCTCATTGGGTGAGTCGAAGAGAGACACCTTTGGAGGTTTCGCAATGGCAACGGAGGCCATGGCAACTGACTCACCGTCTTCATCATCATCGTCGTCCTCATTGTACTCTTCTTGTGCCACCAATCCCTTGGGAGGAGTCTTCTTGGTGAAGTTGCTCTTGTTGGGGAAAGACTTGGCCTTGTCTTTTCGAATGAGCTTGCCTCCATTGACTTCCCTCTTCTCATATAGGCATTCCGCAACAAAGTGGCTCACATTGCCACAATTATAGCATGTCCTCACATGTTGCTTGCCCTTCGTGCCACTTGAATTTCTCTTGTTGAAGTTGGGCCTTGTGTTCTTCTTGCTCCAAAATTGCCTTGAAGCGAGAGCCATGTGCTCATGATAATCATACTTTCTATCTTCCGGGTTGATCTCCTCTTCTCCCTCTTCATCCTTTTCTTCCACACTCACTTTGGCCTTTAAGTCAAGGTTGGGCTTCTTACCCCTTTGAGAACGCAACACCGCATTATCGGCGGTCTTGTCCAAGATCCTCATTGCCACAAACTCATCCAACACTTCACTTGAGGACAAGGTGTGGAAGTCCGGCCTTTGACGGATGACGGATGACATGGCCTTGTGGTAAGGCATCATGGCCTTGAGGAACTTGCGCTTGATCCAATTTTCATCCATATCTTTGCTCCCATGATCTCGAAGTAGGACCATGAGAGTGGTTAGCCTCCGGTAAAGCTCCCGAGGTTCTTCATCTTCATTCATTGCAAACTCATCGGCTTCATCTTGCACCACTTCATAGTTGGAGCGTTGAATGCTTGCGCTACCCTTGTAAAGGGAGACAACATGGTGCCACGCTTCCTTGGCCATGGTGAAAGGTCGAAAATGTGCAAGATCTTCGGATGGAATTGCATCTTGGATGATGAAGAGAGCATTCTCGTTGAATTGATGATCCGCGGCTTCTCTAGGGGTGAAGTTGCTTGGATCATGCGGATAGAAACCTTGCTCAATGATTCTCCAAATATTAGTATTAACATGATTTAAATGATGTTTAAAGCGATAAACCCAAGCGTCAAAATACTCATTTTTCACAATCTTAGGAGGAGGGCCGGCATGATTTAATTGAGTGGAGGGAATGGGTCCTCCATAAAAAAGAGGAGGTTCCACATGGGCAAAGATGCAACTCCCATTTCTACCACTAGACAAAGGAACTTTCTCACTAGTAGCTTCCCCCTTGTTGGAGTTAGAATCTGTCACCTTGTTAGTGGGATCGACCACTTCCAACGGCGCGGTGGATAATTTGAGACCATCGAGAAAGTTCTTGAGAATGCCTTTGACCTCCGCCGTCATGTAAGTTTTTAATGTGTCCAAAGCCACATTGAACTCTTCGCGTGAGACCAAGGTTTCCCCATCAGCCGTAGACGAGGACAGAATCACACCGGGGAGCTCCTCCTCACCGTCTACGTAGTCAACCATACTCTTCGGACGGCAAAGTCCTTAATAAAGAGACGAGGCTCTGATTCCAATTGAAAGGATCGATATAGTTGACTAGAGGGGGGTGAATAGGCAACTAACAATTTTTAGCTTTTCTTTACCAATTTAAACTTTCAATCAAAGTAGGTTGTCCAGATATGCAACTAGGTGAACAACCTAAATGATGCAACAACAACAAGCACACGAGCAAGCAAGAGATGCACCACAAAATAAGTTTGCACGAGTAAAGGAATGAGATAACCAAGAGTGGAGTCGGTGAAGACAAGGATGTGTTACCGAAGTTCCTTCCTTTGAGAGGAAGTACGTCTCCATTGGAGCGGTGTGGAGGCACAATGCTCCCCAAGAAGCCACTAGGGCCACCGTATTCTCCTCACGCCCTCACACAATGCGAGATGCCGTGATTCCACTATTGGTGCCCTTGGAGACGGCGACCGAACCTTTACAAACAAGGATGGGGCAATCCCTGCAACTTAATTGGAGGCTCCCAACAACACCACGAAGCTTCACCACAATGGAATATGGCTCCGCGGTGACCTCAACCATCTAGGGTGCTCAAACACCCAATAGTAACAAGATCCGCAAGGGATTAGTGGAGGAAATCAAATTTCTCTTGGTGGAAGTGTAGATCGGGGCCTTCTCAACCAATCCCTAAAGAATCAACAAGTTTGATTGGCTAGGGAGAGAGATCGGGCGAAAACGGAGCTTGGAGCGACAATGGAGCTTGGGGGTGGAAGAGGTAGTCAACTCGGAGAAGAAGACTCCCCTTATATAGTGGAAGAAAAAATCCAACCGTTATCCACCAACTCAGCCTACGACGAGCGGTACTACCGCACACGACAAGCGGTACTATCTCACGAGCCCACGTTACTACCGCAAGGCTCTGCGGTACTACCGCTGCCGCAGCAGGAGCTAGCCCAGGCCTGTAGCATAGAAGCTAAGGGCGGTAGTGCTGCTCGTGCGGTACTACCGCTCCCCCTTGCGGCACTATCGCAAGGCAGGATTGGTCTAGACAGGGAAGGGCACGGACAAATAAAAATACATCCGTGGCCACTTCCACCGAGTTGGGATCTGTGCAAAAATCCAACACGGTAGTACCGCACTTGGCACGTGGTACTACCGCGCAGGGCATGGACGTAAAAAATTACATCCACCCCTACTTCCGGTCATGTTGATATGCCAGGCCAGGACTCACGGTACTACCGCGCTCATGGGGTGGTACTACCGCGTAGGGCACGGATGTAAAAAATTACATCCGCTCCTACAGCCGCACGAGCAGCTGAGCCTGGCCAGAGGCCACGGTACTACAGCTCCTACGGAGCGGTACTACCATGAGCACCTGCGGTACTACCGCAAGGGCCTGCGGTACTACCGCTCCGAGGAGCAGTACTACCGCATGCCCCAGAACAACAACACTAGGAATCCTTCTTTTTGCAAAAACACGAAGGAACAGAGGATGCTCCAAATAGCCCAAGGGATAGGTGGTGCAAAAGGAATAGACGTGTACATGATGATTCCACCCAAACCTTTCCAACGCGGACCCCCTCTTAATAGTACGGCTTTCCTGCGACTCAAATCCACCGAAAAGAGACATAGAGAAACGCCGTCTTCAATAAGCTTCGAGGGGCACCAAATCATCTTGTGCTTAGATATGGTATATCTAAAATGCTCAATGCAAACGATTAGTCCGCAAAAGCATTGTCATCAATCACCAAAAGTACTAAGGGATAAATATGCCCTTACAATTACCGTACCACTTTGGTGCGGACCGTACTCTGGTTGACCTACGAGGTTCGGTAGTAACTTGATCTGAAGGTTCATGATCATCATCATTAGCTTCCTCTTTAATTGGTGTAGGAACCACTATTACTGATTTCTGTGCTGAACTACTTTCCAATTCAGGGGAAGGTACAATTATATCATCAAGTTCTACTTTCCTCCCACTCACTTCTTTCGAGAGAAACTCTTTCTCTAGAAAGTATCCATTTTTAGCAACGAATATCTTGCCTTCGGATCTGTGATAGAAGGTGTACAGTCTCCTTTGGGTATCCTATGAAGACACATTTCTCCAATTTGTGTTCAAGCTTATCAGGTTGAAGCTTTTTCACATAAGCATCGCAGCCCCAAACTTTAAGAAACAACAACTTGGGTAAATCGCAGCTCCACAGTTCATATGGTGTCATCTCAGCAGATTTAGGTGGTGCCCTATTTAACGTGAATGCAGCTGTCTCTAATGCATAACCCTAAAACGATAGTGGTAAATCGGTAAGAGACATCATAGATCGCACCATATCTAATAAAGTACGGTTATGACGCTCAGACACACCATTACGCTGTGGTGTTCCAGGTGGCGTGAGTTGCGAAACTATTCCACATTGTTTCAAATGAAGACCAAACTGATAACTCAAATATTCACCTCCACGATCAAATCGTAGAAACCTTATTTTCTTGTTACGATGATTTTCCACTTCACTCTGTAATTCTTTGAACTTTTCAAATGTTTCAGACTTATGTTTCATCAAGCAGATATACCTATATCAACTCAAATCATCTGTGAAGGTCAGAAAATAACGAAACCCGCCGCAAGCCTCGGCACTCATCGGACCGCATACATCGGTATGTATTATTTGCAATAAGTCAGTTGCTCGCTCCGTTGTTCCGGAGAATGGAGTCTTAGTCATCTTGCCCATTAGGCATGGTTCGCAAGCATCAAGTGATTCATAATCAAGTGATTCCAAAAGTCCATCAGCACGGAGTTTCTTCATGCGCTTTACACCAATATGACCTAAATGGCGGTGCCACATATAAGTTGCACTATCATTATTAACTTTGCATCTTTTGCTTCAATATTATGAATATGTGTATCACTACGATCGAGATTCAATAAACCATATATATTGAGTGTATGACCATAGATGGTTTTATTCATTTAAATAGAACAACAATTATTCTTTGACTTAAATGAATAACCGTATTGCAATAAGCATGATCCAATCATATTCATGCTCAACACAAACACCACATAACATTTATTTTAGGTTCAACACTAATCCCGAAGGTAATGGGAGTGTGCGATGGTTATCTTATCAACCTTGGAATCACTTCCAACTCACATCATCACCTCGCTCTTAACTAGTCTCTGTTTATTTTGCAACTCCCGTTTTGAGTTAATACTCTTAGCAACTGAACCAGTATCAAATACTGAGGGGTTCCTATAAACACTAGTAAAGTACACAACAATAACATGTATATAAAATATACCTTTGTTCACTTTTCCATCCTTCTTATCCGCCAAGTATCTAGGGCAGTTCCACTTCAAGTGACCATTTCCTTTGCAGTAGAAGCACTCAGTTTCAGGCTTGGGTCTATCTTTGGGCTCCTTCATGGGAGTGGCAACTTGCTTGCCGTTCTTCTTGAAGTTCCCCTTCTTCCCTTTGCCCTTTTCTTGAAACTAGTGGTGTTGTCAACCATCAACACTTGATGATTTTCTTGATTTCTACCTTCGTTGATTTCAGCATCGCGAAGAGCTTGGGAATCGTTTCCATTATCCCTTACATATTATAGTTCATCACGAAGTTCTAGTAACTTGGTGATAGTGACTAGAGAACTCTGTCAATCACTATCTTATCTGGAAGATTAACTCCCACTTGATTCAAGCGATTGTAGTACTCAGACAATCTGAGCACATGCTCACTGGTTGAGCTATTCTCGTCCATCTTGTAGGCAAAGTCCTTGTAAGAGGCCTCATACCTGTCGACTCGGGTATGAGTCTGAAATACCAATTTCAGCTCTTGGAACATCTTATATGCTCCCTGGCATTCAAAACATTTTTGAAGTCCTGGTTGTAAGCCTTAAAGCATGGTGCACTAAACTATCAAGTAGTCATCATATCGAGCTTTGCCAAACATTCATAATGTCTGCATCTGGTCCTGCAATAGGTCTGTCACCTACCGGTGCATCAAGCACATAATTCTTCTGTGCAACAATGAGGATAATCCTCTGATCACGGACCTAGTCCGCATCATTGCTACTATCATCTTTCAACATAATTTTTCTCTAGAAACATATAAAAAACGGGGAGCTACATTGCAAGCTATTGATCTACAACATAGATATGCTCATACTATCAGGACCAAGTTCATGATAAATTAAAGTTCAATTAATCATATTACTTAAGAACTCCCACTTTGATAGACATCCCTCTAATCATCTAAGTGATCACGTGATCCATATCAACTAAACCATGTCGGATCATCACGTGAGATGGAGTAGTTTTCAACGGTGAACATCACTATGTTGATCATATCTAATATATGATTCACGCTCGACCTTTTGGTCTCAGTGTTCCGAGGCCATATCTACATATGCTAGGTCGTCAAGTTTAACCCGAGTATTTTGCGTGTGCAAAACTGGCTTGCATCCGTTGTATGTGAACGTAGAGCTTATCACACCCGATCATCACATGGTGTCTCGGCACGACGAACTGTCGCAATGGTGCATACTCTGGGAGAACACTTGTACCTTGAAATTTAGTGAGAGATCATCTTTTAATCACTACTAGGAAAAGGGCTATAGCTGATATGGACATTAATGGTGCACCATGTATGTAGTGCGCCACTGCTATATAGCGATGGCGCACAGATCTGAAATCGCCATTAGTGTCCTCATCATAATGGCGCACCAGACACCGCAGTGCGCCATTACTAACAAATTTTTCCCAAAACTATTAATGGCGCACCAGGCACGATGCGCCATTACTAGTTTTAACTAGTAATAAGCGCACCACACGCTCTGTGTGCCACTACCAACAATTTTTTTAGTTTTTTTTTCAAAAGTAGTAATGGCGCACCTGGGTGAAGTGCGGCATTACTAGTTCAAACTAGTAATGGCACACCACAACCACAGTGCGCCAGTATTGACAATTATATATATATATATATATATATATATATATATATATATATATATTTGCAAAACTAGTAATGGCGCACCCCTAACTGGTGCGCCATTAGTAACCTGAGACGAGCTAGATATATTTTGGACAGCCACCTACCACACTCACTTTCCCCACTTCATTCTCTCCACCTCCTCCTCCAAGCTTGTCTCGGCTGCCTCCTCCTCCTCACCTCATTTGCACCATAGATTCACCCAAATTAACTGGTTAAATTACCTTCTTTTTGATAGGTAAGTAAGGGGAAAGCTTTCTTTATGTTGTAGATCTACTTTTTTCTCCCTCCAACAACGTGCACATGCACTTTTTATGGCCTAGCTAGATCTACGTATGTTTGTGGTGTTGCATATGTTTGTGGTGTTGCATACATGTTTGTGTTTGCAGGTACCGGTATTTGAAATCGATAGTTTCCAATATTTTGCGAAATGTTGATTCATTTCCGTTTGGTGAGAATTTGGCACTATGCATTCTTTTTGTCTATTTTTAGGAAAAGTCATGCCAAATTTTTCTTGGTTCTAAAATATGGTTTTGCTCTACCCATGACGACCATGGTCCATACGATGACCGAAGGCATCGTGAATAGGTTTTTGAGCTCCTCGAAGGCTGAGATGCTTCAAAAGAACGAGACGGAGATAAGATGTCCATGTCGAAGATGCAAGCTGAAGAGCCTTATTGCGGACCCGGATTTTGGGCAAGTGCGGGACCACCTGCTCTTGCATGGTTTCATGGATGGCTATCGGTGGCAAGGTGATGAAGATGAATATGAAGCCGTCCATGGGGGCCGGGCAAGAAATGAGGAAGGGCAGCAATACAACCACCGTGGCGAGGGCGGGCGAGAAGTCGAAGAATCTCCAGGTCATGATCACGACGGAGATGCTGTACACAGTCATCGTGTAGAAGATGCCGGACATGATGATGAGGAAGATCAAGACGAAGGGCATTATCTTGAATATGAAGATGCCGGAGCAGACGACGATGGACCATCGATGGGCTGGGTGCAGGACCCTCATATTCAAGAGCTGCTTCTCAAGCAGACAGATAACGCAAGAGCTGCCGCCCGAGAGAAAGCCAAGCTGGATCAACTGGAGATAGACGCGGTTACTCCATTGTATGAAGGATGCAGGACCGAGGATACCAGCCTGATACACAAAATGACCGACGCGGTTACTCCATTGTATGAAGGATGCAGGACCGAGGATACGCTCATGGCTCTGGAGATGAAGGTAAAACACAAAATGACCGACGCATGCCTCGACGAGAACATGTCATTCTGGCACGAACGTCTTCCCAAGGGGAACAAGTGCACAACCAGTTTCGAGGAGGCAAAGAAAATCTTGTGTCCTCTGGATTTACCGCACGTGAAATACCATGTGTGCATGAACAATTGCATCATTTACCGGGACGAGCACGCGGAGTCTACCATATGTCTGGTGTGCAGCGTCACTCGATAAAAGAAGAGGAAGAAAGCTCCTCGAAAAGTGGTGTGGTACTTTCCGACCACTCCTCGTCTGCAGCGGTATTTCGCGGACCCTAAGCTAGCAAAGCTCCTGCGTTGGCACGCGGATAGGGAGGAGAAGAAGCAAGAAGATGACGGAAATCATCCGGAGATAAATAAAAAAGACAAGATGCTAAGTCACCCTAAGGATGCAAGCCAGTGGAAAGTGTTGAACTTCGAACACCCAGAATTTGGGGACGATCCAAGGAACATCGTGCTGGGCGCGAGCACCGATGGAGGCAATCCGTTTGGCATCCAGAGAAGCACACATAGCACCTGGCCTGTGTTTGTGTGGACGTACAACCTTCCCCCCTGGTTTTGCATGAAGAGGAAGTACATTCACATGAGTATGCTAATTGAAGGGCCGAAACAACTAGGGAACAACATCAATCAGTATCCGGGGCTGCTGAAAGAGGAGCTAGACATGCTGTGGAAAACGCCATCCAATACGTGGGACGCCGCAGAGAAAGAATATTTCCCTATGAGAGCCGCACTGATCATGACGGTGCACGACTATCTCGGTTACGGATATCCTCCGGGGCAGGTGGTCCACGAATTTTCTGGATGCGTTAGGTGCATGGATGACACAACGTATTGCCAGCTAGATAGAGATCCCGGGTCTTCAAAAACCGTGTGCATGGGACATCGAAGGTGGCTTTGCGACGATGACCCATGGAGAAAACGCAAGGATTTGTTCGATGGTGAAACCGAACCCGAAGGCGCCAGCGTCAGGAGGCGGCGAAAATAGACGAGCTGTTGAAAAATTGGAAAGATTGCCCACTGCCGCGAAAGAAGCAAAAGGCGCCAGAGCCGAGAAAGAAGCGAAAGGCGCCAGAGCCGCTGCTGAAGGTATGGAAAACAAGGTCTGTTTTCTAGGACATGCCGTACTGGAAGATCCACCGTGTGCCTCACAGCCTTGATGTCATGCATATCATGAAAACGTGTGCGGGAGTCTGCTTGGTACCCTGCTCAACATGCCAGAGTGGACCAAAGATGGGCCGAAAGCAAGGGCAGACTTGAAATCAATGGGCATCAGGGAGGAGCTTCACGCTAATGATGATGATGATGAGGCGAAGCAGGACACGGAAAGTCGTCGCAAAGGCAAAAAGGCCAAGAAGACCGGAAATGACTACCCTCCCGCGTGCTTCACTCTAAGTCAGGAGGAGATCGAGCAGTTTTTCACCTACGTCGTAGGAGTGAAACTTCCTTATGGTTACGCGGGGAAGATAAGCAGATACCTAGACTCAGCGAAGCAGAAGTTCAGCAGGATGAAGTCTAACGACTGTCACGTGCTGATGACATAGATACTTCCAGTTGCAATCCGTGGGATCATGGACGCACACGTCCGTGAAATGCTATTTGACTATGCAACTTTTTCGACGTCATCTCTCGGAAGTCGGTTGGCGTGAGGCAACTCAGAAGGCTACAGGAAGAGATTGTGGTGATACTATGCGAGCTTGAGATGTACTTCACGCCTGCATTCTTCCATGTTATGGTGCATCTGCTGGTCCATATCGTGGAGGATATCATCAAACTCGGGCCGACGTTCCTGCATAGCATGATGCCGTTCGAAAGGATGAATGGTGTCATCAAAGGATACGTTTGCAACATGTCACGTCCAGAGGGAAGCATAGCCAGGGGCTTTCTGACCGAAGAGTGCATCTCCTACTGCATGAATTATCTAGGCATCGAGAACCCCGTTGGTCTGTCTATCAACAGGCACCTCGGCAGGCTCGCTGGATGGGGTCACCGCGAGGGTCGCCGCACAATGCATGTCGACTTCGAGGGTCGACTCGCTAACTTTGAAAGAGAAAACCTAGTCGCGCTAAAACACATAGACGTGGTCGATCCTTGGGTGGTAGAGCACAAAACCTTTATTGAGAAGATGTACAATGACCGAGGCCAACAGAGGACGGACGGAGATATAATCAAAGAGCACAACTCATGTTTCACGCGTTGGTTCAAAGAGAAGCTTCTGTCGTACCCTTTACATGAGGATTCTTCCGCGGAAGAAAAACTCATATTTGCCTTGTCACAGGGCGCCGAGCACAACCTGATGACCTATGAGGCGTATGATATCAACGACTACACATTCTACACCGAGGACAAGGACATGAAGAGCGATGGTTATCGAACTCGTGGTAACGATGGAATCCTACACGGTAGCGACAAGGACAGATACTACGGAAGGATCGAGGAGATCTGGGAGCTGAGCTCTGTTGGAGAGAAGGTCCCGATGTTCCGTGTCGAGATGGGCCAAGGCGTCATAAAGAAGACCGGTATTTCACCACCATGGTTATACCGAAGCCAAATCCAAGAATGCAGGCATAAGCGTCACCGCGAAAAATGAGCCATGGGTGCTGGCTTCCCAAGTGGACCAATGCTTCTTCATTACCAACCGTCAAAGCCAGGTTGTGTTGTCGTGAGGAGAGGCAAAGGAAGATCATCGGAATGGATGGAGTCACCAATGAGCAAGACTTGACAAATGCGGTGACCGAAGATGGAACATGATGACGACGATGAAGTGCCATACACCACAAGAAGAAGCAGGACCACCCTACCTAAAGGCGTCCGTTCCACAGAAGAACTCCATTTGCGAAAAAGAAGGGCAAAAGATTGTGAAAAGATAGCTAGCTAAGATCGATTGTATTTAAATCGTAGTCTTCATTTCTCGATTGTATTTACGACATTTTGAAATGATATTTCTTCTGTTCTAGTCCTCATGAATATTTATTTATGTTTATTATGGTATTGAATTTCTAACTCACAAAAAGTATTGAATTTGTTAATATTTTTTGAACTCATGCATGAATATTTTTAAATTTCATGGGCACGTTTTAATTCATGAATATTTTTCAAATTTGATGATATTTTTCTTATTCATAAATGTTTTACCAGTTCACAAATGAATGCAACCAAAAAACAAAGTTGATGATATTTTCAAATAACAAATTTGATGATATTTTCACATAAAAAATTTGATGATATTTTTCATATTCATAAATATTTTCAAATAACAAATTTGATGATATTTTTTAAAAATTATTATTATTTTTATAAAAAATTATTACTGTTTCATATTCATATTCATTTTCTAAAAAATTATTAGATGCAACAAATAATAATAATAATAATAATAATAATAATAATAATAATAATAATAATAATAATAATAATAATAATAATAATAATAAATTACTAATGGCGCACCACCGGTAATGCGCCATTGATATACAAAAAAAAGTTACTTATGGCGCACCGCTGGGTGGTGCGCCATTGCTATCCAAAAAAAAATAGTTACTTATGGCGCACCGCTAGGTGGTGCGCCATTGCTATCCAAAACAAGTTACTTATGGCGCACCTCTAGGTGGTGCGCCATTGCTATCTCTCCCCCGACTAAAATCCCCAATCCCCATCATGGTAGCCACTCCACCATCCTCTGCCGCCCCAACAACCACTCCACTACCCCCGGCCTCCACCTTCGTCGCCCCACTCCAGAGCAGCGCCGTCGAGCACCCGTTTGATAGGGAGCACCACCATCGTTGCCGAGCCACTCCACCGGCAGCCACCATCCTTGCACGCTTCCTCCTCGAGCAGGACTCCTCGCGATTTAGGGTTTGCTGGCACCGCCGGCCACCGGCGCGGCCCCTCCTCAACCACCACCGCGGGAGCTCCACCCACGCCTGCCTCCTCTTCCGTCTTCTCTGGCCGCCGCCCAGCTGCTCTCCACCGGCGCTGCCCCTTGTCGACCACCGCCAACGGCCAACAGAGGAGCCTCACCGCCCCCGGGTCCGCCTCGAGCAGCAGGAGCTCCACCTCTGCCCGCATCCGCCATCCCCATCCACCTGGAGCAGCAGGAGCACGCCTTGAGTCTCTTCTCTTCCCCTCCTCCCTGTAACCAGAGGTAAAGAAGCAAACTTACTTGCATATGCTGCTTCTATGTTTCTAATTCTTATGGATAAATCCCAGCATGAAAACCTATGTGTAGATTCGTATGTTGTGTGTGTCCTCAACATGCATTATTTCCTGGTTATGTTGATACACAACAGCTTGTGTGTGAAACATGTACCACCATTACTTCCTGGTTATGTTGATGTGAAGTGTGTGGCAGTTTACCTTTTATACATGCTTGATTGAAATTTGTGATGTGAAATGGATGAAAAAGGAAAAAGGGAAATTGGGATATGCACACCACATAGCTATTTATGCCAGTATAGGCAAAGAAGAGGTTGAAAATCATAACAGGACAGGGGGATGTTTGAACCGTAGAGGTTATGGTAAAAATCTTGGAGAGAAGTTCTTGGCTAGGTTCTTTGGTTACTAGCAACTAGCATTGCTAGATGAGTTCTTCTCTATCTTGTGATAATTGTAGTAGATTATAACTTGCTTCAGTTTGTCATCATAAGTTGGTTAATTAGATTTTATATTTATAAGAAACAGGGTCACTAGGTGCACCCTATAGCTAGCAACTCTTGATTGAGGAGATTATGTAGCCACCAACATGTGTCACTGAAGTTAGTCCACAGTTCACCTGGTCCTTAGTTGCCCATCAAAATGAAATTTTTTGCTTGCTGTAACAAGGTGATTGGTGAATGTGGATGATTTTTTTATCCTGTGAACTCATTGTACTTCTACAAGAATTTGGTATCATCATGGTGTAATTGATTGCTTGAGAAAACTGGGTAATTTGGCTGTAGAAACAACTGTTTTTTTACAGCCAAACAGTTCTTGATGCTTTGGTGCTCTTAGCTAGCTTAGTGGTGGGTCCCTTGGTGTCAGGCTGTGCTATCTATACATTCATGCCCTTTTTGTAACTGATGATTGTTAGATTGGGTTCCTACTTTGGTGCAGATCATAACTAGAGATAATTTACTTCTTCTACCCATTTAGGACGAGCTTTCTTGCCGGGTGAGGGTAGTTTGTCACTCAGGTGTAATTACAGAAGTAGTGGAGGGATGGATACTGTCCTTTTTTGTTATGCCATTGTTTAGTTTGTGGTGGTAGCGCAGCACAGCCTAGGACCATTGATTTTGTTTCATCATGTTCATCATACATACTCTACCTCTTAATTTTGTTTCATCATGTTCGTCATACATATCCAACCTTTTAATTTTGCTGGGTGCATGTTTTTATGGTCCATATAAGCTTCTTGTTTTGTTTGGCTGAAGAGCGCGTTACAAATTTGTTTGAGGGAAACAAAAATCTTAACTTGCCGCATACATCTGTAGACTGGTGATGTCGGATTTTGACTGCCAGACCCAGGGGCATATCAATCTGGAATGATCCTGCTGCTTTGTATATGGATGCATGACACTCCTAGTTCGTGGGGTGGATGGTCCATGGCTCATAGCTCAGAAGATGGATATATGGCTATTTAATTTGTTATAAGTTTGTGTTGTTATAAGTTTGTTGCTGTCAAGGGGTGGATGATCCTGCTGCTTTGTATATGGATATACTGCAATTTCATTTATGTTGTTATAAGTTTGTTGCTATCAGCATGAGTTAACTTGCTGTCATTTATCGAAATTCAGAATGTGCTGTACTATATGTTCATTGGTACTACTTGTGACGCTGCTGCTGTACTACTTGGGAATTTTGTCAAATTGTGATCTTTGCTTTGTACCCGAGAGGCCCTTGAGTTTGCGGAATGTCGATTAACTTCCGTTTGACAAATTCGGGTACTCCATATGTCCTATTTTCAGCAAAGGTCATGCTGAAATTTTCCTTGATTTTTAGCATGACTTTGCTAAAAATAGGACATATGGGGTACTTGCGACAAATGCATGGGCCGGGGTATCTTAGTGATACGTCTCCAACGTATCTATAATTTTTGATTGCTCCATGCTATATTATCTACTGTTTTGGGCAATATTGAGCTTTAGTTTCCACTTTTATATTACTTTTGGGACTAACCTATTAACCGGAGGCCCAGCCCAGATTTGCTTTTTTTTGCCTATTTCAGTATTTCGAAGAAAAGGAATATCAAAAGGAGTCAAAACGGAACGAAATCAACTGGAGAAGTTATTTTTGGAAGGAAAGCTACTGGATTGGACATGGACCCCACATCAAGGAAGGAACGAGGAAGCCACAAGGGTGGGGGGCGCGCCCACCCCCCTAGGTCGGGGCCCTGCCTCGTGGGGCCCTCGTGGCTCCCCTGACGTGCTTCTTCTGCATATATAACTCCACGTACCCTAAAACTTCCAGAACAGAGAATAGATCGGGAGTTCCACCGCCGCAAGCCTTTGTAGCCACCAAAAGTCAATCGGGACCCTGTTCCGGCACCCTGCCGGAGGGGGGAACCCTCACCGGTGGCCATCTTCATCATCCCGGCGCTCTCCATGACGAGGAGGGAGTAGTTCACCCTCGGGGATGAGGGTATGTACCAGTAGCTATGTATTTGATCTCTCTCTCTCTCTCTCTCTCTCTCTCGTGTTCTTGATTTGGCACGATCTTGATGTATCACGAGCTTTGCTATTATAGTTGGATCTTATGTTTCTTCTCCCCCTCTACTCTCTTGTAATGAATTGAGTTTTCCCCTTGAAGTAATTTTATCGGATTGAGTCTTTAAAGATTTGAGAACACTTGATGTATGTCTTGCCGTGCGTATCTGTGGTGACAATGGGATATCACGTGATTCACTTGATGTATGTTTTGGTGATCAACTTGCGGGTTCCGCCAATGAACCTATGCATAGGGGTTGGCACACGTTTTCGTCGTGATTCTCCGGTAGAAACTTTGGAGCACTCTTTGAGGTTCTATGTGTTGGTTGAATAGATATATCTGAGATTGTGTGATGCATATCGTATAATCATACCCACGGATACTTGAGGTGACAATGGAGTATCTAGGTGACATTAGGGTTTTGGTTGATTTGTGTCTTAAGGTGTTATTCTAGTACGAACTCTAGGGCTGTTTGTGACACTTACAGGAATAGCCCAACAGATTGATTGGAAAGAATAACTTTGAGGTGGTTTCATACACTACCCTAATCTCTTCATTTGTTCTCCGCTATTAGTGACTACGGAGTGACTCTTTGTTGCATGTTGAGGGATAGTTATATGATCCAATTATGTTATTATTGTTGAGAGAACTTGCACTAGTGAAAGTATGAACCCTAGGCCTTGTTTCCTAGCATTGCAATACCGTTTACGCTCACGGTTATCGTTTGTTACCTTGCTGTTTTTATATTTTGAGATTACAAAAACCTATCTCTACCATCCATATTGCACTTGTATCACCGTCTCTTCATTTAACTAGTGCACCTATACAATTACCATTGTATTGAGTGTGTTGGGGACACAAGAGACTCTTTGTTATTTGGTCGCAGGGTTGCTTGAGAGAGACCATCTTCATCCTACGCCTCCCACAGATTGATAAACCTTAGGTCATCCACTTGAGGGAAATTTGCTACTGTCCTACAAACCTCTGCACTTGGAGGCCCAACAACGTCTACAAGAAGAAGGTTGCTAGTAGTCATCAAGCTCTTTTCTGGCGCCGTTGCCGGGGAGGTGAGTGCTTGAAGGTATATCTTTAGATCTTGCAATTGAATCTTTTAGTTTCTTGTTTTATCACTAGTTTACTTTATAAAAGAAAGCTACAAAAAAATGGAATTGAGTTTGCCTCATACGCTTCATCTTTTTAATATCTTTCGTGAGTATGATGGAAAGGAAAATTGTGCTCAAGTGCTAGAAGAAGAAATCTATAGAATGTTTGGCACTAAATCTTTGTATGATGAGCATGATTGCAATTTTGTTAGTATCAATTCCTTGAATATCCATGATGCTAATGATATGCAAAGCCACAAGCTTGGGGAAGTTATGTTTGATAAATATGATATTTTTTGTCCCCCAAGATTTTATGAGCAAATTTACTATGATGTAAGCATGCCTCCTATCTATGATGATTATTGTGAGGACACATATGCCTTAAAGAATAATGATAACCATGAAACTTGTCATCTTGATCTTAATTTTCAATCACATGATAGTTATTTTGTTGAGTTTGCTCCCACTACTATTCATGAGAATAAATTTGCTTATGAGGAGAGTAATAAAAATTATAGGCTTGTAGATCATGAAAAGAATGCTTTAGGTGCTGGTTATATTGTTGAATTCATTCATGATGCTACTGAAAATCATTATGAGGGAGGAACATATGCTTGTAGGAATTGCAATAATATCAAGTTTCCTCTCTATGTGCTTAAAGTTTTGAAGTAATGGTTGTTTTGCCTTCCTATGCTAGTTTATTATTGTTCCCATAAGTTGTTTGCTCACAAAATCCCTATGCATAGGAAGTGGATTAGACTTAAATGTTCTAGTCATATTCTTCATGATGCTCTCTTTATGTTTCAGTTCTTATCTTTTATGCGAGCATCATTGAAATCATCATGCCTAGCTAGGGGCGTCAAACGATAGCGATTGTTGGGAGGCAACCCAATTTTATTTTAGTTTCTTACTTTTTGGTTCTGTTTAGTAATAAATAATCCATCTAGCTTTTGTTTAGATTTGGTTTTGTGTTTCAATTAGTGTTTATGCCAAGTGGAACCTTTGGGAATACTTGGGTGAAGTCTTTATGATCATGCTGTAAAAAATAGAAACTTTAGCGCAGTTCCTCCGGTCCACCAATTAGTACTTAATTAAGTAGGATCAACTACCCCTTTATTCTTGCTGCATTAAACCATAGGTGGCAATAGAGCCAAGTGATTAGGCCCAACTTAGAATTCTCCTTCCCTTTTCTTGATAGGGTATATTATTAGAAGATACCCATATATATCAGTCAACCTAGGGTGCCTTGGCATCGATAAAGCCTAAATGATTAATACTTAACTTAGCATTTAGGGTGCCTTAGCGTCGACAAACCCTAAATGATAAAACCTTTGCTTTTAGGGTGCCTCGGTGTCGATAAAAACCTAAATGATGAAAGCTTAGGCTTTTAGGGTGCCTCGGCGTCGATAAACCCTAAATGATAAAAGCATAGCTTTTAGGATGCCTCGGTGTCGACAAACCCTAAATGATGAGACCATGATCTCTTTCCTTGACAATAACCAACTTTTTGACCAATTTTTTTCCTATTTAGAGCGAAACATGGCCCACAACGATGAGGCCGGCGGTTCGGGCAAGGCATTCTGGGAGCTGTCCCAGGAGATGGAGGAAGAACCTCACCGCTCTGAGGACGCCGCGCAAGACACCGATCCCGACTACACAACCCCTAGTGGCGTCGGGGATGACACCACTGATGGTGCCGCCGAGGATGCCACCACTGATGATGGTGGCACACGCACAGATGGCAGCCAACCGAAGAGGCAATGGAAGGACCGGCGCCCAAACATGCTCGGCACCGTCAAGGCGGAATTTACTGAAGTGTCCTCCGAGGGGCATCCAACGGCACCCAAAGAAATAGTCAAGGGGTATGCGGGACAGCTCGGGTGCATTCTCTGGAGCACCGTCTCGATCAACAACAAGAACCTAAGGCATTGTAACCGAGGGAATTTGCGCAACCTCCTCTTCACGAAGCTGCACGAACGATACAAGTTCCCCGTTGACTTCGCAAACACACGCCTCTTAGGGAATGAAGTGAACAGTGCCGCTCTCATGAAGATGAGCAAGGCCCTGGCTACTTGGAGAGGCGCGGTGAAGAGCATGGTTGAAAAAGGTGATAGTTATGAGAAGATCAAGGAGAAAAATCCTTCGATCAGCGAAGATGACTACCGGGAGTTCAAGATCAAGTGCGAGAGCAACGCATCCGAGGAATCAAGTTAGTGGGGGAAAGATATGCGGGACTTGAACTTAGGGGGTCCAAACTCGGTCCCGGCAGTTACAGAGTGGCGGAACCTATATGGGACAAGGAGGATGCGGAGCGTGCCGAGAAAGGCCTACCGCCCCGCTTCAAGAAATACCGTGACAAGCAGACCAGGAACTATGTCAGGGCCCAGTACAAGATTGACCCGGTAACCAAGGAGCTTACCACGGATCCGAAGACCAAGGTGCTTGAGCGTGTTCTGGTAAGGAATACACCCCCGTGTAATTAGCTCCATATATGGTTGCATTCTAGTTAATGAAGCCAAATTTCTAAATGGTTCACGTTCCTTCCGCAGGACACTGAAAGCAATAGCGCGTGGTCATCTCAGAGCTCCCCTTTCGACACCCCTTTAAATAGGGCGTTGAACATGATGAAAAACAAGGATAAGTTCGGTAAGCCGTCGTCAGCTGGTCGTTTGGCCGGAAAGGCTTGTCCACGAAATGGTCGGAATACTATTCCGCTGGGCGAAAGGAGAGAAAGACCAGCTCGGAAAGCCAGCAGCACGAGGTTGAACAACTCAAGGCACAAGTGGCGCGGATTCCGGAGATGGTCGAAGAGCAAGTGCGAGACCAACTGGGAGCGACGATCACCGCAATTATACCTACCTTGGTTTCTGGGCTGCAGGCGTGGGTGGCGGGCGGCCAACAAGGGCCGCCCCCAATTCCCAGCTTCACGGGTAGCAACTCGCGCAACGCGCCGATGGCGGCATTGGTGTCTCCCACGGCGGTGCCATTGGTGTCTTCGGCGGAGGCGGCATTGGTGTCTCCCGCGGCAGCGCCGGCATTGCAGCTTAATGCACCCGGGTATGGGAAGAATATGCCGGCTGGCACCTCGGCAGCAAGCAGCCCCTCCGTCAATTGCACGCCCGCCGTTGGCGGTGCCTCGACATTAGTCGAGCTCGACGCCATCACGGCAACTAATTAAGCCTCTCGGCCGATGACTTCATCTCCTTGCCTTTGACTGGGCATCCCTGACGCCCTACATGTTTTCGCAGGGCGCCGCCGACGTTCCGTGCACTCTCCTGCACTTCATGAATGACGAGTTGGTCGATGTCGCCAAGAGCAGAATCGTTCAACCGGGCAGCCACGTGTTCCACGGTAATCCGATGCCACCCATCGTTTATAGGGTTCAACTTGTTCCGGTGCTGCCGAGCTTCGACGACATATTAACTCCATATCGACCCCATGGGGCCGACGAAGCTGATGTGATGACCCTCAGCGCCTGCATAAGCTGGCCCATGCTTTGGCCAAAGAGCCAGATTCATTTGGGGGCGGGGGACACCACCCCACAGAAAACACCGCCAGTCGTGCCGGCGCCAAGCCATGGCAAGACCCCCGCAACGCTACCGGACATGCCGGGCATGCATATGGCACAGGATCCGGACAATGACAACGACGATGGTACATTTATCAATGTCGATAAGTACTGCAACGAACGTGGGTACGGTGACGAATTCTTGGGGCCTCCTTCTCAAGAACCCAACCCTGCAAAATACGATCTAGCTGGTACCACAGAGAAACCCAATTACAACAGGCGTCGTCTAGCGTTCAGTTCTCAGGAGACGCCTCCAGCTGCCGCCTTCACCGAGCCTCAGATAGCCGACGTGTGAAATATTATCAGCCCCTACACACTCAAGAAGGCGGTCTCTGAGCAGAACTTGATCCCATTACAGCAGAGGAAGAAGGTACGGAAAAGAAAGAGTAACAAGGATGCGAGCCAGCCGGCACCGAGTACGATCCGTGCTCAGGACGATCCACCTTCACCTAATGATATCTCGAGGAGGGTGCATGTGGCGGGTAGGCCGATGCTAACGACTAATCTGCTCAATGCTGCAACCGGTGCTATGCGGAGTCTGCATGACAGTGTTCTTTCTTTGGAGAAGCGGCTTCTCTCTGAGAATGATGTGGCATACCCGGTTTTCGTGGCCAAGGTGCCAGAGGGCAAGGGCTTTGTGGGTAGTGCCATCGGGGGTACGATCGTCCTGCGGTTTGAGGATATCTTCGCTATGTTTAACCTTCATCAGCTGCACTACACCTTTGTTCGACTATTTTCGCTGAGTATGGAGATGCGGATCATTAGAGACAAGACCCCAGACATCATGATAGTCGACCCCTTCTACATGCGTGCCAAGATCCTGGGCAGTGCTAGGGACCGGCAAGCCGCAAGATCATACCTCGAAGGCGTCCTTCTGGCAAACCCAGATAAGGATAACTTCCTCGTGCCTTACTTTCCCGAGTAAGTCATCCCATCACCGCCCCGTAACATATGAATTCTTAGATTTCGATCGTTCTTTTTTTTCTAACATTCCGTGTTTTGTGCAGTGACACACATTGCGTACTCATCCTCTTAAGCCCGAAATATTCCATGGCCACGTATTTCTACTCAGACCGCCAGTCGAAGAAAGACTACACAAATATCAAGAAAGTTCTTGATGATCTTCTCCCCGGCTACGGCAGATCTGGAGGCACCTTCAACATGCCAGTTCGTAGGTACGGCAAGCACGTGTTCACCCACAATACGACGTTCCCCTGCGTCAAGCAGCCGCCTGGCCATCAGAAGGATGCCTACTATGCCCTCCATCACATGCGCGCGATCGTACACTACTAGGGAAAAGCCTAGCAGCAGCGCGGATTTTGGGCCTCTCAGTAGCGCAGAGACCGACGCTACTAATAAGGCGCTACAGCTAACGTATAGCAGTAGCGCCTGTTGTCCCATGCTACTGCTATATATGAATAGCTGTAGCGCTCTTTAGGAAAGGGCGCTGCTGATATTATCTGAAGCGCTGTTTACTGGGAAGCGCTACTGGTAATGCGGCGCTACTGCTAAATTCCCCCCTCGCTACTACTAGTTTTATTAATTTTTCCCTGCATATTCTCATCAAATCATGTCATCATCATAATCATCGTCCAACACAAAGTGGTCTAACGTCATCATCTCGAAAATAGCGATACAAGTCTCGATTACTTGCAAATACATTGTCATCCATCTAAAAAATGATATACGCGAGAAGAGCTATCACTTTGAGTACATGAGTTCGTATCCCTCTCTCGCATTAGCGTGAACCTAAACTAACTACTGCCTGTTGCCCGGAAACCGGAAACCGGTACACCTGGGCCTGACACTCCGGCCACTTGTCGTATATGTACTCCTGGTGTAGAAATTATTCACCATCGATGATCTATGCACCTGCATCGTCACATGAGTCGATGATATGCAACATATATAGTTGAGCAACAAAAAGAGACAGACTTGGCAAAAATAGAAACAACGTATCATAAGCATAAATAACAAAGTTCATCGTACCCCAAAATGCCCTAACTAGAGTGATTTTCACTAGTCGAGGAGGAGGACGGTTTAATTACATCACAAGTAAAGTTTCACCGTGCATAACTCAAAGTTTTGTCATACAAAAAGTATGGACTAAACGGACACATTGTCATATATCGAAAATCACTCCAACATGTCGTTCCAGCCATCCATGTCAGGGAGATAGTCCCCGAGCCAAGTGAAAGGCTTCATGTCGAGACGCTGAGCGGCTACCCATGTTCGGACGTCTTCCCGCGACATTTGTCCTTCTTCGCAGAACATCCCTGTTTTTCCGACGACCTCCTTCATGATGATTTGGGCAAGATCACGCTGGATGTGGTAGAACTCGGCTCGAAATCGATGATCCTCGATATCTCCTACGTTCTTTGCCCATTGCAGAATATGGGCATCACCGGATGTAGGTGACATGCGAAGGTTCTGGTGATCCCGTCGTACTCCGGCATGTGGTGTAGGACATAGAATCCATCATTAAGAGAATCGTTCGGTTCTTTGGATGCAGCAGAAGTCGGTCTTATGGCGAAGGCGACCCTGCCGCCCTTCTCTTCTTGTCCCTAACCTCTCCACCTTGCTTGGTAGTAAAACATAGCACTGTCGAGAACATCCTTGATGTGGGTGTAATCCTTTTGTGAATGTTCTTGACGAGTCCAAGTAAAGGCGTGGGAGAATCGGGGTATAGGATGATGAGGACGGCGCGCCCGCCGCTACGCAAAATAAGTACACCTCAAATTACTTAGCCTCCACCGTGCAAATGAATGATTGAAATCGAAGGAAGGATAGCAGCACTGATGACTTACACGGGATGATAAGGCACGAGAATCGCCTCCTTGTCCTTATTGGCAAGCATGAAATTGACGATGTATTCCCTCGCGTATACACGGTGCTCAGCGTAGACTCCCAAGAAGCCCTTGTGCATGTAGTACGGGTCAGCGACACATATATGAGATATTTGCTCAAACCCGATGATGTAGTTCATGTGCAAGGCATAAAGGCGGACAAATATAAAATCCAGCTTCTTCACGTGAAACATGTCGAATATGTAATCGAATCAGAGGAAGAACTTATCCGCGGGGAAGCTGTCGACGTACAACATTTGCCGCGGAACGTTAACCACGTAGATTGGGTATCCTGGATCTGTCGACGCGATGAGGCCTTTCTCTACCCGCAACACATCATCATGAAGTCTCCTTAGATCGCCGAATCTGACCCCTAGCGCTGTTGCAGGTAGGATTGGTTGACCGGGGATATGCCATTTATCCGCATTGGGGATATCTATACGGTCCTGAAGCCGAGGCTGCTGAGGCGGCTGGATCATAGAATCAACTTTTTTGCCTTTCCTCGCTCTCTTCCTAGACTTCTTTACTACGGAAGGTCGTCCATATCGTTGAGATGGCAATTCAGGCACCGACTCATGGCGCTCAAACCACGAGGAGGCGCCAGTATAGACATCTTGTTCAGCGCCATGTCGTCCTCATCCTCATCCATGGCGATGTCATCAGCAACTAATGGAGCCTCCTCCTTACCCCGTCCGCTATCACCCAACCCGACACCCGACACTAATTGGGTAGGTGGGGTGTTGATGTTCATACCTTGCTGAGGCTGCGTGCTCGTGGGTGTGCTACCGACCGCCTCCAGACGAAGCAGACTCTTTGGACACAACATGACACACCCATTGCAACAATCACCAAGGCGCTGCGGTGTCTCCTCGTCATCCACCAGTAGTATTGGAGGAGGCAAATTCTCGTGGCCCAGTTTGACACTGGCCACGGAAACCTTGAAGACGTTCGAGGGGATCGGCCAGCTGTGGAACAATGGTTCCTTCGGCTCCATTATCGTCGCCTTCCCCACGTCCACCTTCTGGTCGCCGATGGTGTACAATATGGTGCACGGGGTTTCGTCGTCCTGCAAAGAAAAGTCTGCGACGTGAGACATCCGAAAGGCAACGAAAACGGGAGATTATACATTTATATTGAAGGGGGCCGGTGTGACAGATACTGTGAGGCCGTCGAGCTCAGCCAAAGAAGAAGCACCGCCGAGCACGTCCGGTGCGGGAGCAGGTGCGGGAGCAGGTGCTCCCAAGAAGTCAGCAAGGGGAAAGTCCTCTGCATTTTTTTATGGATTTTGCCTTGTCCAAGTGAAAACGCCCGTCACCAAGGAAGTAGACAAATCTGCAACCACCTGCTTTGCGGCAGCTACCGCTGTTGCAACTATCTGAGATGATTTCTTCTCAACCGCAATCTCAACCTTCTTGTCGATGTTTTCTTCAGTTAACCTCCGTCTTTCCTTTCTCTCCTCCGTGGTCTCACGGTAGTACTTCTTCCACGTGGCGCCGTCTCCGACACCGTGCACGCGTCCATATGACGGTCGAGTATCCACTGGTTGTCGTTTCAATATGTTCAAGGGCCGGTTGAATGGAGTGTCCCACTTGGGCCTCGCCAATGCCTCAGACGGCGAGTCGCTTTCGGCCGCAATCGGTGCTGCTCTCTCTGCAAAAGGCACAAGGATCGTTTACAAATATGACTAACGTGTGCAGTCAAATTGATTATAAACTAAAATTACCAGCAGTCTCATGAACTCCGTAATGACCGGCGTTGTCTCGTAAACCTTCTTCACTGGGTCCCAACGGTGCTGGGCCCTCAGGACGTCACGCTCCTGCGGGACGGTGAAATCCTCCAAGGGCTCTGGGATGCCCAGACTCGCGGCTTCCGTGTCCTCCTTGGCCCATTTGGACCTCTTTCCGCCGTAACCACGGCTTCCGAGGTGGTGGCTCCCAATGTTCCTCTCTTGAAGCCCCTTCATGTACTTAGACTTTTTTTTGGCAGCTTCGGCCTCGCAAGCCTCCTTGAATATTTGAAACTGCTCTTCCGTGATTTTCGGATTATCCTTTACAATCTCGGAGTAGGGTTCCTTCTTGTCGATGATCCTTGCTTTCATTCGAGTTTTCGAGCGCCAGCGTCGCTAAACTTGGTCATGGCGTGTTTGTTTATCTTCTTCATTGCGGGTCCTCGTCCGGATCTTCATAATCCTTCTCATTCCGGCCGGGAACAAGAATATCTGGTGAAACTTCTTTGGGAGGAGCTCCTCATATTTTCTATCTTCTGTAGTTTCTCGCCGTTGATGGTGGCGGTTGTCCGTGCGATGCAACCTATTTGATTGCCGTAGCATCGACGCGCTTCCTCGGGCGCCTTTGGCTCAAAAATGCCGTCGTCCACCTCCGTGACCACCAGTCTAGTAGTCCTGAGTTTGTTAGGAAGCCATTGCGTGTTTGCTTTCGGTTCTACACCGGCTCCGCTCCCCGAGGCAACACCGGTCTTAGTCTCTGCGCCGGTCTCAATGTCGGTCTGAGTCTCAGCGCCGGTCTCAGTCTCAGCACCGGTCTGCGTGTCGGTCTCAGTCCCCGATGCCACCGGTGGGCCCAGCAACAACATCGGTTGATCGTCGGTAAGGCTAAAAAATTAAATCGCCGCCCGGTGAGCGTCGTCATAATCACCGAACCCTGTCCTTCATCGTTGCTAGCCATGTTTCCTATGATTAAATCTAGTCAATTAATTCTAGACCTAATAAAATGAACAATGACATAAAAAAGGCCTATTGTTTTGCAGGAATGTTGACTCCTTCCTGGTGCGGCAAATCCGGGCACTTTCGATATGTCCTAGTTTGTAGCACAAGTCATGCGAAATACACGGAAAATTTCGGCATGACCTTTGCTAAAAAGTGGACAAATCGAGAACCTGAAATTTGCGGAACAGAAATCAATCAACATTCGGCAAAACATAAACCACTCAACATCATTCGAGTGAAACAGTGTTCAAATATCCCTCTTGACACATAACACATGTCCAAATATACATGAGCAACCACATGTCCAAATTTCACAACTTTTGATTCATTTCTGTTGTTGTAAACCAATTTTTTTGCTCTAAACTAATTTTTTCTCTAACATCTACTACTTAACATCCTTTGCTCTAAACTATATTTTTTGTTATAAACAAACTTTTGCTCTACTAATTTTTTCTCTAAAATGCAGAGAGAGAGGAGTGGGGGGAGGGGTAGGGGACTTATAGAGAAGGGAGAGACGGTGGCGGGGAGGTGCTCGGTGACTGAGGCAGGGGCGGAGAGGGCTGGCTCGGGCACGGGCAACGGTGGTCCTGGGCAGGCTCGGGCGGCGGTGAGCTGGAGGGCGCCGACGGTGACGTCGAGGGCGGCCTCGGGCGGCGGCGATGAGGCTGAGGGCGGCCTTGGGCCACGGCGGAGAGGATGACGGCGGCCTCGGGGGGAGACGGTGAGGTTGCGGGCGTTCACGCCGGCAGGAGACGGCGGCAAAGTGGGGCGACGGCGAATTGGGGAGACGACAACGAGGGCGAGGAATTTGGGGAAGAAGTGTGGTGGCCGGGGGGCGGGGGGAAACCGCTGTTTAAGTGAAACGTAACGGTAGCACGTTTCCGAAAACGCGCTATAGCTAAGTTAGCTACAACGCGTTTCCTGAAACCCGCTACTGCTATTCCTTTCTTCTTTTTTCCCTTTTTTCTTTTATTTTTCTTTACATTTTATTTTTTTCCTTTCTCCTTTTTCTATTTCTTTCATTTTCATTTACTTTTCTACTTGTTTTTCACTTTATTTTATTTCCGTTAGCAGTAGCGCCTTACGTAAGCGCTTCTACAACGAAAGTGTAGCGAAGCTGGGCGATATCGGCGCTCTGCTAGGTTGGGCTAACCATGTCGCCAGTTCAAACATAGCAGCAGCGCTTTTCACTAATCTGGCGCTCCTGCTAAAGTCATAGCAGTAGCGCGGTTTATTTACGCGTGCTGCTACTATGTAGCAGTAGCGTTTGATTTTGTACAGCGCTACTGGTAACATTCTGTGTATAAGGTTTTCCCTAGTAGTGGTACGGGACCATAATCACCTTCTGCTACCAAATAATCTCAAAGATTGGGCCGCACGCATGTCGGCAATCCAGGACGCGGACATCAGACAAGAATTCTTTCGCATCCAGTCGGAGTTTGCGGAAATCATCCTTCAAGTTGTCCTTCTTACCTCGGGGCAGTTCTACCTCAGATATCAACTGTCCAACAGTGAGATAGAAACAACGCTACAAAAGCAGGCTGACAACACCCGCGATTTCATGACCATCACGACAGACGACGGCTTCATCCTTGCTCCGGTCCCTTAGTCGAGTCGAAAGTAGTGATGCTATGTAGTTCTGAAATAGCGATTAGCTCATGTTGTAATTAAACTTTAATGAACTTGTATGTCTCTTTGGTTTGGACAGTCGTTCAAGTTATATGTAATCGATGCTAATTATTAGTAGGACCATGAATCGTGCTATTAATGTCTTCCTTTTCTCTTCCGATCCTTTTGTTGCATACTTATATATTGCTTATGTATTGTTTGTGAATTGCTACTAACGTTTTGCTTGGCTAGTGCATACAGATGCCGTCGTATGTCGTGTACAAGGGTAAGGTTCCCGGAGTCTACGACGACTGGGAGGAGTGTCGGAGACAGGTTCACCGTTTCAGTGGTAACAGTTACAAAGGGTACACCACTAGGGCGGAGGCGGAAGCTAGATACGCGCGCTATCTTGCGGGAGAGAGGAGGGAGCCGAGGAGGAACCGGATGAAGACCAGTTTCATCGCGATGATGCTCATCGTGATGACCGTAGCTCTCTTCTATGTGATGGTAGTTTAGATGATCGATATCGACTTGTAATGTGAAGACAAACTCGCTAATCGCGGTCTCGAGACTTGTAATGTTCTAACTTTGTTCGGTATTTTGAATACGGAGACTAGCTAATATGATGAATTGTATTCGGAGACTAATCTTCTATTGTATTCGATGAATCTGCTATTTATATGTTTTGCTGTCTATATTATGTGCAGTAATATATTTTGTAACATGTGCAAATATTAGAAAAGAAAAAAAATAATTCCGAATATTCATACTAGTGGCGCACCATACAACATATTAGTGGCGCACTGCTGTAAAAAATACTAGTGGCGCATTATCTGTTAGTGCGCCATTAGTAACCTAGAGCACAAGGTAAATATGGCCCCTTGGGAGGCATACTAATGGCGCACCATGGGACATACTAATGGCGCACTGCCTGGTGCGCCACTAATGTCTGATATATTAATGGCGCACCAGGGGTGCGCCATTAGTATTAGTTACTAATGGCATGATTATAGTGGCGCACCTGTAGTGCGCCATTAATGGCCAAAACAAGTGCGCCATTAACCGGCCTTTTCCTAGTAGTGAATGCTACCGCCGTATTAAGAAAAATAAGATGCAGAAAGGATAAACATCACATGCAATCAAATAAGTGATATGATATGGCCATCTTCATCTTGTGCCTTTGATCTCTATCTCCAAAGCACCGTCATAATCACCAACATCACCGGTTTGACACCTTGATCTCCATCGAAGCATCATTGTCGTCTCGCCAACTATTGCTACTACGACTATCGCTATCGCTTAGTGAGAAAGTAAAGCAATTACATGACGATTGCATTTCATACAATAAAGCGACAACCATATGGCTCCTGCTAGTTGCCGATAACTATTACAAAACATGATCATCTCATACAAAAGTTTATATATCATCACGTCTTGACCATATCACACTACTAGGAAAAGGCTAATTAGTGGCGCACCTATTTTTTCCCATTAATGGCGCACTACAGGTGCGCCACTATTATCACGCCATTAGCAACAAAATAGTAATGGCGCACCTATAGTGTGGCATTACTATGTCTATCTGGTGTGCCATTACGCCCTTACTAACAATTTTTTTTCAATTTTTTTTTCAGATTTTTTTTCAATTTTTTTTAATAAAATTTCAATTTTTTTTGTTTTTTTCTTAATCTCGGGTCACTATGGCTTAATCTCAGGTCAAATCGCACTCCATGGTCAAACTTCCTGGAAGGTCACCCATCCTCACACTACTCCAGCCCGAGCACGCTTAACTTCGCAGTTCTATCCAACCCCTGCACCAGCTCACTTCACAGGCACTTGTTGATATATCATTTAGCACCAGGGTTACTAAAGGCGCACCTCGTGTGTGGTGCGCCATTAGTAGTTTTGAAAAAAAATAAAAAAAATTCGTTAGTAGTGGCGCACCATGGGATAGTGCGCCATTACTAAAAAAATGTTAGTAGTGGCGCACCATGGGATAGTGGGCCATTACTAGTTAACTAGTAATGGCACACTATCCCCTGGTGCACCACTACTAACAATTTTTTTTTTCAAAACTACTAATGGCGCACGGTGGGTGTGGTGCGCCATTACTCTGTCAACTTATAATGGCGCACTATCCGCTGGTGCGCCACTGCTAACAATTTTTTTATTTTTTTTCAAAACTACTAATGGTGCACCACACACCAGGTGCGCCATTAGTAATATGTCAATAATGGCGCACCACATACATGGTGCGCCATTAATGTCCATATCAGCTATAGCCCTTTTCCTAGTAGTGTCACATCACGGCAAGCCCTGCAAAAACAACTTAGACGTCCTCTACTTTGTTGTTGCAAGTTTTACGTGGCTGCTGCGGGCTTAGCAAGAACCGTTCTTACCTACGCATCAGAACCACAATGATTTTTCATCAAGTGTGCTGTTTTAACCTTCAACAAGGACAGGGCGTAGCCACACTCGATTCAACTAAAGTTGGAGAAACTGACACCCACCAGCCACCTGTGTGCAAAGCACGTCGGTAGAACCAGTCTCGCGTAAGCATACACGTAATGTCAGTCCAGGCCGCTTCATCCAACAATACCACCGAATCAAAGTATGAGATGCTGGTAAGCAGTATGACTATTATCGCCCACAACTCATTTGTGTTCTACTCGTGCATATAACATCTACGCATAGACGTGGCTCGGATGCCACTGTTGGGGAACGCAGTAATTTCAAAAAAAAATCCTACGCACACGAAAGATCCATCTAGGTGATGCATAGCAACAAGAGGGGAGAGTGTTGTCTACGTATCCTCGTAGACCAAAAGCGGAAGCGTTATGACAACGTGGTTGATGTAGTCGTACGTCTTCACGATTCGACCGATCCTAGTACCGAAAGTACGGCACCTCCGTGATCTGCACACGTTCAGCTCAGTGACGTCCCACGAACTCTCGTTCCAGCTGAGTGTCGAGGGAGAGCTTCGTCAGCAGAACGGCGTGATGACGGTGATGATGAAGCTACCTACGCAGGGCTTCGCCTAAGCATTACGACGATATGACCGAGGTGGATTATGGTGGAGGGGGGCACCGCACACAGCTAAGACAATGATCAACTTGTGTGTCTATGGGGTGCCCCCTCCCCCGTATATAAAGGAGTGGAGGAGGAGGAGCCCCGACCCTCTCTATGGTGCGCCCTAGGGGAGTCCTACTCCCACCGGGAGTAGGATTCCCCCGTTCCAAGTAGGAGTAGGAGAGGAAGGAAGGAGGAGAGAGGGAGGAAGGAAAGGGGGGCCGGCCCCCCTCCCAATTCGGATTGGACTTGGGGGGGGGGTGCCCCCTCCTAGGCCGCCTCCTCCTCTCTTCCACTAAGGCTCAGTAAGGCACACACACTCCCCCGGGGGTTCGGGTAACCTCCCGGTACTCCGGTAAATGCCCGAACTCACCCGGAACCATTCGGATGTCCAAACATAGCCATCTAATATATTGATCTTTATGTCTCGACCATTTCGAGACTCCTCGTCATGTCCGTGATCACATCCGGGACTCCGAACAACCTTCGGTACATCAAAACACATAAACTCATAATACCGATCGTCACAGAATGTTAAGCATTCGGACCCTACGGGTTCGAGAACTATATAGACATGACCGAGATTCATCTCTGGTCAATAACCAATAGTGGAACCTGGATGCTCACATTGGGTCCTACATATTGTACGAAGATCTTTATCGGTCAAACCGCATAACAACATACGTTGTTCCCTTTGTCATCGGTATGTTACTTGCCCGAGATTCGATCGTCAGTATCTCAATACCTAGTTCAATCTCGTTACCGGCAAGTCTCTTTACTCGTTCCGTAATGCATTATCCCGCAACTAACTGATTAGTCACATTGCTTGCAAGGCTTGTAGTGATGTGCATTACCGAGAGGGCCTAGAGATACCTGTCCGACAATCAGAGTGACAAATCCTAATCTCGATCTATGCCAACTCAACAAACACCATCGGAGACACCTGTAGAGCATCTTTACAAACACCCAGTTACTTGTGACATTTGATAGCACACTAAGTGTTCCTCCGGTATTCGGGAGTTGCATAATCTCATAGTCATAGGAACATGTATAAGTCATGAAGAAAGCAATAGCAATAAACTAAACGATCATAGGGCTAAGCTAACGGATGGGTCTTGTCCATCATATCATTCTCTAATGATGTGATCGCGTTCATCAAATGACAACACATGTCTATGGCTAGGAAACTTAACCATCTTTGATTAACGAGCTAGTCTAGTAGAGGCATACTAGGGACACTCTATTTGTCTATGTATTCACACATGTACTAAGTTTCCGGTTAATACAATTCTAGCATGAATAATAAACATTTATCATGATATAAGGAAATATAAATAACAACTTTATTATTGCCTCTAGGGCATATTTCCTTCACTTCTTGCACAAGAGAAGAAAGAGCTGGAGAAAATTGTAGCTGATCTGCTCAATGTTGGCCATGGGAGCAAGGAAAAACTTGAGCAAATCAAGGCCATACTAGAGTCATGAAGATCAGAGTATGGTTGATAAGTAAGTAAGTTGGCCTACTATATATAATAGGCCTTGCAAGTTGATGGTGGTAGTTGTATATTTTTTGCAGCACTATATGAACTGCTTAAGTTATGGTAACTGGAGTGAAGGGAGGTGCCAATGTTTAAGTTATGGTTATGTTAAATGATGTAGTGTCAGAACCTATCTTAAGTAATGAAGTGAAGAACTGTTTTATTAGTTCTAGTTTCTTTATTAGTTCTATAGTTGTTTTATTGCAGTGAATAAGTGTTGTTGTGCTCTTCTGCTATTTTATTTAACAGTCGGGCTAAATGTCTCACTTATCCAAGGTGGGCCTAGAACTGGGCTCTTATCCAAACTTGTAGCCTTCCTACCAGCACCTAGTGTCCACCTATACATCCCACCCTAAGCTAGTAACGCTATTGTAACCCAAGCCCCTACCTTCTCCTCCCCACAGCCGCCATAGAGATCCCTATATCCGTAGCTCAGTGGGCATGGACCCTGGAGAGGTTGTAGATGCAAAAGAGGAGGTGGCCATGGGAGACTTGCAGAGAGAGGGAAGAAGAGAAGAAGAGCATAGGGGGGAGGAGGCCAACGGCGGCAACAAGACACATGCTTGAGTATCGCCGCCGTCTGGCTGGGCTGATCTCGTCAGCTCGCAACCACAAGGACAAGGAGCAGTTCCTGGAGGCATTCCCTAATGACTCTAACTCTGGTGATGATCATATCATCTACTAGGCAAGGGGGAGGGCCAACTTTCATCCATTTCAAGTAACTAGGCAGAGGTGGACCAGGATTCTGTACCCATGAGGAGTGCTATGGTTATGTTATCTTAGTCCTAGATCTATGTATGAAGAGTTCGCTGATGTGTTGAAGGATCTATCTATATGTACCGATATATGTATTGAAGGATCTATCTATATTTACTGATCAATGTATGAATGATATATCTAGTATTATGTGTTTGAATGAAAAGGATGGCTTATTTGTATGTATGAATGAACTCATGAATGATCTATCTAGCATTATGTGTTTGAATGAAAAGTATGGCTTATTTGTATGTCTGAATGAAAGAATTTTTTATGTGGATGGATGATTTTTAGGGTTGGTCCACTATATTGCCTAGATGCCCCCCCTAAGATGGCCTAATTAGGTTGTTTTAGGGTTGGTCGACAACTTACCTCCTAAGATGGTCTAATTAGGTTGTTTTAGGGTGGGTCGACAACTTTCCCCCTAGATGGCCTAATTAGGCCATTTTAGGTTTGGTCGACAACTTGCCCCCTAGATGGCCTAATTAGGCCATTTTAGGGTTGGCCGACAACTTGCCCCCCTAGATGGCCAAATTAGGTCATTTTAGGGTTGATCAACAACTTGCCCCCCCCCCTAGATGTCCTAATTAGGTTCTTTTAGGATCGGTCGACAACTTGCCCCTTAAGATGGCCTAATTAGGTTGTTTTAGGGTTGGTCGACAACTTGGCCCCCCTAGATGGCCTAATTAGGTTGTTTTAGGGTTGGTCGACAACTTGCCCCCCTAGATGGCCTAGTTAGGCCATTTTAGGGTTGGTCAACAACTTGCCCCCTAGATGGCCCAATTAGGCCATTTCAGGGTTGGTCGACAACTTGCCCCCTAGATGGCCAAATTAGGTCATTTTCGGGTTGGTCGACAACTTGCCCCCTAGATGGCCAAATTAGGTCATTTTAGGGTTGGTCAACAACTTGCCCCCTGATGTTCACTTGGAGAGTTTTGAATAGTTCTTGATGGCAATGGGAATTGTGAAAACATGGTCAATGGACAATTGAGCAACTTGAAGGACGGTGTAAAGATGGGACATGGGGATGAAGTGGGCATATTAGGTCAGTTCATCCATGACTTCCAGGATAACTTGTTTCCCTTGAGAATTTGGTAAACCCTCTGGATTTTGACATGTGAAGTGGGACATGGGGATGAAGTGTACGAAATACGTACCAATGTGTGCCCGGGCCATTCAAGGAAGGGGGTTTGACATCACTACAAAAAAATACACTTCCGTGATGATACGTGTTTGTCAGAGTAGGTCAGGTTTCCTGTCATGCATGTACATCCATGATAAATTTATGACAGAATCGAGATAGTCATACCTGTGGTGTCGTAGAAGTGTTGCATGACATTACCAAAATTATCATCACGGAAGTGTCCACTTCCATGACGATAAATCGCGCGTCACAGAAGTGCTTTCGTTAAGGGTGACCGACACGTGGAATCCACTGTAACGGAATGTCGTTAAGCTATCATGTCCGGTGTTGGATCTGATAACCCGTTAACAGCCCCAACCAGTGGGGATTTTCCACGTGTAAAATCATCATTGGCTCCAGGAAACACGTGTCTGCTCACCGTTGGGACAGATGTCATCCACTCATTGGACCCAAAGCGCCTATGATACGTCGACACGTGGCACGTCCTAACTGAGGCCCATATAGGTTAAAAAGGCCAGCCCATTCAAAGGCCCGTAGTACTTACTCAGGTACTAGTGGGCCAGCCCAATAACGACCTGCTTAATAAAGGCCCATTTACGGCCCAAAGCCAGATTTGGCCCATTAATTGTTCGCCGAATATTTGGGCCCATATACAGCCCGAAGCCAGATCTGGCATGTTAATTGTTCGCCGAATATATGGGCCCAACTACAGGCCAGTGACTTTTGGCCTGGTAGAGGCCCGTTGTAGACATGGGCCCATTTCAGCCCGGTGTGACTTTCGGCCTGGGAGTGGCCCGTGCTACCCATGGGCCATATATGGTCCGACGGGACATCAGGCCCACTAACGGCCCGTGATAAAGGTGGCAACAGTTAATCCGAACGTGACTTTGGGCCTGTTAAAGGCATGTCACATAATTCGGCTCATTGATGTCTGTACTAAGCTTTCGGCCTCTTAAAGGCCCATGATATCAGTGGGCCAACTAAGGCCCGATATATGTTTCGGCCTGGTAACTGCCCATGATATAACTTGGCCAAAAAGGCCTGGTCTACATTTCAGCCTGTTGAAGGCCCGTCGACGACTTGTGAAAATTGAGGCCCAATATGCATTTCGGCCTGCTAAAGGCCCATGGTTTCATCTGGGCCGTAACAAGCCAGTACAGCCTGTTAATGGCCCAACCCTACCTGGGCCAAACTAAGCGCTGGGTCCACAAAAGGCCCAACTAAAATATAGGCCGGTGTAAGTTGTGGGCCTCATGCAAAGTATGAAGGCCCCAATGACTCGGGCCCAAGAAAGATGCAGGCCGACCCAATTGTGGCCCGCTAAACACCAGGCCCATTAGAGGAGAATGTTTCGGCCCGGTCGACTACATCTGATTTTTTTCAGATAGCGAATGATGGCAGTAACTAGTAGGAATTAAGAACAAACCTACTCTATACAATAAAGAAATTACGGCATAGTAACTAAGAATAAACCTACACTATACAATAAAGGATTTATGGTATATTACATCCACTGGGCATCGAAGTTCGCCACTAGTGATCATAACGCGCAATGAAGAAGCAGATTACAAAAAGTGGGCACCATTGCAGCGTAACAAAATAATACTGAACCGAGACCACTTCCAAGTCAGTTCAAGAAAGGTTAGCCTTGCACGGGAACTGCTGCGCAAGCTGCTGAGCAAGGCTGTGAGACCGGCCTAGCATGTCGGTCATAGCTTCCAGGTGTAGCGGTTTAGCGATGAGGTTCTCATTGGTGTTCTCCGCAATCTTTCTTCGAGATAATACTTCAAGTCAAAGTTGAGTTGCAGAATGCCTTTCTGCTAGAACTTGGGACTGAAGAAGTCGAACTGATTCAGACAACGAATTCTGTGAGCTTGTATGACTGCTAGTCTCAAGTAACTTGTACATGTTATCAAGACAAGACTTTGGGGTTGTCTCACTATCTTCAAGATGTTTTGCCTTCTTTGCTGCAATATATGTTATGTTTGTCTCACAGCCTTCAGCAGACATGTGCATGCCATCTGGCATATCACCCTGAAAGAAAGCAGAGAGATGACAGGTTTTGCACGTGTATAAACAAATATGATAACTGTGCTGTCAATGCCATCCAATTTCAAATTAGAAAATAAAGAGTAAGTTCAAAATATCAATAGCATAATTTGGTATTGTTCATAATGCGGGGAGCTTCACCACACTACTGGATTACCATGTCCACATAACAAGCATAGATGAAGGGCAAAGAAAATCATTGTATCTATTTTGGTTAATGTGCATGACATGTTTTTCATATCATCAGCCACATCGGTATGATAAAACAGGAGATGACAAGGCGCAAACATGGGCTGCTTCACCACACACTGGATTATAGATCCACAAAAACAAGCATACATATAGGGAGTATTGAGTAATGTGTATGGTATGAATAAGGAATTTGGTTTTACAAGTAAAATTTAGAACTTACGGTTCTTGCGAACATGCATTTTGGTAGAAACAACAAACTAAACAGCAGTAAACGATAGGGAGTATGAGAAAATTAAACAGCAGTTGAGGATAAAGGCTTTAGAAGGACTGACTTACATTAACATCACCGGCTTTATAATGCCCTTCTCCATGTCAAGGGAAGGATAACTCAAGAATTTCAGCACAGAATCTTCTTCATAAGCATTGCCAGTACTCTACATTTTGTAGAGAGTAATTATAGATATGATAATACTGGAAGGGATAGAGGATAGTGAAGATAAGATGCAGATTGATGCTACATAATCAACTACCAATCCCTGGAAGTACAAGCATTACAGGACAAAATGTACTGACAAGAGCAATGGGCAACACTTCTGCAGTGACATTGTCTGTGTATTCTACTTTTTTGGTAAGATTAAATATAGATCTGATCTTTTTTAGTAAATAGTGGGTGAGGGAGATAAGATGCAGAATGCTACACAATGAACCAATCCCTCTTCCCATAATACAAGAGTGTTTTGAACACTGGTGTACTATAAAAAACGTTCTTATATTATGGGATGTAGGGAGTAGCTGTTAATGTAAGTACAGTGATAGACGACGTTCAGTCCTTACAAGAGGACTGCAGAGCTAAACCTCTTCAAAAGCATTGGGTTGATTCTAAATTTATGTAAGAGTCCATACGGATCTTATGATGTCCACCAAATGGACGATAACGAGGCTAACATGTGCAGTGATGCTACATAATCAAACAACTATGAAAGTAAGTATGGTCATACAGGGCAAGAGGTACTCACTAGAGCAATGTAGTGTGCAGTATAGTTGCGAGATTCTGTGATCCCTTGAGAATGAATGTTTTTCTGCTAACAGTTTTCATACAAGTGAGACGTTAAGGCTGCAGAAATGCAGTTCAAATTGTGATGTGATATCATAGATAGTACCTTACGCTGCAGCCGAGACCAATGTGTAACAAGATTATTCCAGTCACCGTCGGATAAATGTAGCATCGGAGACTTTACAAAAATTTCGTTAGAGGCTTGCCATCGAAGTCCGCTTGCCTTAGGTAGGAACGATACTTCATCGACGAGTTCTTGAAAAGTGCAACCAACCCTTGATCGTCTTCACAATCCAGTTTGGTCCTCGCCTATTTGAAAGAATGAAATCTTGTGTCTTCTGTCAGCAGAAACATATGCAGTAATGACCATGAGTAACATTAGTACATTACTTATGCGTAAGTTGCGGAGGAAGACTGGAAATTTTTCTGTGTCTGCGGTATAATCTTTCCATGAAGGAAAGATGCGCACAAAGTTCCTGACAACAATATAAGCTTTGTCTTCTAAACTGGGAAGAAATGGAACAGGGGTCCTATTGTTGGGGAACATAGTAATTTCAAAAAAATTCCTATGCACACACAGGATCATGGTGATGCATAGCAACGAGAGGGGAGAGTGTTGTCCACGTACCCTTGTAGAGCGAAAGTGGAAGCGTTAGTACAACGCGGTTGATGTAGTCGTACGTCTTCACAATCCGACCGATCCAAGTACCGAACGTATGACACCTCCGAGTTCAGCACACGTTCAGCTCGATGACGTCCCGCGCACTCCGATCCAGCAGAGCTTCACGGGAGAGTTCCGTCAGCAAGACGGCGTGGTGACGGTGATCATGATGCTACAGGCGCAGGCCTTCCCCTAAGCACAGCTACGATATGATCGAGGTGGAATATGGTGGAAGGGGGCACCGCAAATGGATAAGAGATCAAGAGATCAATTGTTGTGTCTAGAGGTGCCCCCCTACCCCCATATATAAAGGACATGCGGGGAGGAAGCGGCCAGTCAGGGGAGGGAACGCCAGGGAGGAGCCCTACTCCCACCGGGAGTAGGACTCCCTCTTTTCCTAGTTGGAGTAGGAGGGGGAAAGGAAGGGAAGAAGAGAGGGGGAAGGAAAGGGGGCGCCGCCCCCCCTTGTCCAATTCGGACTAGAGGGTGAGGGGCGTGCGGCCAGCCCTAGCCTCCCCTCCTCTTCTCCACTAAGGCCCATCTTGGCCCATTAAACTCCCCGGGGGGTTCCGGTAACCCCCCGGTACTCCGGTATATGTCCGAAACTCCCCGAAACCATTCCGGTGTCCGAACATAGTCGTCCAATATATCGATCTTTACGTCTCGACCATTTCGAGACTCCTCATCATGTCCGTGATCACATCCGGGACTCCGAACAACCTTCGATACATCAAAACACAAAAATGCATAATACAATCATCACCAAAACTTTAAGCGTGTGGACCCTACGGGTTCGAGAACTATGTAGACATGATCGAGACACGTCTCCGGCCAATAACCAATAGCGGAACCTAGATGCTCATATTGGTTCCTAGATATTCTACGAAGATCTTTATCAGTCATACTGCATAACAACATACGTTGTTCCCTTTGGCATCGGTATGTTACTTGCCCGAGATTTGATCGTTGGTATCTCAATACCTACACTACCAAAAAAGACACATCCGTGACATTTTGGGCCGAACGAAATTTTTTTCTGTCATACATATGACACTTCTATGACGATAATTGTGACAAAACCCGGTATCATCATAGATGTGGTGGGCTCCTACTTCTATGACAAAAAATCATGACAAAAAATGGGCTTTTCGTCCTGGGCGGGCCGGAGATGCAGCTACATGACATTATTTGGGCCATCCATGATGGAAAAAACCGTGGTAGAAGCGAGGGGGAGGAAAATTTCGGGGAGTTGCCGGTTACGGTGGGAGGTCGTGGGCGGAGCGATGCGCGTTTCTCTCGTACATCTGGCTGCGTGTGGGGCGTTAGCTCTAATCAAGCCGAGCGAGGCGTTGGGCTCTAATCGAACCCGGCGATTGCCTTTGCGAGGTACGCATTACTGAACCCGAGCGATCGATCGATGGCTGTATACTGAACCCGATGGAGCGATTCCTTCTCTACTGCTGCTAACTGAAGCCGATCAATGATCCCTCTGGGATGAACAGTGGCGTTATGGGGGGGTTGGATGAGCGATGGCGGTGGCGTTGCCTCTGGATGAACGGGAACACGTCGTGTGGAGGGCTGGATGAACAGTAGACGGTGGATGGGTGGTTGAATAGGACCCCTTGGTGTGGAGGGCTTGATGAACAGTAGACGGTGGAGGGGTGCCCGTGTGGAGGGGAGGTTCAACAATAGCCGGTGGAATAGCGCGCGGTGGAGTCTGGATGAACAGGAGCCCGTGGAGGCTGGAGGAGGTCGACGGTAGCCCGTGGAGGCTAGAGGAGGTCGACGGTGTAGATGAACAGTATCCCGTGGAGTCCGTTTTGCGATGCGCCACACCCTCCCCTCCCCGTTTCGACCGTAGCGCTCCAACACAAGTCCATCTCGTCCGTTTTGCGGTACGCCACACCCCTCCCGATGAACAGGACCCCGTTTCGACCGTAGCGCTCCAACACAAGTCCGTTTCTTCCGTTTTGCGGTACACCACACCCCTCCCGATCAACAGGACCCCCCTTTCGATCGTAGGAGGTCCGTTTCCTCCGTTCTGCGGTATGCCAGGTCTCGTTTCCATCGCCTGTTCCGTCCAAGCCGGTTGGCTCCCACGCGTTCCGTTGCCTCCCGATGAACACGAGCATTCCGTTGCTTCCCCATGAACACGACGCATTTCGTTGCCTCCCCATGAACACGACGCATTTCATTGCCTCCCCATGAACACGAGCCCTCGCCGTACGTATGCGCGACTAGGCGTTCGAGACCCCGCCCGTATGTACACATACGTGGCCGTATTTTCTTTCTTGCACCCTGGCCGCTGTATGTACGTGTACATGCTACGTGCGCGCCTCTACTACGACACGTACGCGCCTCTACTACGACATGTGCGCGACTCTACATCGACCAGTATATATGTATGTACAAGTTCGCGACCAAAATGACAACGCTACGTACACTTCGACCAGGTGGGTCCCGACTGTCAGGCAGTTCCTTGCCTGCGAAAATGTAGCTGGTGGGTCCCAGAGGTCAGAGGGGCGAATCAGTTTTTTTGCCCGGACGCACTTCCTTTGCGTGCGAAGATGTAGCAGGTGGGTACCAGCAGTCAGGGGGGCGAATCGTTTTTTTTCCCGGACGCACTTCCTTGCGTGCGAAGATGTAGCTAGTGGGTCCCAGCGGTCGGCGAATCATTTTTTGCCGGACGCACTTCCTTGCGTGCAAAGGTGTAGCTGGTGGGTCCGGCGGTCGAGAAGCGTTTTTAGCTAAATATGGTGGCCCGTCTGTGGGTCCCGTTGTCGTGGAGGAATAATTATTTTGCGGCGTAATAAGGAGACACTTCCTTGCTGCGGCCGTGGACCCAAATATCGGCCTCTCCATGTACAGATCCACGTCCGATGGAAGCCGTTCCTTGACCACGTTGACCACCCCACGCCGAGAGCACCGGGGTGGTGGACAACGGCGAGGCCTAGGAAGGGGCGACACGGAGCCGGGAAGATGCGCGGTGGATGCCCACGTGAGAGAGTCGAGGTTCACTGGTTCGCTGCGGTGTGAGGCTGCCGTCGCCGCAAAATAACAGGGGGTGTGGGTGAGTAGAGGGATGGTCTGGCCAGCGGTGGGAGTAGTAGGGGGCTGTGAGGCCTCCGCCGCATCGCAGCCGGACATGGGAGGGAGGAGCACGAGGCACAACCAACGCTGGTTTGGGCGGCTAGAGCAAGAAGACCAGAGGTTGAAGAAGCACTACGGCCGTTGGATGGACATCGTACGGTCACTGGAGCTAGAATCGTGCATATTGACTGTTGACAAAGCCCTCCATCCCCGTCAACTTAGTAGGCCCACAAGTCAGCCTGCCACTATACTCGGTCCCAGCTAACAGGGGGAGTATTCATTTTTTTGTGCATAATAAGGAGGCACTTCCTTGCGTACGAAGATATAACTGGTGGGTCCGAGCTGTCGGAGCCGGCCGCGGGGAGGAGGGAGCAGGCAGTCCCGCCGGCGCTTGTTTGAGCGGATGGAGCAGGAAGAGCGGAGATTGAAGAAGCACGACGGCCGTTGGATGGCCATCCAACGATCCTTTTCTCGTCAACCTTTTTTTTAGGAAAGCCTCAAATCAGTGGAAAACAGCATACATCCCATCTGCCATTATTTTTAATAATTTACAGCCCATTTGCTAATTCTTAAGGTTTTTTTTGGAGCCCATATTCTTTTTGTTAGCATTACAGCCCATATCGTGGCCACGGTTAAAAACTTATCTGAAATATTGCATATTTGGTGCGGTCCGAACTGTTTTAATCCGAAATTTGAGTCACATTCAAACTGATTTTAAAATAAATGTATATCAATATAAAATCCAACAAATTCTCCATGCATAAAAATTAATGTAATATAAAATCTCGAAATGAAAAAAAAGATATTTGAAACTAACTGCCGGTTTGATGTGTTTTAAAAATGTACAACCCATTTCTCATTACTGATGGGCCATTTTCTCGGTCAGCCGAATGAAAGCTCTACTCGTCTTGAAAGATTTTCAGCCCAACAGGCGTGACAAAGTGACTTACTTGGCAAATCACAAAAAAATTGGGCTGTGGCCATGGACCCAGTATCGGACTCTACGTCTGATACTCTCGAAGGAATGTCGTTGACCACATTGACCACGCCACGCCGAGAGCACCAAAGGCGGTTGACGACAACGAGGCCTAGGAAGGGGACGACGCGAGCGAGGAAAGACGCAGCGATGGATGCCCACGGAGAGCAGTACCGAGTTCACTGGTTCGGCTGCGGTGTGAGGCTGCCGTCGCCGCAGGGCCTGGCTAGCGGTGGGAGTAGTAGGGGGCGATGAGGCCTCAACGGCAGCACAGCCGGCCACTGGAGGCAGGAGCAGGCGGTCTCCCCGGCGCTGGTTTGGGCGGCTGGTGCAAGAAAAGCAGCGATTGAAGAAGCAGCAGGACCATTCGATTCAAATCCAACGGTTACTGTTGCTAGAATCGTTTGTTGACTAAGTTGACAAGCCCTGCGTACGCGTCAACATAGTAGGCCCACAGGTCAGCCTCCCAACCGGTGCGCCCTAGATGTCAGTGGGAGGAATCATTTTTTCGCGTAATAAGGAGGCAGTTGATTGCGTGCGGCCAGGCCAGCGGAGGGAGTAGGGTGGGCCGGGGAAGCCTGCCCAGCATCACAGTGGGCCACAAGAGGAGGGAGCAGGCAGTCCCGCCGGTGCTAGTTTAGGTGGCTGGAGCAGGAAGATCAGAGATTGAAGAAGCACGGCGGCTAGAATCATGTGTGCACTGACAAAGCCTAGCGTAAACAAGTCAGCCTCGAAATTTGTGGCGTGTACAGCCCATTTGCTATTATTTTAATATTTTTACTCATTTTCTAATTCATATGGATTTTATTGTAGCCCATTTTCCATTTTTAGAATTGCCGGCCGTTTTCTGGTCAGTAATAGGGTAAAAAAATTAACTAAATATGTGGGAAATTTTTGCTGGGGAACAAAATATTCTTAATCCAAAAATTAACAGCCATACTAAAACAAATTTAAAAATAAGTTAGTACTATGTCATGTTAAATCCAATGAAATACGTATAAGATATCAGTGAAGAACAAAATTTTAAAAAAAAAACTAACATCCCATTTGCTAGTCTTGAAAGATTTGCAGCCCAGTAATTCAGAGAAAACAAATAGGCCTAGCTTGGATATTCTTCAAAAAGAAATACTGGGCTACCTATTTTCCCAAAGAACTAGTGCATGAGCATTTAGCTTTATTTATTTATTTACTTATTTATGTTTAGGGCACCATGAGCATGTACCTGGGCCGGATTCATGTGAGAGAGTCCCTTCTAGTTAATTATGGGCTTCTCTATTGGGCCTTCATCAGTGGGCTGCATGTTATCAACAAGTGGAAAATGAGTTCTGTACGAAAAATAGTATGAGCTACGTACGGTACGGGGCACTAAAGGATCGAACCGTGCAACGACTTCCAAAACGTTGTCTTTGTCGTTCTAACACCACATTTATATTCAACCAACAGAGGAAATATACTACTGATTGTACATTGAAAACAGCAGCAGCAACCAGGGATGGGGGTGCAACAGAAGTAGTAAGCAGGCCAGAAGAGTGAAGACGCAGCTCTCTCTTCCAAACCAAACATCAGCCATCATTACAAAAGGGCTACCAAAAAAAGAACAAGTGTATGCATCAAACTAAATAAAGATCCTACTACACCAAGTATGCGCATCTAACTAAGCGGCTCGATTAGACATTACTATTTATTAAGCTGTGGAGATTGGTGGACGGCTTGAACCAGATGGGTGCTGACGGGGAAACTCCACCAACAGTCGAAGTCGATACTTGCGACCCTCTCTCCTACTTTGGGCTGCAGTGTGGCGGCACATATCGGGTATGGTGCATGCGAGAGGCGCATGGTGCGCTGTGTACACACAGTTTTGCTCGATGAACGAAACCGCGCTGCCATCATGATCCTTGCGTCGGTTATCTCCTGGTTAATCGGATAATTCAGTCCGACAAGCAGAGCGTGTGCCAAGGCTACTTACCAGCCTCGATCAAAAATTCCGAAGGCCGGAGAAGCTGGGATCCTGTTCAAAGACCTTGCGATTATGCATGATTGTATTCAGCGAAACAACACGTCCGATGCGTGTGAAAAATCATCAATCTTTCGCCGTCAATGCGATCGAGCCAGAACCACCTGCAACTGCCATGCCGATTTTCTTTGAAAGGTTACGGGATTAGGAAGGGTAGGGACACCAAAGTGACCTACAACATCATATCAAGTTGAGTCAAATAAAGGGCTCTTGATTTAGTCAATCTTAAGAACAGCATATTACGAGCATGAATTTTTTTCAGTAAATGTTGACGATAATATAAGCAAGCCATCATGATATCATAGGAAAGTAACATACTGCTGTAACAGCCGTTTGTAGCGATAGTTGAGTAGGCCCGCATACGTCCAGCCATAGCAAGAGTCGACAAGCGTAAATGAAGCCCTTGTGTTCAATGGCATCGAGAGAACCATGGAGGATGTATGATCCTGCGATGGGCGTCAGATTGTCCACTTACCGCGGTGACACATCGGATAAGCGAGACCGCGGTTGAAGAACACAATTAGCCTGAAATCTTTATAATTCCCAGATCTTTTGGGCACTTGGCAGATTACAACCTTGAGCAAATCAAACTTGGTATCATGTTGGCTACTGTAAGATTCCGAGTATTCTGGGTCGCGATGCCAAAGCGGTGCAGTGTTAATCGGAAGGGGATCAATCGCCGGGTGTAGACCTCCACGAGCATCCAGCTGCCGCGACCGTCGACGAGCACCATCCACGACGTGTTCATGCCGAACCAGTACATACCGTTAATGTAGCTGAGGCTGACGGGGTTCGGATCGCAGTGAAGGGGGTTGATGCTCGCCACCCTACGATCATTATGCTGCGTGACACGCCGTTTCTGAAGATCAGGCGGCATCAGCAAGCAAGGAGCTGGCTTAAAAAGCTCCGGCCTGAGGGCTTTGAGTAAACGGTACAGCCCCGGCGAGCACACGGCGAGCGGCCTGGTACTGAGATTGTCCACACGCGAAACAATGTGCTTGATTACCTCTGTGGGGAGCGAATTCCAGCCATTCTTTCAACGGACGCTGCTCTGTTCTGCCATTGTTAGTGCTTGGGTTTCGGACGAGGGGGGGGGGAGGCGCCTTAGCGGGGATGGAAGCTTGGACGAGAGTATGTGCGGACAAAGATGGAGAAGCGAATATGTGCTGCGGGAAGTGGATAGGTGATGATGACTACAGCACGCCGTTTGACTTACGAGACACATACCAGCATTGTAGGGTCATATCGATGCCAGACAACTTGCTTGAGTGATCACAGTACTGGTACTCCCTATAGTACCTACTACAGTACTATGCCCTAGCTTGCTAGAGTAGAGTAGAAGAGTAGGACTCTGCTCTACTACTAGCACCGGAGGAGTAGTATATTCTAATCTAAAATAGTTACAAACTTCGATGCCCGATCGTGGAACGACTACGAACCATGCTCAAAGACCGTGTCTACGTGGTGTTTGGACTTATATGCAAAAAAATAGCAAGATGCCCGTGCATTGCACGGCACACCATCTTCACCAACTCGGTTTTTTCTTTACTCCTACTCCTATAAAAGACTCAGTTGGTGATGATGGAAGCGAAGATCTTGTGTTCATCCGGGCATGCAGTGAATGACGCAACACTATTGATTTGTTATAAAAAAGTACTTGTAGAGATAGAGGCGAGACACGAGGTAAGGCCTTATCGTAAATGTGGAGAGAGGTGCGGGTATCTTTTGTAAAATTGTCATAGTTGGCTTTATATCCGTCAGATATGGATCGGACGGTCTATATTACAAGATGGCAGGCAAACCATCATCACCAAATCGGTTTTCTATAAGAGTAGATATATATAGATATAGATAGATAGAGACTAGGGAGTACTAGTAAGGACACCATCTACTGCTTCATGTGCTACTCCTGCGCTCCATTCGGTGACATAGCGTCCCTACAACCACTCCCTCCTGCGCTCCATTCGGTGGGCGCTGTTGAAATCTGGGGAGCACACTCTCGCGACTGCTGGCAGCCACGACTTCACCGACGACGACTTCTTCCCCAACCTCGGCAACCTCTTCCTCAATGACATGGGTGACAACCTCAATGCCAACGGTGCTGCTCCCGTTGCACCGTATGTGTTTCTGTCCTTCCTGTTCGGAATCGTGGTAGAATTCATGTTTCTACTATGTATACTACTACTATGCTAGTCCACATGATTAGTTTCATCTCTGTTATAGCCGTTGTTGGTGTCAAAACTGGCGGATCTCGGGTAGGGGTCCCGAACTATGCGTCTAGGCGGATGGTAACAGGAGACAAGGGACACGATGTTTTACCCAGGTTCGGGCCCTCTTGATGGAGGTAAAACCCTATGTCCTGCTTGATTGATATTGATATTGTGGATGTTTACAAGAGTGGATCTACCACCAGATCAAGGAGGCTAAACCCTAGAAGCTAGCCTATGGTATGATTGTAAGGGTTGTTGTGATCGTAGTCCTACGTACTAAAGCCATCCGGTTTATATAGACACCGGAGAGGGCTAGGGTTACATAGAGTCGGTTACAATGGTAGGAGATCTACATATCCGTATCGCCAAGCTTGCCTTCCACGCCAAGGAAAGTCCCATCCGGACATGGGGTGAAGTCTTCAATCTTGTATCTTCATAGTCTTGGAGTCCGGTTGATGATGATAGTCCGGCCGATGATAGTCCGGCCGATGATGGTAGTCCGGCAATCCGGACACCCCCTAATCCGGGACTCCCTCAGTAGCCCCTGAACCAGGCTTCAATGACGATAAGTCCGGTGTGTATATTGCTTGGCATTGCAAGGCGGGTTCCTCCTCCAAATGATAGAAGATTGTGAACACCAGGATAGTGTCGGCTCGCAAAATAAATTCCACATTCCACCGTAGAGAGAATAATAATATATACACGAGTTCAATCTGCGGCGTTTTTCGTGGCATGACGTCACACCACTACCAAGCCATTACTCAAATTGTTTTTACTTTACCACCTTAGCGCATTTAGCGGCGGTTTCCTTAACACGTCTTGTCGAGCGAGATCGTGTTTCCCCTTAATCCGGGATTCTCATCAATACAGGCGTGGGTAACCCAACGCGCCCGTTAATACCCCCTCTATCGAAGACGAGTCCCAAGCGGCCACGGAGAGGGCTCTTGGTATCCTCCTCTTTATAACGGGACCAAGGCTCGTTTCTTTTCTTCGATCTTCCATCGAATCCTCTCCACGCTCAAGTTCCAGCACCTAGAGCTCTAGATTGGCGCTTTGGACCTTCAACGATGTCGGTTCCGACCTCGGGGCGGTGGATGCCCTCCTCCGTTACGGAGGAGGACGTCTTGCTGCGGGAGGCCAAGTACTGTCTTAGGAGATTTCGACAGGTTGCTGCCAAGGGCAGGCCATCCCCACCCCCGAGCCCGGCGAGTATGTCGTCTTCGTTTCCCACCTCCGTCGGGGTTTAGGCTTCCCGATGGATCCTTTTGTGAGAGGGCTCATGTTTTACTATGGGTTGGAATTCCACGATTTGGCTCCGGAGTCCATCCTCCATATCTCCGCTTTTATTGTCGTCTGCGAAGCCTTCCTCCGTGTCACCCCTCACTTCCGCCTGTGGCTGAAGACCTTCAATGTGGCGCTGAAGATGATCGAGGCGTCAAGCGGACTGTGGCGGGCGCCATAAGTAGGAGGGCGATGCCCGTGGCCCGGCTCCTTCAAGAGGAGCTCGGCCTGTGGCAGCAAGAGTGGTTCTATATTACCGTTCGAGGGGCCGCAGACAAAGTCGCCTCCCTATTCCGCCTGGGACCTCCACGACGATTGATATCGTGGGTCAACCAAGGAGCTCAACTGGGGCCGTCAAAGGGCGTGCCCCTCTGCAGGGGCAGTTCAAGATCTCCTAACGAGGGAGATCGATATGGTGGTGGTGATGCAGGTTATTCTAATTAGGCATCTCCTGCCTGCAACGCCGTCCTCTCCGGCTATGGGAGTTCAATCCGAGGGCCCACGATTCTTCAACACTTCATGGGTATGACACCTGGAGATGTATAACTTATTCTTGGATCGCAAGAGGTGCGTCCGGAATTGACCGAGGATGCTGGACTAAGCTGCAATCGCCGGATACTCAAGTAAGTAGTTCCAAGTTCGTACATACCGTTTGTTTGCCTTTCGATGATCCGCCTTATGACCGATCTCCTTCTACACAGGAGTGGATAGCGGAAGCAAAATTAATGATGTCCGCCCCCCTCGAGATCGCGCCGGATCCCGTGGCCTGGTCCGGATGCTTGAGGTTGCGCCGGAGGAAGGCGAAGGGGAAAGCAGAAAGCTACTGCCTCTTGAGGAGGCTCTTGAGCGAGGGGATCGAGAATACCTCCTACCAAGGGGAGAAGAGGACTGCCTCCGAGGACCGGGAAAAAAGCCCTAAGCGGGGAAGAAATCTTCGCGGAGGGTCCTGCGTCCGGGAGGCCCGCCGCACAATATCCCTTAATGAGCCAGCCCTCCAACGAGCCGTAAGTAGAAAGAAAGGAGTTTTATAATAAGGGACATCCCTATTTGTGCTTCGAGGATAACTAAAGTTTTTACCTTGTAGTTCGGATCTCCGTCCTTCGCAGATGAGCTCGTCTTGAGGGACCTTCGTCCGGAGATGATAGAGAGCGAGATGCCCCGTCCGGGCGCCCGTTGGATAGGGCGGACGAGCCTGAAGTGTCGCCACGGAGGAGCCCGGGTGTGGCAAAGCCGGATAGTTGGCGCCAAGCGGTGTACGGCTGAAGGATCTGCTTGAGAAGGCGTCTATCTCGTAAGATCAGCACGCATTGATGAGCATGGTGATTGAAAGGATTTAAATCCAAGGCGGTTGCATGATCTTGCCGTCGGGAGTTCTTGGCGGGGTTTGAGGTACGTAAAATGACACACCTTTTAACAGTTTTGCATATAGAATCGCCTGTATAGATAGTAGCCCCGAGACTCGGTAGGTTGTCGATATCGACGGTGTCGAGGATCAAAATCGCAGGTTTAAATTCCGTCGTGCCGATGCAGGTGGCGGTCGTCCGGGGCCAGCCGGACTGATGGAGTTGCTGAACTAAGCGGCAACTCAATGTGGCGAATGAAGACATCGCTGATCAACAAAGCGACTTGATGAGTCGCAAGGTAAGTGTTACTGCGCGGTCACGTGGTAAGGGAGCTGAAGCCAACTCCTTAGAATATGTGCGTGAAATGCAGATAGTGCCGCTGCCGTGGATAGTCTTCGGTCCGAACTTGCTCAAGCCAAGGAGCAGGCCAGAAGGAGTAATGCGGCAGCCTCGAAGGCGGCCGAGGAGTTAGCGGGTGAAAGGGCCGCACACTGCCGGAGCAGGGAAGAGATAGCTGAAATGGCTGTGAAGTTAAAAGAGGCTACAGACCGCAATGAGACTCTTGGGAAGGAGCACCTAGCGGGGCAAGAAGACCTGCGGAAGGCCACCGCCGAAGCCAAGAATGCCCGCTCTGCAATGCGAGCTATGAAGGAAGAGCTGCGCGAGGCCGGGGAGATTGTAGCTGGCAAGCCTTTTCTGCTGCGCCGAAGGTTCACGGATCCAAAATATGCTCAGCTGGGCCAGCTGTGGTGTCCGGAGGACCCTTATATGGACTTAGCAGCGAGTGCGGCGGATGCCGGTTATGCATTTTCGAAGCGGAAGGATCACCGACGGAAGAGCTGTTTTGGTCTCAATTCCATAGTCCGGAGCGTTCACTTCCGCTGACCGATCGCTTGGCTGAGTGGGCTGAGCTAAATAGGTTGTCCGGGCTTGCTATGGCGGATATAGTGACCCATATCCGGCTGGATAGGCCTCAGCCGAAGAGTTACTTTGGCTTATTGCAGCAATTTCTTGGGGCGGTGCCGCATATCAAGGCGATGAAGCGGTCGGCCTGCATAGAGGGTGCACGGGTGGCGCTCGCCTGTGTGAAGACATATTGGACAGAGATGGATGCCACCGCTGTTGCGACCCCGGGTTCGGATAATAACCGGCTACCCGCCGAGCACTATTTTGGCGAAGTGCTGCCTGGTGCTCGTGTAATAGAGTCGCGGTGCTCAAAAAATGTTCCGTTCGAGTGAACGTTTATATGATGTAAAAATGATATTTATGATGTAAGCGCCTTTTATACTTGTGCGTTCAAGTAATAGAATATCTCCTTTGCGGCCGTTCATGTATACGTATGTATAACCTGAAAGATGGCAGTCGTCGGCTTCAGCCCCCACGCACAAGGTGCGGGGGTGTTCGCAAAAAATAGCGCTTTTTCACACTTAATCCGACGTCTCGGTCCTGTAAAGGAGGTGGTAGCGTAGCAAACGAGGCAACCGGACTATAATGCTTTATCACTTTCACTTAGCCATGGAGTTCGAGGGTGGGGCTACGACATAGCCCCAGGGGCACCGTGCTCTCCAATTGGGCGCGTGGTGCTGGCCGAAACAGCCCTTCACAAAGCGGAGGAATCCTAAACATTCCCAAGGTCGATCGAGTGGTTGACCAGTCTCTTGTTGTATCATGACAGTCAGTTTTCGGCTTTCTCTACTGAGGTGCTCGCCCAGCCGAACTGGGGCACAATCGCAGTAGTTCTCCTGGAGCCGCGTTAGCCGATGATACGGAACGTAAGGCAGCAAAACACAGGAGCCGGCAAACCCAACATTTGACCCAAGACATGATTCGGAGCTGATGCATATAAGGCCTAACTCGAGACGCCGAACACTCCCGAAGGTGTTCGGTCTTTATAATAGCGGGCAAAACAAAGCCCTAAGCCCCTTGTGTCCAGGTACGGGCAGGTTCTTCTGGCGCGGCCGATGCCAAAACGCCAGTCTCCACTCTGGTTATAATGATAAACCAGGGGATTATAGCAACAAGAGACAGTAAGAAAGGTTTACGTAGGGTCTTAGTCTGAAAAGAGTCCTTGCAACGGGTCCCTACTGCACGTCTGCGCCTGTGTCTCCGTTGTGCCGCATCCTGGACGGGTGTGCACGCTGTTCATCTGTAAAAAGAGAAGAACTTGGTTGGAAAAGAAATCGTGCGAGAAAGTGCATAAAAATTGAAATATAGATTAAGAAAGCTGAGCCTATGCTAGCTCATTATGGCTTATATGCGCAAACCCTTGTGAAGGGGTGTGCGGCTAGGTAGCCCCTAGCTTATTTATTCCGGACTCGTCCAGCCGTGTCCGGGGTCTCCGGCGACCCTATGATGAAACGATGCCACGTGGACCGGGCATTTTAAGCGTAAGAGACGCGGAATGTGGTATTGTATTGAAGCGGACGAGAGCTTCCCGTCCGATGGTGCTTGATAGCTGGCTTAAGGGGCTGGCGCCACTCCTTTGAAGGAAGTGCGGCTATGCCGAATTGTAATAGGGTCTATCCCCACTTGCGGATTGTGTCCGGATATAGCAGGTTTAAGTCAGTGCCGCCGTCCATCAACACCTGCGTTAATTGCAGTCCGTCTATTATGGGATCCGATATCAGGGCAGTCTATCCTCCGGCGTTGACCGCCGTGCCCTGTGGGCTTTTTTCTTTATTCCGGCGCTGATCTTTCCTGCGCCGTGACTTTCCGTTTCCATCTCTGATTTCGGATGTACTCGGGTCGCTGGTGCTGCATCTTGCTAGCCAGGTGTCTTCTCCTACGCAAAAGCGCATCATGAGGCTTGTTAGCGCGGCCATTATTCTTGGCTTCTCTTGGCCAAGGTTTCTGGCGAGCCATTCGTCTCGGACGTTGTGTTTAAAAGCTGCTAAGGCTTCCGCGTCCGGAGAGTCGACTATTTGGTTCGTTTTGGTAAGGAACCTGTTCCAGAATTTGCGCGCTGACTCTCCGGGCTGTTGGGTTATATGACTCAGATCGTCGGCATCCGGAGGGCGGACATAAGTCCCTTGAAAATTTGCTCTAAACGCGTCCTCAAGCTCTTCCCAACTTCCAACAGTGTTTTCTGGTAGGCTTTTGAGCCAATGCCGAGCTGGCCCTTTGAGCTTGAGGGGTAGGTATTTTATGGCGTGGAGATCATCTGCTCTAGCCATGTGTATGTGTAGTATGTAGTCTTCTATCCAGACTCCGTGGTCTGTTGTGCCGTCGTATGCCTCTATGTTTATGGGTTTAAACCCTGCTGGAAATTCATGATCCACCACCTCGTCGGTGAAACATAGCGGGTGTGCGGCGCCCCTGTATTTGGGTGTGCCGCTGTCTTCGAACACTTGTCGTGGTGTGTTACTTCCTGGGGTCCTCTTTTTTGGCCCGTAGATGGACCTAGTTGGGCCGTCCGTTTTACCAGGATTATAATTCGGCTTGTGTGCAGCCCTGCTTGTCGCTTTGGGCCTGTCATCTGGCCGTCTATCCGGCCAGGCGGCCTCTTTATTTTTTGACTGTGAAGGCACGATGGCTTCCTCGTCAAATTCTGGCAGCAACTTGCGCTTCGGGTAGCTCTTAGTTTGATGGCCATTGCCATATTTGTCTGCGGTCTTGAATACTTTGCTCCACTTCATTCTGAGCGTGTCTTCTGCTGTTTTGAGCTTCCTTTTCACCTTCTTCAAACTTCTTGTAGTGGCGACTAGTTTTTTGCGTATGTTCTTATGCTCTGGTGTTGTGGCCGGACTGTTGATTGCTCCGTGAAGGGGTTGATTATCCGGATCGTCCTGTTCTACGTCCGCTGGCTTGCCCTGCTCTATCGCTGGGTCGTTAGGAAGGCTGCTTTGATCGAGGCGGGACTTAGGGCGGCGTTTGCGTCGCCGTTTTGGTTCTTTATCGGCGAGATTATCCTCTGCCGCGTCCCGTTGTTCCTCGTTATCGCTTCCCTTCGGGGTGTCCACCATGTATATGTCGTATGACGAGGTGGTCTTCCAGTGTCCTGTAGGCACTGGTTCTTGGGAGTCTCCGGCATCGTCGTCCATACCGTCGATGTCTTCGGAGTCGTAGTCGAGTATGTCGGTTAAATCGTCGACGGTGGCTACGAAGTGGGTGGTGGGTGGGATCTGAATTTCTTCGTCATCCACGTCCCAACCGTCCTGGCCGTAGTTCGGCCAGGGCTCTCCGGATAGCGAGAGATGCTTCAATGAATTTATGATATCGCCGAAGGGCGAGTGCTGAAAGATGTCCGCAGCGGTGAATTCCATGATCGGCGCCAATCGGATTCGACCGGGCGGGCGCAGGAGGTTCGGAGTCCGCAGGAGTCCGGCACCTCGAGTCATGGGCTTTATGTGGGACAAGGTAAGTGTTCGCTCCATCGCCAGTGAAATTGCGGCTCCCAAGGCGGTGTCCAGCCATCCGCCCTGATTCGAGCGATCGCTCCGGACTATGAGTCGGAGCGGATCCGGTGCAGCCTCCAAGGTGCTGTCCGGCGGCAGAGTTAGGTCATGCCCATCATGACAGCGCGGCACGCTCGGCTGTGGCTCAGATCCATCGAGATCGAGTCCCCACGGATATCGGCCGTGAAGTTTAAGCTTCAAGCCTGACTCGACGCAGGGGCGTAGCTTCGATCTGCTCGGATGGCTAAGCGAGTTGGCCCGCATCTTGAAACCGCCGAATCTGAAGATCTGTCCGGGAGAAAGGTCTCACCCAGGATTGCGTCGTTATCGATTGAAGAGGCCATCACGCCTATCGGTGGCGACACGAGGAACTCTCAATGAAAGCACCAATGTCGGTGTCAAAACCGGCGGATCTCGGTAGGGGTCCCAAGCTGTGCCTCTAGGCGGATGGTAACAGGAGACAAGGGACACGATGTTTTACCCAGTTCGGGCCCTCTTGATGGAGGTAAAACCCTCGTCCTGCTTGATTGATATTGATATTGTGGATGTTTACAAGAGTGGATCTACCACCAGATCAAGGAGGCTAAACCCTAGAAGCTAGCCTATGGTATGATTGTAAGGGTTGTTGTGATCGTAGTCCTACGGACTAAAGCCATCCGGTTTATATAGACACGGAGAGGGCTAGGGTTACATAGAGTCGGTTACAATGGTAGGAGATCTACATATCCGTATCGCCAAGCTTACCTTCAACGCCAAGGAAAGTCCCATCCGGACACGGGGTGAAGTCTTCAATCTTGTATCTTCATAGTCTTGGAGTCCGGTTGATGATGATAGTCCGGCCGATGATAGTCCGGCCGATGATGGTAGTCCGGCAATCCGGGCACCCCCTAATCCGGGACTCCCTCAGCTGTCATGATTTATTTTGTGCTTATTCGGATTAAATCTCGTAGTAACTTGCTCACATATTCAACTGGCGCAACGTCCCCTACAACCACTCCCGTTTCATGGACGGCATTGTCGATGCCTCCAAGGAGCCCTTCGTCCACTGCTATGAGTGCCCGATGCCGTTTTGTGGCTCGCCGGCGGACATGGTGCATCACCACACGGATGCGTGCAGCGGTCGCTGTTGGCCCTTGGCGGAGAACATCAAGTACGACACGTGCTACCGTTTGACCATGCCGGAGTCGCTGGAGGATCACCGCCGCCTGCTAGTCTCGGAGGAGGACGGCAGCGTCTTCCTCTTGATCGTGGGCACCGGCGAGGACCGCGCAGGCCGCCGCCCCGTCTTTGTAGCGTGTGCCAGGGGCGTCGCCGCTGACGCTGACGCTGACGCAGATGTACGGGTACGAGGTCAATGTTACTACCTCTCCGGGTCACGTGGGCGGCGAAACCGGCCTCATCGGACATACTTGGAATCTGAGGAGCTGGGACTATCCCGCCAATGTGGACCTGGAAAACCCATTACATCCGTTCTATCCTTTATCCGCCGACGCGGTGCACGGGGTGCAAGGAGGTTCACCTGGACATACGCATTATCAAGTGCACTTAGAAAACATGTAGTATGTGTGTGGGCGCTTATGGCCCGTGTCTTTGCCGCTTTTGATTCTGTAAGCTTGTCGTTAAACTTGAGTGGCTTTCGCCGCAGTCCTTCCTTTGAACTGCTCCTCTCAGTGAGCTGATGTAAGACACTTTGGGTTTCATTTGATAATGGAACCGGGGAGGAGCCTCCCTGTTCTTCTAAAAAAATACGCATTATCAAGTTAAATGTTGATCATTAGTCTTCTCTCAATGTAATCCGCTGTCTAAGCATGTGGAGACTTCCATGCAGGATCTTGCTCTATTGGAGTATCGCGCATGAATAAAAGTGTATCCGTTTATGGTTTAGTCTAGAATCTTCCATGTATGAATTTTTACTACAGTACTGGTGAAAGACTTACGATGAACCATTTCTTACATCTCCTCTGCGCCCTTGCAAGTCATCCTGATTTAATCCCTCCGTCTAGGTGTATAAGGGCATGGTTAATATTACTTAATAGTATAGCCAACTGTTGACTATAAGAAAGTGCCATGTCATCTGTAGCCAACATGTATAACAATCGATACTCAAAAACTAATTCTTAAAGATCATTTCTTGCAAAGCACAATAAGTGTTATTTCTTCACAAGTTTTGGATGCAGGTTGAACAGTTGAACGCTTTTGTTTGCAAAAGATACCTTTTTATCTATTTCACCCGGATGTTTGTGAGCTCTAGAGATGAGATAATATCCGAACAAACCTATCGATACCCGTTACACATGAGATGACCCCCACATCCTTTGTCAAAATAAACAACTCCCGATCAATGCATTTCACTCTTGATTGCAACATACGGGCACCTTACTACTATAGATTAGTACTATCAAAAATTGAACTAACATTATATATAGTACGATAAAAACTGATGCATGTCACCTAAAATTATATCATTCAAAACTATGTTCAAATACGAATCCAACGATATAGTTTTTTTTGACATGCACTAACATTTTGTCAGTGGGGGACTAATAAACCACATTTTGTCAGTCAAATACAATGGGGGACTAATAAACCACGACCGATGTAGTACAAGTGTAGAGGGCGGCGCTGCACGGGAGTCTCACCTCTCACCCCGCTCGTGGCGCGGCAGTAAAGCCTTCATATCACAAAACCCAGCCACTCCCAGTAATAAATGGACTGGTAAAATAAAAGGACAAACAACCATCACATCCCTCCGTCTTTTTTGCATTTCATCTCTCTGCATTTACTTTCTCCGGTTCATCTCCGACGCTCGATCCCTAGCTACTACTCCTAGGGCCAGTTCTTTTGGCGGCTTCCCCAGCTTTTCCCACAACACTAGTCACAGTGGAGACTAACAATAAGGCGCCTCACTCATTTATTTGGGCTTCTAAACTACTACTCCGTCCTGGTTTATTCCTCACCATTGTAATTTGTGCTAAATTTTGACCAAAGATTTAACTGCTAAAATGTTACTCAAAACACATAGGCGCGGTGCATCTAGGTGTGTGAGTCATCTTATGAAAACCAAATAATCCGAAAACACTTACGCGCGATGCATTAACTTCTACCTCGTTTCTTGTTTCTTGACATATCAACCAATAAGATATAAAGAGTGTGCATGCTTTTAATGACTTGAGATATCAAACACGACATGCAGTGGTTAGTTCATTGCATGCAATACTATTAATTAGCAAATAAACATTAATGTTTCTCATTTTCTCCTCTTCCTTGGTCACGGTGCACAGAGAAATAACCACAGAGAAGGAAGCTAAAAGTAAACAATCAAACAAGCATTTTTGCATTTGTTTTGCATTGAATCGTTTCACAAGCTTGACTAGTGTTGTTTTTCCACTTTTACAAAAACCGCATCGTAATGTTCAAACGTGCATTTGCACGTAGATAAGTAATAGTAGTACTCCCTCTGTCTAGGTGTACAAGTCTTCCCTCCTTCTTGGTCACCGTGCACAACCAAAGATGACTTATTGACCTAGACGGAGGGAGTAGCACAGTCTGCAAGCATATATCAAGAGAGACGTGTAGTCCGATAGTATATAGTAAAGTTTGTGCTATATGCACGTACTTGCAAAATGCGTAATAATACACAACGTTTCCAAACTTTCCCTTTTACATACTTAATTAAGGACGCTAAAAATTCCTGAACATTCGGGATTTATCATTTGCGTCCCAAAACTAATGAGATCGCCTTACGAAACAAAAAATTATACTCCTCCTAAAAGCCACGGCGCTCGCAGGAGCGCTTGCGGCGCGCCACGAGTGCCCTGGTGCGTGGCCGTTTCCCAGCGCACCGACACAATGCCTCTTCCTCAGCCTCGCGACTCACGAGGTGATGATTGGCGGCTTGCTGGGGGGCGAGAGCGATCTCACCGGTGTGGTGATCCGGCGCCAATAGGTACTCCTCATGGCTGGAAGCGTGCACCCAGTCCACGTACCGCCAAGCGTAGATGAGGCGCTTGGGCCCGACTGCACTCAGGGCGTCAGCACGGGCGTCCTCCGCCACCCTCACGGCCCTCGCACGAGCCTTCTGCCAAAGAACCAATTGCTTGACTCTCTCGGACGCGACATAGATCTCCCAGAAAGCTTGTTGCTCGGTGTGCTTCTCTTCCTCGGCCTTCTTCTCCGCCTCTATTTTGGCGCGCTCTGCTGGAGGCAAAGCCTCCCACAAGGCGACATCCATTTCTTTCCAAAGCTCCTCAAGGCTGGGGGCTCGGCGGCGCGGGCGTTCTCTCCTCAGAAGGGGAGCCGACGCGTCCTCCGGCGCGTGTCGGCGAGATTGAGAACGCCGACGCGTCCACCTCGACAGCGTCATGGGCGAGGAGCGGAACGCTGACGCGTCCTCCTCGACTAGTGGCGGCGTGGAACGGAGCGGCGACGCGTCGCGTCGCGGCGAGGAGCGGAACGCCGACGCGTCCTCCTCGACTAGTGGAAGAGAGGAACGAAAAGGCGACGCATGACCGTCCGTGCGGTGCAGCAAGGGACTCCTAGGGCTTGGGAGGGGAGATGCCATGGTGGTCGACGTGAGAGGGAGGGGGAGGAGATAGCGATGAACGTGAACGTGAGGGGGAGGGGATAGCGATGTCATGGGAGGTGCAGTATTTATAGCGAGCAATGGCAAACCTGCGTAAGATATGGACTGAGCTGCACTGACTTAACTGCAGGTCCAGTTGCGTCACTGACATGTCGGCCAATACACTGCTGGGCCCGTATGTTAGTGACCCAATGCACCTGAAGTTAAGTAAAAGCTACATGGGCATATTTGTTGGAGTAAATTACGGGGGAGCGAAGGGGTGGAAATATTGCTGGTCACAACGGATTGGACGAGCGTGGGGGGAGGAGAGTCATGGATGCAGATTTTTTCAGACGGGGTGGAGTGGTGGGACCACCGGAGGGAGAAGGAGAGTTTGCCAGGCATATTGTTTCCACACATGGAGAGGAAAAGATTTGGAGACGAACGGGCTTCCTGCAGGTATGGGGAACAGTGCATAATAAGTCAACTTGCATGCCGGGCTAGGTATAGTCTCAAGTCATTAAAAACATACACGCCCCACACATGTTCATATTTCAAGGTGCACTAAATTATCCTGTAATTTTAGAGACTGATTGCGCTTTTGTGGTAGCGTCTCTTGTATCGAGGGACTATGACAGGTCTGCTATGCGTGAACTGAAGATGAAAGCGTTGAGCATCTCGAAGTTGATCAACAATCTTTAATTGTCAAAGATTAGCCGTTCGGCCAATAAGGTGGCACACTTAATCGCTAAGTATAGCTTTGACAATAGATTAGATGGTATTCTTGTAAATAACGTACCGCCCTGTGTGGTGAATATTGTATCGAATGAGTGTACTGGTGTGGATGGTTAATTAATATAAGGTGGTGTTCAAAAAAAGTATATGTTTGGTCAAACACTCTGCAAACGGTTGACGGGAGTAAAAACGACCAGAGGGACTATCATGCATGCGGAGTAGGTAAAAAAAATTGCTCATTTTTAGCCGGTCGAAGTCTCAAAGGGCACGACCGCGTGAGGGAGGCGAAGGTCGTGGGAGGCGCGACGGTTGACGGAATTAAGTGAAGTTACATCCATGCACCGGCATGGCGTGCAAACAGGCAGAAGCTATACCGTCAGGCCTACGATATGGGTCTAGTAGACATGACATCTAGTGGGTCCCGCATAGTTCTCAAGAATTCTTTTGGGGCTTGCAGCCGTTTATCCACCGGGCAAGCCAGCAACCCCACGCCGTCAAGACGCCCTACTCGTCCCGTCTTCTACCTCACAACAGTTCGCTCCCGTCGTCCCGTCCTTTCACATTAGTTCGCTCCCAGTTTTTGCGGGGTACAACAGTTCAACTTCTCCTAACCCTCCTCCAAAATCCATGGCCTCCCAAATCTCCATGGTCGCCGCTGAGTACCAGGTTAGAGCCATCACCGGCAATAAGTTCATCGTCATCTACACATGTGGATCTGCGACGGTGAAAGCATGGCTTGCTCGCTTCCTACGCATGTTCAACAGTTCAACGGATGAGTGGGTCGCTATGCTAGATGTTGAGTACACCACAGTCCTGGGACGAGAGAAGGATCTAAAGGACGAAGATAGGAAGAAGCCCGGCGTGATCCAGGTTTGTGTACATAATGTTTGCTTGGTCTACCACATATGCCATGCCGACGTTGAGTGCCAGGATTTTAAGAACTTCCTCAAGGACAAAAGAGTGAAATTCGTTACTGTAGGCTTTAAGAACGGAAAGAAGTCCTGCGTCGGATAGGTCTCGTTGTAGGCCAGCCCTTCCATCTCCAGAAGGCAAGCCTGGTGTCCTCCTCTCAACCTTCAATGCTGACCCTGGCAGCAGCCATGATTGATCTTTCGTACGCTAAACTGAAGAAACCTCATCACGAGTTTCATAATGCATGGGAGTCAAAGACATTAGATGAAGATCACATCCTGTACGCAACAATGGATGCCTACCTTTGTTTAATTATATACATGGGTTGGATGAAGAAGCAGAGCCCAGTGTCCGGTTCAAGCAAAGAAGCGTCGGCGAAGAGGAAGAGGAAGAGGGACGAGGACGAAGTCAAGGACGTGGACTCGGACTCCGAGTAGGTGGCAGTGTCGTCGCTCATGCTGGTTCTACTGCAGTGTCAAGCTGACTAGTTGCTTAGTTTATTTTCAAGGGTGTGTTGTGCTGAGGCCCCAGCAGAACTATGCTTATGTTCTTTCTCGTTATTTGAACTGTTTAGTACGTAGAGTAGTACTAGTACTATGTCTTACTATTGTTCTTCTTGCAGTTGGTACTACTACTCCTACCTTCGTGTTCCCACTGTACTTAATACGTTCGTACTAGTAGTATAATTTGGGTCAGTTGATTTGTGAAAGAAGTTCAACGGAGAGAAGGAAGAAGACGGTAGAAGAGGTGAAAGAAGCCCTTCTAGCCATCCATGTTGCATCAAATGGCTCACATGAGTCGACTGACCCAAATTGCTCCTTCAGATTGCAGGATCCACGTGGCATTCAAGGTCTCGAAGGTAGATTTCGCGTCCGCACCCAGTTTGCGGGCTCGACGCGTGCACGACAGGCTTCCGCCGCGACAGCCACCATGCGCGCCTCCTCCGCGCGGGCGGAGACGACAATGACACGCTAGTTCCTCCTCGCCGGCGTGCTGGAGCACGCGCTCGTCCTCCTCTTCGTACACTGCGTGCATAGAGGCGGCTCCACCAGCTGCTCGCGTGCTTGGCAGCGCGGCGGCATGGCGAGGAGGGACTGCAGACGACGTGAGCGGGCGAGCCTTCGGCTTCATGGCATAGGGATGACGGCGACACGGCGGTGATGGGCGAGAAATTGTTGGCCGGAGCAGGTGGGCGCCGGCATGCGCAACGGCGGCGGCGGCATATTGATGAGTGCGCGTATGGGAGCTTACTTTAGTTTTATATGAGGTTGGTCAAAATTAAAAGAAAACCGTACTAGTACACGTAAACATTAGACTTAGGCAGCGCTTTTTTTTTTGAAGTTAGTACCATAGCCACGATACGGAATCCTGTGCAAGCGCGGGAACTGCGTCACGGTGATCGATCGAGCAGTGCCACCGTGTCGCTTTCTCAAGGACATCCACCGAACCTTTTTGTGTGTGTGAAAACAATCCTCGAATATTACTCAACATTTTTTTCCTGGGAAAGTTCTTGACGCTGCAATATTTCCATATATTTGAATTTAGCTCCAGTTTGTGTTTATTTGGATTTGGACGTTTTAGGTGCGCCCTAGTTGTTTTTAATACTTATTTTGTGTGTGTGACTGAGAGAGAACGTGTGTATGTGTCTGTATGTGTGTTGTGGCGGAAGGGCAATGTGGAGACGGTGTGCGTGTGATACACACATAGAGGTGTGAATGTGCAAACGATCATGCATGAGTGAGACATAGATAGATGGCGATACGTTGTGTATACATGAGAGAACGGTCTTCTAGTTTACTTGTGTGTGTGTGTGTGTGTGAGAGAGAGAGAGAGAGAGAGAGAGAGAGAGAGAGGAGCATCCGTCACACAACAACCATCTCTCTCAATTCGTCCGTCCCTCGCACGATCGCATGCAACAAATGCATCAACGCGCACATTTTGACACCCTCACTTGGCCCCTGCCCACCTCAAGGCCCGCGCAATCTCTTCGTGAATACCCATTTCTCTCCTTAGGTTTGTTTTCGCTCAATATCTGACACATACACACACACACACACACACACACACACACACACACACACTCCCCCGAGCACACAATTCATCCCCATCCAAGGTTATACGGCGACCACTCTCGCTTGTGCTTCTTTGCACCCCAACATGCACAACACCTCAATCTTAAAAGAGGGCATCGAGCAGATCAAAGACGGCGACCACACCGCGCTAGAGAATGCGGGGTCATTTGGAAGCAGGGTGATGTGACGACGGCTGACTGACTCCTCCCCCACCCTCTCTCTCTCTTGCACAAAATTACCAATCCCTCTCTCCCCCGCACAAAATTGTCAATCCATCAACCCATGAGATCCTTACCCTCTCATCCATGTTTTTCCAGCTCTCTCATCAAACATGTTGTCTCTTCTCCTTCCACGTATACAGAATCACGCATATTACATGTCTCCATCTTTCTCACAGACCTAACTTCTTCCTCTCTTTTCTCTCTCTCTCTCTCTCTCTCTCTCTCTCTCTCTCTCTCTCTGTGTGTGTGTGTGTGTGTGTGTATGTGTGTGTCTCGTTAGGTTTGTCTCCTACTCTCTCGTCCACATACATACAATCTTTCCCGCCCTATCTGCTCCATCTTCAAAAGCTCTCTCTGCACGTTTCATTCACACAATGGGATATGTCCAAATGTTGCTTCTATAATGGCTGATGTAGTGTTTTGGTTGTTTTTGTTGCATCCTACAAAATAATAACTATGAAATGCATTTAGATTCTCATTTGACTGGGATTATGTGAGTTTGAGCATGTTGTGAAGTACTATAGACCTTGTATACATCTTGGAATTCAACAATGATTGTAACTATTGAATTGTATAGACCATTACATTCGAAGTTAATAGCCTAATATATTTATTTCACAATTTCAACAAATGATTAGTTCACTACAAACTAAGAAAACAAATGTGTACTCCTCCGCTTTTATTTAAGTCCACGATTAGCATTGGTCAAAGCCAAGTTTTGTAAACTCTCGTAAAGCTTATAACAAAAAATATTAACATATAGAATAACAAATAAATACCATTAGATTCATTATTGAATGTACTTCCACATCATACATATTTTTTATGGTAAATGTTTATATTTTTATATAAACTTGGTCAAACTTTAGGAAGTTTGACTTCGGTCAAACCTAATATGCAGAGTTTACTACTACTACTCGCTAGTTGCTTAGCCGAATCACTCAACACGCCACACGGGGAGTCCAGTGTCACAAAATTTTGAGGTTGGCGGGAAAATCTCCCGCGGCCCTGATTCGAGCAGTGGGAAGTTACCATCATAGCCTTCGAAACAGGCCTACGTACGACGCTTGGTAGGGGGTTGTTTTCGTAACTTCAGGTTCACCCTACCCAGCCAGCCGCACCTCGGCACCTAAGGTAGTACACCTGAATACTCCCCATTTTCTATCCCCACCGCAAAATAGACTTCTCCACGGCACCGCAGCCTTTGTGCTCCTCCCCTTTACATCGGCGCACTCGTCCACCGCAGCGCATCTGCCTCATCGACGACCTCGTACGCCGCATTGGAGCCGGTCCACCGTCGTCGTCGTTGTAACATCCCAAAATTCTAAATTTTGGAATGCTATATTAAATAAATAACTATGCTTGTTGTCTGATTGTTTGTTTGATGGATTGAGTGAAATTGAGTGGAATTTGAAACTTTTGAAAGTTGAATGAGGGGGAATGAAATGACTTTCCCAAAACCTTCCCCTTTGTCTTTTGGATCCCAATGAATTCAAGTTCATTCCAACACCAAACCCTAGAGTGAAGATGACATGACTTCTTCCATTTTGAAATGAATAGGGTTTTTGAAAAGATTTAAATTTCATTTGGGAATATTTCAAATTCAAAGCTTTATGCAACTCAATGATTTTCATGAGGGAAGATAAAATGACTTCTTCAATTATATGAAATATGAGTTGGAAGTTAAAATGTATCAAATTGAAAGTCATTTGAAAGTGCCTTGAAACCCTCTTTCAAATTTCAGTTTTGGAATTTGAATTCAAACTTTGGCAAGTGGGAATCATATCAAAAAAACTATGCCTGATAAATACTTGAGCAAAAGTATGAGAGGAGTAAACATGACACTCCAAAAATATCAGAGGAAAACAATGCCAAAAGTTTTGAATTCAAATTTGAGTTTTAATTGAATTTGAAAAAAATGAATTTTTATAAAGTTTGGATTTTGCCTTTGGAAAAATGTTCAAATGATAGGGAATATTCCCCTGATCATTTTGGTATTTATATGTCCTATATAAAATATTTATATTTTAAAAGATACCTCTGTTTTTGTTTTATTTAAAATAAAATTTTAAACCCCCCTCAGCGCCACCAAAGCACTGCCCGGCAGCCTGGCTGCCCAAATGATCGAGCCCACCAGGCGCCACCAAAGGCGGCCCACCAGCAATAGCCAGCCCAGCCGAGCCCTCCTCGCTCGAAACCCTTCGGACCCGGTCGCCTGACCGCACCACCCGCTCCCCTCTCACCGACAGTGGGCCCCACCCGTCTTCCCTCAAGCGCACCACCCGCCATTGCGCCACGAAACCTCACGATCCCCGGATCTCCCGATCCTCCCCGATTCGCTTCCGCGCCCGCCAACGCCCGCCCTATAAAACCCTCCTCACCACATTTCCCCCTCACGGACCTCTCCTCTCCCGAAAGGCCTCGCTGAGCTCGAGGCCGCCGCCCGCCGCCATTGCCCGCCCGACCCACCCCGACCACCCCGAGCTCGCCCGAGACCACTTCCGACTCCCTCGCCGACCACACCTCCCGTGCCCTCACCCACCCCCAAAACCCACCGGAGCACCACCACTGCCGACGCCTGAACGCCACCGCCGCCGACCTCGCCGCCGTCTGCCTCCTTCCACTCGGGCGCCACTCGACCACCGCTGGACTCGCCCGTCGACGCCAAGGCGTCCGCCCGTGCCCTCGCTGGAGCCCGCCGACGATCGGGCGCCCGCCGCCGCCGACGTCCGAGCAGCTCGCCGTCGACCTTCCCACGGTGAGCTCTCTCCTCCCCGTCCGTCCGATCCCCCATCTACGGTCGAGATTAGATCCCCCCCCCCCGAAGGGGTATGTTTTAAAATAAAACCGGTTCGGTCCGGTTTAGTTAGTCCGGTTTATTTTTAAGTTAGGTTTTTATTTAAATCGGCCGACTAGTTTAACCCTAGCCCGTTTAGTTTATTTTACGCTCAGTGCGCAGTTTAGGCCCATTAGGCCCTTTTTCATTTATTTTTGTTTTCTGTTTTAACAGAATAGTTCCTGTTTTGAAAAATTCATATCTTTTATTCTGTTTAATATTTTTAGGTGATTCTTTTTTTGTTGGTTTGCAAATTTCTTAAAGTTTCCGAAGAAAATATTATTAGCTATGTTAAAATTATTTATAATTGCTTTAAATTAATTTTAGTCAGAATAGTAAATCTGTTATAACATGAGCTAGGAAAATTATTTTTGGTTGATTCTTTTGTCCCAACTTTATTTTGACATTGCCAAACCATAGGAATTAATTTGGATATTTTAGGATTAATAAAAAAATTAGTTTTAAGCAGAATCTTGTTAATTCTAATTAATTAACTAGCTACTGTTTTCCTATTATTTTAATTAGTAAATAAATTTATTTTTAACATGTGATTGATTATTCTAGGATAGTTTCTGTCACTTTATAGGGTGAAGTTTTATTTATATTAAATAAAAATTTTATTTTATTTTTCTTAATATAAATTGGATTAGGCCTAATTGGAGTTTTATAATAGATTTTAAATTGATTCTTTTTGCTCCTAGTTGCTTAATGCATTCCTTTATGTTAAGTTAACATAAACCCATGGTTAGGTTATGTTGAGAAAATTTCTGTTATATAAAACTATTTTTAGTTGTTGCTTGAAGTAGGAAAAACTTGAGTTGGTTTTTCTTTGAGTTTTCCCTTTGGGTTTTGAATTGTTTGTTTGGTGTGTTATGTTGCTATGTTAAGTGATCTCATGCTATATGCTTATTATAGTTATTGTTTGCCTCGGTAGAATTTCCGGAGTGCGGAGCTTGCTACTACGAGTCCCTAGTTTTCGAAGATCGTCAACAAGGCAAGTTCACTTTGACCATGCTTTCATACCTATGTTTTATTGCATTTAGTGACATCTTTGCAACCACCCCTCAGTAGTGTTATTGAATCTTTGTAGTTGAGTAGTATGCATGAGGTAGGAACCCATCACCCTGTTACCAAGCCCGGGACGTTATTTATTTTAATGCTACGCTATAGTAGACGGGGTTTGGTATGAGTGCTCAGGAGTGTTGTGAGAATGGAGGATTCTACGTCAATGACGACAACTCCATGATGGAATCTGCAAGGACTGCATCTTCAAGACCTCAAGACTTCAAGACTCGAGACAGGAATTCAATACACACTACTGGGTGAAGGACGGTTGACGGGCACCCTGGAGAAACCAGTGGTTGGCGGGATGCATGGAGAAGCGCCATGACATCTTGCGGAAAGCTTCACCCAGACTCAAAGAGACGGAAGAATACTTCATGCCCGAAGCTTACCTGCAACCGCAAGTCATTATGGGCTCTGGCCTGGTTGACCTTAGTTGTGACTCTGGCTGGGACGGTGCTAGCAGATGTAGAACTACGGTAGGGTGGGATGAGTACCGGACAGTGGTCAGAGGAACTCTTCGAAAGACCATGTTTCGGTCATCTTGTTCTCAAACACCCTGAAGTGCGAGAACGTAAATAGAGGGATCGAATCTTGCGGGTAAAGTGTACAAACCTCTGCAGAGGGTTTAAACCTAATCGATTAGCCGTGTCCCCGGTTACGAACAATTTGAGCATCTGGACTTGGATCTATCTCGGAACTCTCAACACCGGACTGATAACTTAATTGTGGGCAACTTATGATGACTTTGGGCTATGAGACATCGGTTGGCGGAACCATGTCATGATAGAAAACTCCATAGTACAGACTTCATTTATTCCTTTGATGTAGGTAAAATAAAAACCAGCTTTTACGCAAACAAAATTCAGATACAGAGCCATAAAGCCATATTGCATATAGTATAGTTTTATCATCTGTTTTCTCTTATTGTGATCTTGCCGGTACATTCAATGTAATTGACCTACACGGCTGCAACGTATCATGTTGCAGATATTTCCTCGACGAGTAAGAGTTACGATATAGGGTTACGGTTCACACTCAACCTGCCGATGGCGTTGATGGGACTCCACACCCGACTATATGTTTCATTGTGACTTATGAGGTATATATCAGTTTTACGTTAATTATACATGTGATTGCACTTTGATATATACATTGATGTACTGTGTGTGCCAGCATACTGATCCAGGGATGGCACGGATACACAGAGGCTTGACCGTCTGAGGTCGGGTCGCTACAGTCGTAGACGGAGCCTCTTCCCCGGCATCATCTTCCACGGTCTCGGATCTGCTTCCCGAAAGCCAACGCCAAGCGCAGAAGTACCACCGTCGTTGACAATGAACTGACTTCCGTTGCCGACCATGACTCACAGAGGCTGCCGCGACCATCGTTCTCCTCCTCGATTGGTAATGTGTGTATTGAATCACTTAGCAGTACATGTGCAGTTCCAATTTTGTTCATATCTACCCTTCAATTTTCCTGGGTGCTATTGTTCCCGTAAAAGTAATTGGTTATAGCCTCCATTGTCCAACAGAATATCAGCTTGTAATTGTGCGTCGCTCCTGTATCGCGCTGTGCTTGGGTAGGTTTTTTATCTGCAACCAGCAGTGTGGCAAATGATGGAAAAGTTTTTAGAACTAGCAAGATGCCCATGCGTTGCACGCATCAAGATTCATTTGTATGAGTAGTTTATCTTGTGGGAGAAAAGGATGAACGAGGGAAGGCCTTATTTGCAAATCTAGAGAGGGGTATGGGTATCTTTTTGCAAAATTCCCATTTGTTTCCTTCCTATCTGTCAGATATAAATCAGACGGCCTATATTGCAAGAAAAAAAATTATAGAGAAAAAAAAGTAGATAATAAAGGAAGTAGAAATAAATATTAAATATTAAATATAAAATAAATATAACCATAGAGAAGAGAGTAGAGATAGCAGAGACGTCGGGAAAGGATCGCGCGCGCGCGGGAAGAAGCGGCCGGGCGTGCGCTAGTTTTTGCGCGCGGCGTCCGGCGCGCTTTATAAAATCCAACGCCCTCCCACCGCTCTGTGCCTTGCCACCGCTCTGTGCCTCGCCACCGCTCTCTCCCCGCTCTTTCTCGCCTCGCCGCCACCATGCCGCCGCGTCGCCAGGAAACTTGGGGATACCGCGGCTTCCGCGCGCGCCCCTCCGGCGGCTTCTCCGCCGAGATCCGTTCATGGATGCGCCGGCCTTGGCAATTTCGACATCACATCGAGGCCGCCACAAGATACGACGCGGCGGCGTGGCGCCCAAAGGGCCTCATAGAACATTGAACTTCCCCAACATGTCGATGCGGGAGCGGGCGCAGGAGCTCGCGCCTCTGCCGCGGCTTAGCACCGATGAGGATCGTCGTGACAACCGGAGGCGGGAGCACCGTCTCGGCATCACCGAGATGGACGAGGAAGCCATTGCGCTGTGGCGCCAACACTTCCCATAGGACATCATCAATGAGCGCGAGTTCTACGCGCAAAGGAGGGCAGAGAGGGATAAGAGGAGGGCGGAGCGAGCTGCCTATCGCGAGGACAAGCGTAGGCGAAAAGCAGACGCTCAATTCAACATGAGGCTAGGAGCAGCGTCGCCCTGGGAATCCAACGATGATCGGTATCTTCACGCCTACAGTCAGACGTCGGAGGAGGACATCACCGAGCAGCAGTCGGACTACGAGGAGTAGTTGAATTATCTTTTTTGTATCTATCTATGCTCAGAACTATCCTCTACTCTCTAGTATCTACTTCTCGATCTCTGCACTATAAACGCTTTTTTTAAAGCGCCGTGCGTTGCGATTCTGTTGGAGATGCTCTAACTTGGCAGACGAGTGCTTTAATGTTGCCCACAAGATGCGCGAGTATTACTAGTAGTATTTTTCTTTCCATGTTGAGATTTTGAAACCACAAGTGTGAACATGCAGAGGAGCAATGAAGACCAAACACGGGATATTCGGGACATCTTCAAGGAGCGTGGCAAGTTAAAGAGGAGCTGCACCGAAAACCTGTAAAACGAGCTTTGCTAAGTAACACCATTTCAATTACTTTCGTTTAGCCTTGTGTTCTTCGATGTGTATATGTTGTAGTTTTTGTTTCTCTTAAGCGTGGTGTTCTTCGATGTGTAATAAGAAGAGTCTTAATCGTCATAATGCTTTCGTTTTTAACTTGATGTAGGAAGTGGGTGTTCTCACCGTGTAGTCAGTTTTTATATTTCTTTTTCTTTTGAATTCACTTCTCCGAGTTCTGTTTATCTGGCTTCTACTAAATGGATCTAGGTTTCTCTGAGTATTGATCTAAAAAAGAAGTAACTTCATGTCAGGATGCAGTTCCTTCGAGGAGGGAAGTATGGTCAACCTCGAGATCATGTTTCCAAAATGAGGCTGGATTACACACAAGGTGCCAGTTCCCTAATGATGCTGGATTAGACACAAGGTGCAAATTCCCAGATGATGCTGGATTACACACAAGACAGGTGGAGTCGTCAGCAGTTCGTGTCCTCGTGGCATTAGTAAAGGCTGAAAGAAAGCGTGCAACAACCCTTGAGAATGTAGCTGAGTTCCTGAGAAGCGAAAAGAGCAATCAGATGATCTCTTCACCCAAGCCAAAGAAGAGATGGAAGAAGCCAGAAATAAGCTAGCAGAGGCAGAGCAGGCTAGGCGTCTCCTGCTATCTAAAACTGTTGTCAATACAAAATTTCCTTCATAATAGCTAGGTTCAAATGTTTATCCAGTCAGCATGCCTGTTGTGATGTCTGTGCATCTACTGATGTGGCACAATTTTTTTTCGGGTCATGTAATAACAGCAATTACTTTCCAAACAATAACAGACAAAGCATTGGACATGGTATAGTTCATGTGCAAGCCCGACATTCCAAGTCCAACTTCCACATCAAACTCATGTTCACAGATATCTGCACATTGATACATAATGTCCACAACCATGATTCACTTCAAAGCCAAAAAAATGTGAGGAGAGTTATAAATAAAGAAAAACCTCTACTAGTTCCTGCTACCAGTGCGAGCACAACAAGTCAAGACCATGCGTAAATTAATTATATTTTAGTCATTTTTTGTGTTCTAGAATGCCTGCCGGCTCGCGGAAGGACGTGTTGTCGGCACGCGCGCGTATTCAATGAAGGCAGGCGGGGCAGTCTTAAGCTGGTTGCACGCGGCGAGGAGGTGTGCTCAGCCGGGCCTGCATCGAGTGCGGCACTCTTGGCCGGCGCGCTGGTTCAATGCCTGCGCTACGAGAGGTCGCGTTCGTGTCAGTGCAATCACTCCCTCCAGTCCCTTTTTGTTTGGGTATAACAAAATCTCGTTTTCCATTCAAATTTTACAAGTAAAATTCGTGGACAAACTTTGACCCAAAGTACGATGGGGACTAGTAAACCAGAATGGAGGTAGTAGTTTTTTTAATCAAAGAAGGGTTTCCCCTTCCGATTACTGGAAACCAGCATCTAAATCTAACCCATAGTATTTGCCCTAGAACTACCAGGTTCAACATCTCGTAACTTTCGCTCCATACCAATCATTCTAAAAACTACTTACTACTTATAACGTGCCATTTAAAATCGTAACTCTTAACCCCGCTAAAAAACGATATTTTAAACGTGGCTACTCGGTCTGTGGCAACTGGCGAGCCACCCGCGCTCCAAGTCGTTCACCTGTGGTCCCGACCATCAACTCCTACAAAGGTGCTCCACCACGTACCCGGTACCCGCGAATGCAGCAATCATGCACCTAGGGTTTTAGGGTTTATTTCTTAACGTCGCCTTTACGTAACACTCATGTGTGCGAGACAGCGAGAGGCCGACTGCGTGCGTGCGCCTCTTCTCTTCATATATGTACTCCACCGTTTGTCCGGTATCCATAAAATATAATAACTACTAGCCATGTGCCAATGCAAAAAGATACCCACACCCCTCTCCACATTAGCAAATAAGGTCTTACCTCGTTCATCCATTTCCCCCACAAGATAAACTACTCATACAAATGTATCTTGATGTTCCGTGCAACACATGGCATCTTGCTAGTTGTTGCAAAAAGCCCATGTGTGTGTGAGAGAGAGGGAGAGTGGAGGAGGACGGAGTGCATGTGTTTGCGATAGGTATCAGCTTAAAATGAAGCGATAGTGTGTGGGTGCACGATCGAGAGGGCGTGTCTCAAGAAGGGAAGAAAAAGCTACATAGATACAAGGAGCGAGAGAGAGACATGTATGCGATGGTGGAAGGATGAGTGTGCCTGTGTATAAACCTATCTAGAGGCTAGCTAGTCGATAAATGCTTGTGAGAGAAATACGAGTCGGGGTGCGAAAGCGAGAGTTTTGTGTGTGTGAGAGAGAGACGGTAGTCGGGAAGGGGGGTTGAAGCAGGAGTTGTGTGTGTGTGTCTGTGAGAGAGAGAGAGAGGAGACGGTAGTCGGGGTTGTCTGATCGGTGTCGATGCCTGGATGGAGATTTAAAAGGAGACCGCAACAAATGTTGTGTCTATAGGAGAGAGAGAGAGAGAGAGAGAGAGAGAGTAATTTTAGTGGCATGAGTCATATGTAGAGACATATAGGGTGTGTGAGTGAATCCCATAGAGAAAAAGACAAAGTGAAAGACGAGTGGAGACTGTGTGTGTGGCGGTGAAAAAGAAAGCTTAGGTACCGAGTGATACGAGAGAACAGTAGAGACGTGAGAGATAATGAAAACCGTGTAATGTATAATGATAGGGAGAGTGTGACACTTCTCAAGGGAGACGTCGAGAGACCATGTTTGCGAGGATAGGAGAAACATGATGTGAGCGTGCGGGTGAGCTGGAGAAAAGAGAGTGATGGCTACCAGAAGGAGCATGCATGCGAGAGATTTGGGCGTGAAAGGAGTGAACAAAAAAAGGATTCAAATATTTGAATTCGAGATGATGATACATGTAATCCATACTCGAACCAAAATTGGTCTATCAAACATGCATACTCATATGAATTCACGCACATCTATGTTATTTAGTATGTAGATATTACTGATCCATACATTTTAGTGGAACATAATTTGGTTAAATTTTTTCGAATTCAACCTTAAGATTTCGAGATCGTTGTATTTGTAAATAATATTATACATATAAAGGAGCATAATTCTTTGTTGTGCTTTTGAAAGTATATATGTAAAAAATGATGTATATACAATGTAATTCCAATTGAAAATGGATCCTACCCGAAAAAATAGTAGAATACAAACGGGATTCGAATTGAGTTGGCACGGTAAACGTGCACTGTGCAAAATTTGAACGAAGCAGGGAAAGTCGCAGAACCGTCCAAACCAAAATCTGCGAGATGGAAATCACTACTGCCTATCCTGCCAAAGCAAAGCCTATCTGCTGGATTTCTATAGGTTTCGATAGGGGTAAGTTTGTAATTTCACCCAAACGTGACGTAACCGCCTCTCACCCGGACTCATACATGGTGGGCGCCAAAACATAGTGTGCCCTCGGCCGAAATCGACTCCCTCCCCGATTCATATTCATACACGGTGGGCGCCAAAAACAAACTCTCGTCGGCAAATATTTGGTGTATGTGAGATTACCGTCCTGTCCCCAACCGACTAATGTTGCGGTGATGTAGTAGAAATTTGAAACGGGGGCTAAGTTTGTAAATTTCCTCGCATTTGAGACAAGCGCGCCCTGACTACATGGTTCCCCCCCCCCCCCCTTCCTCTCTACCTCCCTTTTCCCCATTCGTACTCCGTGGGCGACAAAACACCCTCTCCACCCCCACCCTCCTCCGTCCGGCGCCGTCCGCAACCCCATCCACCGCCGTCCTCCTCCACCATGCCGGAGCTGATACCCCGACGCCGCCGTCCATTACGAGAGATCGACCTCTCTCATCCATGCCTTCGGACCGGGATCCTTGCATCCTGTCCGCTCGCTTTATTCCCGCCGTCGTCCACCTTGCATCCGTGTCATCGAACTCATCGTCGGGATACGCCTACCGAGAGGGAACAAGCACCGACAAACAAGGAAGAAACATAATCAATGCAATGCGGCCATATGATGCATGATCATGACATGGCAATATGCTGTGATTTGGGCTAATGCAACAACAAGTCATTTTGATTGAAGTGGAATTCAAAACTATATCAAATCCCAACTCCAAAACTATTATCAAAGTTGCCCTATTCATGTTTCATCCTAAAAAGTGAAGTTAACAAGATCAAACAAGCATGAAAATGGTACAGATGGATAGATTGGATTTTTCTGATAATTTTTCATATATAAATTATTTCAATCTGAGTTACGGTTGAATTTATATGAATTTTTGAAGTTTTGGATATATTCTGGAATTTCCTGAATTAAATAAATCCAGAAGTCAAATACTGCGTCAGCACTGCGTCATGCCTGCGTCAGCAGGTCAACAGCGCTGACCAGGTCAAAATTGACGCGTGGGGACCACACGTCAGTCACACAGGGTTTAAGCAGGGGGGTTAATTAGCCTAACTAAAATCAGGGGGCGTCGGGGCCCATCTGTCAGTGTGTAGGGGGTTAACTAAATGGGTAGTTAGCACCTAAACTATTCCTGCCACGTCAACTTCGCCGGATTAAGCTCCGGCAACCTCACAGTGCTGTGGCGGCTCGCCGGGGTGGCGCTAGTGGCGGCGGCTGGGCACGCGGAGGGCACCAGGAGGAAGCTCGTGCTCCCGCGCATCTAGGGGCACACGCAGCTGGGCACAGGGATGCCGGGGTCGACGGCGGCGACCACTTAGGTGGCGGCCGGAGCTACGACATCGAGCGGAACGGGGCTGCGGAGCACGACAGGAGGAGCTGGGGAACGCGTTCGGCTCCCGGGAGCGTTATGAGTGCGCTTATGGGATCAGACGCGAGCGGCAACAGCTGTGGCTGTGGCGGCGCCATGGCCGGCGGTGATGTGCTCGCGGGCTCGGCGGTGAAGCTAGTTGGGGCGCGAAACGGGAGGTAGAAGAGAGGGAAGGATTCCGGTGCTCACGGTGAACACGCAGAGCAGGCCAGTGTGCTCGGGGACGTCCTGCGTGCGGTGAATCGACGGCGGCTCCCTCCGATGGCCGACGTTGAAGACGAAGACGGTGGCGGCGATGCAGCGTGGCCCGGGCTCGCCTGGCTTGGTGGAAGAAGAGAGGACGTCGAGGCGCTTCTCTTGGTCACGCTAGCTTGACTAGGGAGGGCCAGTGGCCGCGGTGGCAGTGGATGACGTCGGCGACGGCGTGTTCGGGCGTGCACGAGAGAGCGAGACAGAGGAGGGAGAGGGTCCAGGGAGAGAGGAGAGGGGCCAGGGGCTGCGTGGCGTCGCCTGGTGCATCGAGGAGGAGCCAGGGAGGCTGGGAGGGAGGAGGTGGAGGCCTCGGGCGCGCTGGCGTCTACATGCCTCTGCCTACTGGCAGAGGTTGAAGACGGTGGGGAGTTGGGCTGGGCCTCAGCCACAGTGCTGGGCCAGATGGGGCGCTAGGTGGGCTGCTGGTAAGTCCAGGTAAACCTTTCTCTCTCTCTCTCTCTCTAATGATTGTTCCTATTTTCTATTTTGCTGCAACTCTGTGGCTTTATTAAAAATACTAAATCAATCCCAAAAATCATGCAACTGCTCATGACCACTGTTGGAAATATATCCTACAGTAAGCATTTCAGTTTGGGATTATTTGAGCATTTAAAATATTTTATAGTATTTAAATGCCCAAATGAAAATACCATAGGATTTAATTCAGAGCCCAAATATGTTATGGAAAAATGTGAATCACCTCTGGCTATTGTTAACAGTGTTTTCCATAAATGATGGACATTTTTAAAAGCCATTTGGACTTACTGAAAATATTTTAGGTGAACCTAGTGAATTCCTTTAATGCTAGGGTTTAGGCAATCCCCATTTCAATTTCAAAAGAATTTAAACATGAAGCAACGCATGACTAGCTAGCTCAGTGCAAACCAGAATCTAGGGATGTGACAACTCACCCCCACTAAACGAGAATCTCGCCCCGAGATTCAAGACGTGAGGTAAGAGGAAAAGGGAAGTCACAAAGCTATCACAATCTTCATGATCCATTTGCCCTTCTCGAAGATGTTGATTCATTCCATCATCTTGGTCTTGACGTCTTTGCTTTCGAGATCTTCACTCGACACGACAACAGAAAGAGGGGGAAACCCTATAGGATTTAATCTTCTTGAAGATCGAGCAACTCAAGATCAGTTCATGGAGTGGGACGTAAGAACATCTCTTGATTTGAGATACCAAACACACATAGGAATGATGGTAAAGAAATGGATGACGAAGGTACAAATTGGTAGGCAACCATTCCACGCTTAGAGAGATGGTGGATGGTGTCAAGGTGGCAAGGAAATAATTGCCATGATTCCATAGCGGGACACTTTGGAAAAGGTGACTCTAAGAACTGCTCCCTTAAGTGGCAAAAAGAATTACTTTTGATCCATATTTCATTGACGCTCCTCGTACCAGCTTAAGGCAATCACAATCGATCATTTGAAAGAGTTCGAAAGAATGACATACTCGGACTAGAACGGATGATGTGGACTACCTTGTTGAAGACAACGCAATGGATGATTTTGCTTATCATCGAAAATGGATGGGACCCATGGTAGACTGACAAAATGACGGGTGCGAGCTGGGAACAAAACCCAGATACTGGGAATGACCCAACTATCATATCTACCTGAGATTCAGACCTGGTTGGTAATAGGATACTTCAGACTCAGCATGTCTGAAAATAAAGTTTGCAACACAATTCGACGAGATGGCGTTGCGAGATTCTCGGGATATGAACTACGATAGCAAGCTCCAAAACATGAGCTGGTTCTGCTACAAACCCACGAACACGCTGTCCAAGACAAGCATGACCACATAGTAGTCTTATAATAAAACATTACCGAGTTCAGGTGGGGAACCATCATCAGGGATAACGAAGTCCTTGCATAAGGCATGCTCTTAAGAAGGAACTTCTTCTCCTTGAGCAAATCAGTCAGTGACTTGGTGTGCTAGGAAACACATATGGAGTGGAGACGGCCAACCTATCAAACCATAGAGCACTTCGCACGTGCATGACTAACTTGGGATGATTCCAGAGAAAACAAGACAAACCTTTCTCAAATTCATGGCGGCAACTTACACCTAAAGCACATGAATTCGAGGAAGTCACTTCTTCCATCCTAGCATAAGCTTCATGAACGGAACACGAAGGCATTGCTTACAAGTTTCCAACACTAGGTTGATGTTCAACATGATTCATGGGGGGAGACAAAATGATGCTGATGGGCTCAACAACAACTCATCGGAATTTCCATATCACTGGACTTCCACCATCATGCGAACACGGTGATAGCACTGATCAGACCAAAAGATGTAATGGTTTATGCTTGAGGGATCACCCACGAGTAAGACAACATTACGAACATCGTTGGTACTGATTTGATTTGACGATAGCCCACACTCAAATCAAAGGATTGATAAGACAATAGGTCCGGCAACTGATCACAGGGACCAATTGATGAAGATATCATCTTTCTTCAACACACACTACACAAGAATATCCCTTTGGAACGAACTAAGTTAGGCAAGCTTTTATCTTCCAACTCTCCAAGTTGTTGTTCAGCTTAACAAACTAGCTCAGGGGTATCCAACACGGATTCTTGAAGAAGGAGTGGTTTACAAGAAACCAACTTGATCACGAGCTCAACATAACAGTCAGGAAACAACCCGGTAACACTTCCAAGAGGATATTTGGAAAGTCACGAACCACCGGTATGTTACTAAGCTCGAGAACAATCTTGCTTTTGAGGGCAAGACGATACGATCACAAGAGTGAGGGATTGACACAATCCTAACTCATAGATCGAAGAGTGCACCAGAACTAAGGACTAGGTAGCACGATTAATCTTAGGATGATGATTCAATAACCAACACGCTAAGAATGAGAATATTGTCCATTTATTCTCAAGCAACGAGTTGCTCGAAGTATTGATTTCGCACATCACGGTACACTTGTCGGTATTCCGGTTACAATAACATGGGAACTGAGGAATGAACAATGATGGCAAGAAGTATTACTGTGTCAATAATTCATAAGAGGTGGTGCAATTCTCATGACACTCTTGACATAAAGATGGTAACACTCCAAGGTAGAACAGAGCAAAAAGCTGGATTGGCATTTCGATCTGTGGAATACAACTACTTTGACCCAATCCTGGATATGGATGAGGTACTGGAGTTTGTTTCTCCTAGTCATTCCGGAATAGAATGGCTCGACGGACCACAAGGATAATAGGCATCGATAAACACGATCGCACACATACCCTTGACTATCAATTGATAGGCGGGGTCAGAATACAACTAAGGAGGAACAACTCGAGGAACATATAACTTTCTGAGTTGTGGATGCATAGGTTAGTGTATCGAGCAAAGCTCAACATTTCTCCCGGATAACCCATGCAGAGAAGGTAGAACTGGCAGAGTCACAATTATGAATGGAGAACTCTTCAAGAGTACTCTGATTGCGATCTTTAGGCTCAAAGAGGAACTTCTGCCATAAGCGGTTCATAGCATTTGGAAGAAGGAAATACCACGGACCTCGAGGACTAATGCAAAGGTTACTAATATCCTAAAGGAACTAGCAAATACTAACAACATGAGATAGGGTGAATCTCGGGTTCAAGAACCCAGGAATAGAATGCCTACTACTAAATGGCATCACGGGATGCTTTCAAGAATGATGGCCAGAATCATCACACTGGGGATACAAAAGCATTGCTAAATTGCTAGGTGACTTCCTAAACACCTAGGGTCATAATAATAGCTCCAACATATATGTTGAGGCAGCAGAGTACCTCAACATACTAATTTGTGTGATTAATCTGGCCCAGATGAACATTAGAAATGGAGAGAAGGGATTTGCAAATGCATCAGACTATTTAGAGACCTGGGATGACTCGGACAGCATAACGGCTGTAAATGCTCAAAATGATTTGAGACACCCTGCAAAAATGGTGGCATAACCACTCAACATCACAATATCAAGGTTCCGAGATCAACAATTATCATACAGAAATAGTAGGAACTGAACTGGGGCTTAAAACCAACAATCTTAAAGGTCTATGGATTAGTAACACATCATCCTGATAGATAGATGAGAAGCCTAGTTCTTAATCCCCGTAGAAGAGAAGAGGATGACTCAGATCGAAGGCCATGAGGTATAAGGAGTAAAAAGAGCCTTACGCTCCTTCAACAATCAATTCCCTTACATAACTAAAGCATTTCTAGACTCAACTTCGACCAGTTTGGCTTGGTAATCCTACAGGCAGCCAGGCTCTGATACCAACGCTGTCAGGACCCCGATTCCAAGTCACATCGATCTAGCTGGTAACACCTCATATCACTTTGCGGCCTCACGCACGGTATTCCCACGGGTGTCGCCTTACCATGGCCCGGGACCGTTTGTGCATTTTGGCTCACGTATATGATAGTGTCGCTAGCATCCATATGACAGAGAACCCGGGCCGACATGGCTAGTCGTGAACCCAAAGCGGCACTAATCCATGGGGACAGGCATACATGAATCACATCGAGCATGTCGGTCATCAACGTATGAATTCGGGCTGTAGCACTGGGCTAACAGGACTCCGGTATCCCGGGCTGTAGCAGGCTACGCAGGACTCCAAATATCACCGCGTGACATTTCCCCGAAGGGACAGACATAGGAACGAAGTGAAACACATGCCGGCCAGTCAAGTGTCCGAAGCAGTAGTGCTGGGCTAGCAGGACTCCGATGAACCGGGCTGTAGCGGACTACTATCGCTCAGGAAGCACTAGACTACATTTCCCCATATGAGAGGCTGCCAAGGATAAACAACTAGATTGTCGGATCCCACACATACCAAGCATTTCAAACATACACACAATATGCTCAATATGTGTAAATACAACATGGCATCACAAACATAACTCTACGACTCAAATATTTATTTATTAGGCTCCGAGGAGCGAGATATTACAAACATGGGTCTCATGACCCAACACTCAGAGCATACAAGTCAAGGCACAAACGGAAGCTTAACATGTCTGAGTACAGACATCTACAAATGAAAAAGGCTGAGAAGCCTGACTATCTACCACATCCTGCCGAGGCACAAGAATGTAGCTGAGGTAACAAGCTAAACGTCGAAGTCCACACGGAACTACTAGCGAGACTGAAGTCTCTCTGCAAAAACATAAAAATAGGCAAACGTGAGTACAATTGTACTCAGCAAGACTTACATCAGAACTAACTACATATGCATCATTATCAACAAAGGGGTGGTGGAGTTTGACTGCAGCAAGCCAGCTTTGACTCGGTGGCTATCCTATACTACGACTGCAAGTAACTCTTTTGAGGTGGCGCACACGAGTCCACATATTCACCATATCAATACACCACTATGGACCCGCTCCCGTCTCCCTACGAGAACGCCATCCATAGTACTCACGCTTATCTTGCGCGTTTTAGAGTATCCACTTTCACTTGTCTATGAACTGATATAGGCAACCCAGAAGTCCTTTACCGCGGGCACGGCTATTCGAATAGATTATATTAACCCTGCAGGGGTGTACTTCTTCACACACGCTCTCGCCACTTACCGCCATGTACACCTCGTGTATCTCGGCAACCTTCAAGCGGAAGCCCAGCGAGGAGTCGGCCACGACCGACTAACCACACAAGTCTCTAGTCCAGGTTTATCGCCTATTCGGTTCCATCCGCAAGGAGATCCGGCCGGGTGTCGCCACGGCCCCAAACGATGTGCTAGGGTTCCCAAGCCCACCTCGACGGGTGGATCTATGGTTGGTACACCGTGCCACGGTGCCTAGTCTGTCCCAAGCCCACCTGTACCGGGTGCCACTTGGTAGACTACTAACACTACCTACAAACACCAGAAACTAGTTGCAACTCCTGGACAGAGATCAAGTTGATTAATAAGTCGAGAGGGGTCGAGTTACCGGAACCCAATGTGTGGTAGTAACTGTTCATGGATCACAAACACAGAACTCAGTTCCTGAGGACGGCTGCAATGAGACAACCCACCATGTACTCCTACATGGCCTCTCACCGCTACCTTTACCAAATCGTGTTCACACACTTAGCTCACACACAGTAGGACATGTTCACCACTTTCCAATTCATTCCCGATGAATCAGACCTGACACAACTCTAAGCAATAGTAGGCATGACAAACAAGCATGAATGAGTAGGCACATCAGGGCTCAAACAACTCCTACTCATGCTAGTGGGTTTCATCTAATTACTGTGGAATGACAGGTCTGCAGAGGATAAAGGGGTTCAGCTACCGCAGCAAGTAACACATGAGTCGTTGTTGTCCTAATGCAGTAAAATAGAGCAGGAGCGAGAGAGTGGGATTATATCGGAATGAACAAGGGAGTTTTGCTTGCCTGGCACTTCTGAAGATAATATAGTTCTTCATCTGTGTCATCGAACGCATCGTCGGGATACGCCTACCGAGAGGGAACAAGCACCGACAAACAAGGAAGAAACACAATCAATGCAATGCGGCAATATGATGCATGATCATGACATGGCAATATGCTGTGATTTGGGCTAATGCAACAACAAGTCATTTTGATTGAAGTGGAATTCAAAACTATATCAAATCCCAACTCCAAAACTATTATCAAAGTTGCCCTATCCATGTTTCATCCTAAACAGTGAATTTAACTTGATCAAACATGCATGAAAATGGTACAGATGGATAGATTGGATTTTTCTGATAATTTTTCATATATAAATTATTTCAATCTGAGTTACGGTTGAATTTATATGAATTTTTGAAGTTTTGGATATATTCTGGAATTTCCTGAATTAAATAAATCCAGAAGTCAAATCTCGCGTCAAGACTACGCCATGCTCAAGTCCAAGAGGTCAACAGCGCTGACCAGGTCAAAACTGACGCGTGGGGACCACACGTCAGTCACACAGGGTTTAAGCAGGGGGTTAATTAGCCTAACTAAAATCAGGGGGCGTCGGGGCCCATCTGTCAGTGTCTAGGGGGTTAACTAAATGGGTAGTTAGCACCTAAACTATTCCTGCCACGTCAACGTCGCCGGATTAAGCTCCGGCGACCTCACAGTGCGGCGGCGGCTCGCCGGGGTGGCGCTAGGGGCGGCGGCTGGGCGCGCGGAGGGCACCAGGAGGAAGCCCGTGCTCCCGCGCATCTAGGGGCGCACGCAGCTGGGCACAGGGAGGCCGGGGTGGACGGCGGCGACCACTTAGGCAGCGGCCAGAGCTACGGCATCGAGCGGAACGGGGCTGCGGAGCACGACAGGAGGAGCTGGGGAACGCGTTCGGCTCCTGGGAGCGTTATGAGTGCGCTTATGGGATCAGACGCGAGCGGCAACAGCTGTGGCTGCGGCGGCGCCATGGCCGGCGGTGATGTGTTCGCGGGCTCGGCAGTGAAGCTAGTTAGGGCGCGAAACGGGAGTTAGAAGAGAGGGAAGGATTCCGGTGCTCACGTTGAACTCGCAGAGCAGGCCAGTGTGCTCGGGGACGTTCTGCGTGCGGCGAATCGACGGCGGCTCCCTCCGATGGCCGACGTTGAAGACGAAGACGATGGCGGCGAAGCAGCGTGGCCTGGGCTCGCCTGGCTTGGTGGAAGAAGAGAGGACATCGAGGCGCTTCTCTTGGTCACGCTAGCTTGACTAGGAGGGCCATGGCATGTGGCGATGGATGACGCCGGCGACGGCGTGTTGAGGGTCTTGCGAGAGAGCGAGACAGAGGAGGAGAGGGTCCAGGAGAGAGGAGAGGGGCGGGGGCTGCGTGGCGTCGCTGGTGCATCGAGGAGGAGCCAGCAGGCTGGGAGGGAGGAGGTGGAGGCCTCGGGCTGGCGGCGTGACACGCCTCTGCCCTCGGCGAGGTTGAAGACGGTGGGGAGTTGGGCTGGGCCTCAGCCACAGTGCTGGGCCAGATGGGGCGCTAGGTGGGCTGCAGGTAAGTCCAGGTAAACCTTTCTCTCTCTCTCTCTAATGATTGTTCCTGTTTTCTATTTTGCTGCAACTCTGTGGCTTTATTAGAAATACTAAATCAATCCCAAAAATCATGCAACTGCTCATGACCACTGTTGGAAATATATCCTACAGTAAACATTTCAGTTTGGGATTGTTTGAGCATTTAAAATATTTTATAGTATTTAAATTCCCAAATGAAAATACCATAGGATTTAATTCAGAGCCCAAATATGTTATGGAAAAATGTGCATCACCTCTGGCTATTGTTAACAGTGTTTTCCATAAATGATGGACATTTTTAAAAGCCATTTGGACTTACTGAAAATATTTTAGGTGAACCTAGTGAATTCCTTTAATGCTAGGGTTTAGGCAATCCCCATTTCAATTTCAAAAGAATTTAAACATGATGCAACGCATGACTAGCTAGCTCAGTGCAAACCAGAATCTAGGGATGTGACACGATCTCAGCGTGACTTAAGGTGAAGCAAGAAGGGGGGGGGGGGCAATAATCCTCTTTCTTTATTTTCTTTCCCTTCTTCTCCCGTGCCTCTGTCTCCGTCTCTGTCTCATCTGACATTTTACGGGGCAGCATGTGCAGATCTTCCCTGATTTCCAAATCTTGCAAGTCTTTTCTTGCCTTCGGCCCATCCTTGGTCTTATCTGGCATGTTCATTAGTGTTGCGAGCAAGCTCTCAAGGGCATTCTTACAGATATGCATTTGATCAAGGAAATGAGGTGTATCGAGTTTGTGCCAGTACTCCAAGTCCCAGAACACAGACCTCGTCTTCCATATCTTCAGCAGCAGCTCCGGCGCCTTTCTCGTCGTCTTTCCCGGCATGGGGCACTCCTTCCAGTTTTTCAATAGCTCATCGATTTCGGCACCGCTGCGCTTACGTGGAGGTCCTCGATGCTCAGCGTGACCATTGAATAGATCTCCAAGGTTTCTCCACGATTCGTCCTGTTCGAGCCATCTTCGATGCCCCATCTACACGATTTTCCCAGACCTGCCATCTTTCCTTGACGTTAGCTGCTGAGACGTCGTATCATCCATGCACCGCGTGCATCCGCAATATCCATGGCAAACCTGGCCTGCCACATATCCGTAACCGAGATAGTCGTGCACTGTCGTGTTCAGCGCGACTCTCATGTTGAAATACTCGCCTTTGCTGGCTTCACATGTCTTGGCCAGTGTTTTCCATAACGTGTCTAACTCCTCTTGAAGTAGCCCCAGATACAAATTACTATTATTTCCTGGTTGTTTCGGCCCTTGAATAAGCATTCTAATGTGAACGTACTTTGATTTCATGCACAACCAGGGGGGAGGTTGTACATCCATACAAACACGGGCCATGTGCTATGGTTGGTGTTCTAGTTGCCAAACGGATTCATGCCATCGGTACACGCGCCGAGCATGATGTTCCTTGCATCACATTCAAAATACCGATAGAAGGTGTTCAACGCTCTCCACTGGCTTCCATCCTTGACGTGTCTCAGCTTCGGATCATCTCCATCGTTGGGCTTCTTCCTCTCCACGTGCCAGCGCATTAGCTTTGCTTCCTTGGGATCTACAAAATACCTCTGGAGACGGGGAGTGATCGGTAAGTACATTACAACTTTCTGGGGACATTTCTTTCCGGCCTTCTTGTATCGAGAAGCATTGCACACCGGACAGCTTGTTTTTTCCGCGTGCTCCTTTTGATATATTATGCAATCATTGATGCATGCATGGTATCTAACGTGTGGCAGATCAAGAGGGCACACGATCTTCTTGGCCTCATCAACACTAGTAGGACATAGATTACCCGCGGGTCACCTCAGCATTGCAACCATCATACAATGGAGTGTTCGAGTCTACCACCAGTTGCTCCAGCTTAGCCTCCTCTCTAGAAGCAGCTCTCTCAGTACTCGTCTCCTTGTGAAGCAATGCTTGAACATGAGGGTCCCGCACGATTGAACTTAGTACCGACGAACTCTGCTGCATGGAGTCCATGTCGTTCTCTCCGACGCCATGTCCGGCCCCTTCTCCTCCGCCATGTCCGGCCCCTTCTCCGCCGCCATGTCCGGCCTCTTCCCCGCCGCCATTATAGACCATCTCTTCATCTTGCCACGTGTCATCATTGCCTACCCCGTCGGCATCCTCAACATCATCATCCTCATCTTCAATTATCCACCGAGTATAGCCATCCATGAAACCAGTCATGAGCAGGTGCGCTTCGACACGACCATCATCATGGGGGTCGAGCCAAACTATTCCTTTGCATTTTCGACACGGACATAAAACCTCTGTCCGGTATTTTTCCTTCATGTCCTGCACCGCCGACCGCGACCACCTGTCCACCATCGCTCCAATCGACCATCGCCAACTATGCACGGTAATAATAAACAAACTGATTATAAAATGCGCCCATGCATCAAAGTCATACAAAAATTCGCATGACATTCCTTAAAATAGGTCATATATAGATCTAGAGTTTGCCTGAATTACCAAACGGAAATAAATCGACATTTCGCAAAACATAGGCAACTCAAAAGCACAATTTACGCCAACTCATGCCACACACACAATTTCCATAAACATATCACACACACATAAACATATTTCCATTTTGCAAAAGCATGACATTTTAATCACCTCTACCTCGAGATCGAGCACACGGTGGAGATGATGTTGTAGGGAGATCAAAAGTGCACAAAGCTCTTCTTGACAAAGATTGATCTAGTTAGGGGGAAAGTAGGTCACTTAACCAAATGCTACATCTACCTAGCTACCTAATTTGGGAGGAGACAAATTCAACTAGTGGAGGGGGAAGGAAAAAGAGAAAGGAGATGCATTAATGGAGGTGGTGTAGTTAGGTCGGAGTAATGAAGACAGAGAAAGGTAGGTAGAAGAGGGAGAGTAATGGGGGAGAAGTATTGAGGAAGAAGAAGAGTGAGAGTGAGAGCATGTGGCAGGTAGGGGAAAGGGAATAGAGGAGGGGGAGGGGGAGGGACGGGTGGGGAAAAGGTGGTGGGTTGGTGCGGATTAGCAGTAGCGCGGGACGTAAAACGCGCTGCTGCTAAGAAAGTAGCAGCAGCGCGCTTTCTGCAAGGGCGCTACTGCTAATCGGGACCAAAAGTGTGCCCAGTTTGAAATTTGGCAGCAGCGACCTCAGAAAAAGCGCGCTACTACTACAACTATAGCAATAGCGCGGCTCGCGGCACCGCGCTACTGCTAAATGGAGTTTGGTGGGCATTGTCGGTCGATATTTGTAGCAGTGCGGGTTGCACCGAGCGTGCTATTGCTAAAAACTTGTCAGTAGCAACTTTTCCACACCCGTGCTACTGCTAATTAGTAGCAGCGCTCCTTTTTGGGCCACACTACTGCTAAGATTCTATGTATAAGGTTTTCCCTAGTAGTGTAAGATCTATTTTCTGGTTGAGATCAAAAAGTTGAGGAGATATGAAGTACCACCTCTCTTGCGGCGCCTTGCAGGCATCGGGGGTGCGATGGATGTCGGTGGCGTTGAAGCAGATCTGCGACGATAGACGGGTGCATCAGGTGATAAGTCCCGTTGTGGTGGAAGAGAAGTTCGTGTGAGCGGCCCCGGCAAAGAGGAGAACGACGCCGATTAAGTGAGAGGACGTGATGCAAGGCTCTTGGTCCGTCCCCGTGGATGAGAAACGTCCATCTCTAGCAGTGGACGATGCGGTCTTGGTAGGTGCTCCGGCATGGTGGAGGACGGTGGCGATGGATGTGGTGGAGGATGGCGGCGATAGATGTGGTGGAGGATGGCGGCGATGGATAGGGTGGCGGACGGAGGCTGGTGTGGGGATGGTGTTCTAGCGCGGACGGTGTATGAATGGGAAAATGGAGGGAGAGGTATGGGGAACCATGTTTTTGGGACGCGCCTGTCTGAAATATGGGAAAGTTACGAACTTAGCCCCCGTTTAAAATTTGGACGTCTCGTCAGTTGGGAATACGACGGTAATCTAGCATCTCGCCAATATTTGCCCAGAGCGATTTCGGGCGAGGAAAGGGTGGTTGGCGCCCATGGTTGGCGCCCATGGTGTATGAACGGGGCTGACGGGTAGGGCGGTTGTGTCACGTCTGAGTGAAGTTACAAACCTGCCCCTATTGAAAATATTTGCCTACATCAATTTCGGCCGAGTCGAGTTTGTTTTGCCGCCCACCATGTATGAATGGGGAAATGGAGGGAGAAACAGAGGTCTTTCGGACGAGCTTGAATCAAATGTGTTTTGCCGCCCATGTTTGGCGCCCACCGTGTCGGAATGGGCTCAGAGGCGGTCGTGTCACGTCTAATTGAAGTTACTATCCTACCCCTATTTAGAGTAGTGGAAATCGGGCCGATGGATTGTCCATGTAATGGGTAGACAGTAATTTCCATCTCCCAAACACTTGGCTTCGGGCAGCCGACGTGGGAGTGGACATTCTGCGCTTCTTTCAATTTTGGGACAATAAGCATCCACGCTACCACTGGCAACTAAATTCAATCCATTTTGTATTCCTATACTAATCTTTATAAATCATTCTATGTGTTTTTATATATCTTCAAAAGGACGACAAAGATGTATTCCACTATCATATATGAATATGGTTTACAAATGCCGATACTCAAATTCAGAAGCTAGAATCCAGTTCAAGGTGAATTCGAATATTTGGAACACTTCATGTCCAACTCAAATGTCACACGCAGACTAATGTGTACTCCCATTTAGATATGTACACAAGCGATGTATCAAGATTCAAATACCGAGTCAATCAACCAAGAATGTACAGAACTAATAGACATATAAACACTTATAGAGTATATGGATCAATAATATCAAGTAACATACATAAGCCAGGCCGCTGTACTTTTCTTTGCTACAACAGCATCCTTTTTTAGCCAAGCTACTACAGCATCTTGGCCCTTTCCGATGCGTGCCACTTATGGTCCATCTATACTACTATTATTGGTGAATGCACATTCAACCCGATTGGCATATTCGTAGGTCTGGCACAACAATCAAAATGAAATGTCTCCGAGTCTTATCAATTAATACAGACTTGTGCTCAAATAAAATTACAAACCAAAAAACAAAAACAATTATTACATGATCTCTAAAACAAATGGTTTGATTGATTACATGAACAAACAACACAAAGGTTATTCAACGATGGAAAGAACATTTCACCTATGATTTACCAAGTGGGAATTTAATTTCCTTTTTTCCTTCGGGACCTTAACGATGTGGTCAGTCTCAGCTTGCTTCGTTTTAAAATCCACCAAATATTTAATGGTTGTCTTGAGTACTGCTACTGATTGTGTTGTTTGCTTCCTCAACATGTCAACTTCATCTCTAAGTGCAGAAGCAGAATCACTTTCTACTACTAGTTTAGCCTCTAGAGCATCAGTAGTTGGCAATTCATAATGCACGATTGGGACAGTGCCACTTCTATGGGATGATACAACATCCATGGGGACCTCGCTCTTTGATCTTGGGCTAACCTGTTTTGCCATTAAAGTTCCGATTGAATTCAGAAAATTTGAAGTTAGCAAAACATCTCAACTGGGAGTTATAACAGCAAACCAGTTAAACAAACAAGGGATTAAAGAGTTTTAATTCGATGTTGAAAAGTAGTTACTAACATCATTGTAACCCGTTGTTGCCGCAACAAAGCAGTTAAACAAACAAGTAGCTATTTAAGTTTAGGCAAACAGGTAATTCTTAACAGTAAGTATCAAACACATAGATAGGCACGCAGTCTATAATAGGATTAACAGGCTGTGGCATTATGTAATTAGTAGCAAACTAAATTAAGCCAAGCAACGTAATTGAACAATTTTGCAATAAGTGGCTAACTAAAATTCCGAGCAGCAGGTAACTGAACTTACGCTAGTTCTTTGAACAGGCACACTGGAACTTCTTTTTCGCTTACAAGGTTGTACGAAGAGGTCCATGGCATCAATTGCTTGGATACGCAGTCCCAATACTTCTTTCTTCCCACACTGCATTGGTAAGTCGAATGGTTAATCTGGTAAGATGGTGCGTCCCTGATATGTTATATGAGGACGTGTAGTCAGACTAGTTGTAGCCACACACATCACACTGGCTTTTACTGTATATTTCATGCGATTAGTTTTGGCATATCGAGATCTAAGCAATCTACAATAGGATGAAAAGACTGGCATCCTTCACATTATTGGAGAACTCTGTTCATAGAAACAAGCAATTCAACCATTCTGTGGGTAAAGCAAAAGCGCCATTGGAATATTTTTCACTACCCCTATCATACACGCAAAAAGGGGCGATGCCACCATAGGGGCTGGTATGGGCGGCCGCCTCGGGTGGCTTGAAAGTGTGCACCTAGTTTGAGTCGTCCAGGTTGACCCAGGTTAGTTTTGTTCGTCCCAACGCATGAGCAGGCAATGTAAACAATGAAGAAAAATGTTTCAATTTGGATAGGCCAATAACATAAGTGCAAGGCAGGCCCTATAGCAGGCTCTCGGCCCAAACGAGCGCCTCCCATATCAATCAACAGCAGGAAAAATCCCAATTCATCCGCTCCAGCCTCCAGTCTGGTTCGCTCCTAACCTAGCCGCCGCTGGAGAGACCAACACAACACTTCCTCGCGCCCTCGTTGGAGGGCGGTCGTCGGGCTTCAAGCGAACAGAAGGACAAGAAGATGGAGATCCAACCTGGGTGTAGCCTACGTGGGAGGCAGCGGCGGCAGCACGGGCATGGCATCGAGCTTGCGCAAATGGACAGTCACAGCTGGCAAGAGTAGCATGCGCAACGAGCAGGTACATCACATCCCTGATTATATCTAATTCAACTCTTCAATTTCTGGCCAATAGTTAAACCTGACGGTGTTGTAAAACTGCTTGTATGTAGGGAATCTATGAGATAATGAAACCAATTTCTACTTATTTTATAACTCCCACAATCAATACTGAACTGACTGAATCTGATGTAATCAAGTTTCTGGTGCAAACATCCAATCTCATGTTGTTCTTGAGCCTGAAGTGTCTAATGAACAGACTGCTAATGAAGGATTTGATGCAAACATTTTACATGCTCCTGGTGATGAACATATAGTGTCTAATGAGGCATCTAATGCAAGCATTTTGCAAGCTCCCATTGAAGGATTTAGTGTTTAATGATGATCTGCTATGTTGAGAGAGACATAGAGATTTGCAGGCATTGATGACAAGCAAATTATAGTGCATTTTCATGGCTTGAGGAAACATCGAGGCCATCTACCAGAAAGTCCCTGTATCATGACAACGTAGCATAAATACTTTTCTAATCTGTTGTTTGAAACTATTGGCATACTTGTGCAGGATAGATATATTGATATGCAGTTTGCGCACTGGTTATAGGTGCAATTACACTTTGATATTTTCAGCCAGAGAACGAATAATTCAAGCAGGTACAAACCACTTTTGTAGTCCTTGTACACCATGTTGCATTATATGTTTTTTGGTGCTTGCATCATTTAGTGTTTATAATCTGAACTACTTTGGATCATTAGTTGGTTTTCAAAGTGCATGTAGCTTCACATTTCTCAAGTTATGTTGATTTCCGGAGTGCAAGTGCCTTCGTATTTTTTAAGTTAAATGTCCGCCCCTGGTAACTTCAATTCGTGGATCCGCCACTTCACACAAATCATACACGAATGCCAGTACGAATTAAATGAAATGCAGGGACTTACGCTTAGCTCGCAGGCTGTGCTCATCAGTAGCTCGCTTGCGCTTGGGATGTTCCATGTACAAGTCCATGTTACCACTTGCACTAGTGCAGAACCGGGCTTTAGCGCCGGTTCGTAATGGCCTTTAGTACCGGTTCGGCAACCAGCACTAAAGAGTGCGGACTAAAGCACCCCCCCTTTAGTACCGGTTCGTCACGAACCGGCGCTAAAGTGCCACCACGTGGCACGAGCCAGGCCCGGGTGTGTGTAGGGCTTTAGTACCGGTTGGTAACACCAACCGGTACTAAATGTTTGGGGGGGTTTTGTTTTTTTCCATTAATTTTGTGTTTTCCATTTAATTCTTTTTTGTTTGCTGGTATTTTACGATACTACAAATTGTACACGTTATGCATATATATAAATAGATTTTCCTATACGTAGAACCACATATATATAAATATATATCATCGAATGTCTCACAACCAACACCATTAATTATTCACACATACACATGCATGTATATACATATACAATTTCTCCTACATGTTGCCTTGGTGCCTTCGGAGCATGATGACAAGTGGTTCATGGGGGCGGTAGCGGGTAATAGTATTCTCCTTTGGGATCTATGACCTAGTCGAGCAAATATCCCGCTATTTCCTCTTGAAGTGCTAGTATGCGCTCCGCTGGTAGGAGCTGCTCCCGCACCTCTCTGAACTGTTAAGAAGGAGATCAATATGCATGTGTATTAGTTGCGTGACTAGATATCGATATTGGTGTGAATAGTATTCTGACAAACGTACCCAGTCCTGTCTTTGAGATCTGCTCCTTTCAGACGCCATCATGTGAATGTTCTCGCAAACGTAGATTGCACACAGATCATTCCCCGGCGCCTGCTTCAGGGCCTTTACGAGAATGGAATTAAATCAGATAATGATTAATCAAGCATGATAATTAATTAATGGTATTGAAACAAGAATTAAAGAGATGGTAGCTAGCTAGCTAGCTAGTACTACTTAATTAATTACCTTTGGTCGATACCAAAACAACTTCTTTGCCCATTTGCCTGGAGTCACCTTGATGAACTTTGCCCAAGCCCTGCCCGCCGGCAAAGAAAATTAATAAAGGGGTTATTAAATAGTTCATCTTAGGAAATGATGAACTAAATAGGCCGAGATATAGTTAATAATGATTGAAATTACCTGTTGACTATCCCCTTCACGATGGTGTAGTCTTTTTCTTCTTTCAGTAGTGAGTCCAGTACTTCAACTGTTCCTTTGTCAACTTTAATGTCTAACAAGATGCAGTGGAAACTGCATGCGCAGACGTTTGCATGTCTTAATTAAGTGGGCATGTGCATAACACTAATCAACTACCGTAAACCCTATACACTTAATTATTAACATCTAGCTAGCTAATAAGCAAAAATAGAATTTGTAGTACAAGACAGTGTGACTCACAGGAAGTTGTAGGGAAGTAGTATATCTTCAGTGGTATTGAGACACTTGAAGAACTCCAGCATGCTTTCCTCTAAACTATCTCGACAAGTTGAAAGATTCCATGTGTACTCATTAATGGTATTAGGGTCAATGAACCCAATGCCATAGCATCCAGATTTTTTCATTTCATACATCTTCATCCTGCATATAATACCACAGAAAAGAATATATAGTGAGGATAATTACATGTAATGATTGATCAAAAATTACAGAAAGAAATCACTTATAGACAATAGCAACTGATGATAGATTTGTCGAGTGCGTCTTGATTGTATAACTGAAATAGTTCTGAATACTCAACGGACAGAGCTTTCTCATGGAAGTAATGCTCCTCCTTGACATTCACCATGAGAGACTCTTGATTGGAAATCTTGGTAATGTTCATGTACCATTGATGCAATTCATACATTCTCGTTGGGAGGTTCTTGACCTTGTCTGGCTCGACCAAAGGTTGGCCCCGGACATATTTCCATTTTATTTCCTCCTCTCTAAGCGGATACATGGGCTCAATTTCGAGGAGTTGTCCAACAGAGATCTTGAGCATTTCAGCCTGCATTATATGCTCCTCCGTTATTACCACATTGCCCAGCTGGGGAACGTTAACGGTTTGCCCACAATAATATATTGGGCGTGCGGCCTCCTCTCATGTGTTGTTGGCACAACAAGCGGGGGGATCAATTGTGCCGCATGTTCTCCCAGCTGGCGAACGGTTTTCCCGCATTTTTTGCCCACTGCTTGTTAGCTCTAGCTCGAGCTTGCTTCCTTCTGTAGTCATGCTCGATGTGACTTCCTGATTTGGCGCTCATAGTCTGAGTCAACAGGCTTGGGAGCTGGTGCTCTAGCCATACGAATGAAGTGGTCAATCTTTTCCTCAGGCACTTTCTCCCTTGGCGGCGGTGCCTGTTTCGATGCAAAATGGGCGTCCACATGGGCCTGCACTATGGCTGTGTTTTGCTCCTCGGTCATGTTGTGAGGCCTCTGAGGAAGAGGAGCGAGGCTTGGACCATATTTATATCGCTTGTATCCGCCTGTACTTCCTGAACTACCTCGACTCGTACTGCTACGCACCATAGCTGCAGCGTGTCTCTTCTGCGATTGCTGAGACGGCGGAGACGGCTGACGTGGCTGAGTTGGAGCAGGAGGAGTGGCCTGTCGCTGTGCCGGACTTGAAACCGGAGGAGTGGCCTGACGCTGTGCCGGACTTGAAACTGGAGGAGTCTGCTCACGCGTTCGGGGACTTGGAGGAGGTGGCGGACTTCGAGGAGGAGTCGGCTCACGCGTTCGTGGACTTGGAGGAGCGGGAGTCTGCTGACTCAGTGGCGGACTTCGAGGAGGAGTCGGCAGATGACGCGGTGTAGGTGGACTTTGAAAGATGATGCACTCCTTTCTCCATAGGATGATACGATGTATGGCCTCTCCCAGTGTGCGCTCGTCTTCACCTCCACGAATGTCAAGCTCTAGCCCCGAATATGGGTCCACCATTTCATCAACCAAGACACGAGCATAGCCCTCTGGAACCGGGGTGCAATGGAAGGTTGCTTCGGGGGTAATTGTAAAAGCAACGCCGTCCACCACCTTCATGGGTATGTTCTTCATTTTGGAGTGTAGCTCACAGTTAGTGTTCTCTATGATGTCATCCACAGGGTATGTATCCAGCAGTGTGTCGCCTGGGGTAGAACCAACGCTGCTTCTCGGCATGGATGGGACGGTGCTATCCAATGTTGGACGATCATCCACTTGCTGCTGCCGCTGCTGAGACCCCCTTTCTTGGCTAAGTGAGTCGATCCGCTGCTGCTGCTGGAATTTGAGTGCCAAGTCCGCGTGCCTTGCTTCTAGGCCTTGAAGGCGTTCTGCATCCTGCTTCCTCTCCTCCTCCTTCCTCTTCTTCTCCTCCTCCATCTTCTTTCTTGCACGGGACCTGTAGTCCTCGTTCCATTCCGAAAAGCCCTCATACCAGGGAATAACACCCTTGCCTCGCTTTTCTTCCCGGTGTTCAGGATTTCCTGTATGCGTAAGCTTGTCGTTCTCTCTGTTGGGCGTGAACACCCCCGTTCGAGCTTCTTCTATTGCGTCAAGTATCTTTTGTTCGGCTCCTTTTAGACTTACCTTCGGCGAAACCAGGCTTGTCTTTGGGTCCAATGCCCCCCCCCATGTGCATAGAACCAAGTTCTACACCTGGGGGGCCAGCTCCTAGTAACCGGAGTGACCCCTGCATCCTCCATCTCTCGCTCAGACTTATCCCACTTAGGCATTCCCACCGCGTAGCCACCTGGACCCAGCCTATGGAACTGCGTCTTTTTTGCGGCATTGGCCTTGTTTTTTATCGACCGTTCCTTAGATAATTCTGATTCCTTGAATTTCACGAAATCGGCCCAGTGTTCTCTTTGCTTCTCCAGTGTTCCCGTGAATTCTGGAGTCTTCCTTTCTACAGCGAGGTAGTTGGCCCATACAGTTTTCTTGTGGGTGTTGAATGCAATTGCCATCTTCTTAAGAGCAGCGCCCTTCACTTTCTCCACATCTGCTTTGGTGAAATAATCTGGTAGGGTGAAATGTTCCATCAGAGATTCCCAAAGGGTTTTTTTTCTCTGTCGTCGACCCAAGTAACACCTGGACGTTTAGTTTTTGGCTCTTTCCATTCTTGAATGGAGATTGGGAGTTGGTCCTTCACAATAACTCTGCACTAACGAGTCCGCTTATTCACAATGTTCTTAGGCGTGAGGGGTTCGCCACTGGGTTTGGTGGCTTCGATGTTGTACTTTACACCCTCCTTCAACTTTCTGCCCGAGCCTTGCTTTGTCCTGCTGTCTATGGAAGCAGATTTGCTCGATCCGGAGGGCTGAAAGAAGAAAGATCGATTCGTTAATATATCTTCAAATAAAAAAACATGTGATGATCACCATGATGCCTGCTTATATAAATATACCTCACCGGTAGTCTTTATTATTTGAAGATCAGCATTTTCTGTGTCATCATAAACATTGTTTGTGTCATCATAATCATAATCATAGTTCATGACTTCATCAGCTCGGTCGTCGAGATCGAATATCTTTTCATCACCCTCTCCGGTATTGTTCAGATATTGGGAGCCGTCATCTGCTTCATTCAGATCATCTAGCCTGTGAGGGCTGCGTATGATGTCAAACAATTCCTCTTCTCTCTCTCTGCCGGTATTGTCCGCCATAGCTTTTACTTAACTAATACTGAAGAAATATAAAACAATTTAGTATTCAAATTACAATGCATGGATGCAATCAATAAGGAAAAATTGAATCATATATATAGTACATAATATATGCATCGTCTCGATTAATATATAATCTCGAATACATCATCGTCTAGAATAATATATATAATCTCGAATACATCGTCTCGAATATTATATATCGAATACATCACTGGCTAGGTACCTAATAAAGATCGGGTACTACAGAAGAATATAGGCCACTCGCGGTTCCTGGGGCGCGGGCGGTGGACACCCAAAGCGAAGGAACCATCACATAATCATATCTACGGTCATCTGCCCAAAGAACCTGCCAAGTATTGGAGAACCTGACGTCCATAGCAGCCATGTAGCGATGGACGTTCTCGTCCTCCTCCCTGACACGGCGACGCACCACCTCCGGCGGCGCCGGCTCCCTCTGCACCGAATGTGGCCGGGTTCCTTACCAAGCGGCGCGCCCCTCCAGGTAGCACCTCCCAGTGCCAGCTCGGCAGAGCCCAGTCCAGGACATGGGTCCTCTGAAGCAGGACGTTGTCGCGAACGGGTCGACGGCGAGGATGCGGGCCGGGCATATCATCGAGAACAAATACTATATGTCCGCAAAAAGTAACATTTTTTCAATGATTGGATTGTGATAACTAAAATTCTATATATATGCAAATTCTAACAATTTGACATTAATCTAATTCATCTAACTAAAACTAATTCTAAAATTTCTAACATTTCTGAATATATAACTAACATTTCTATAACATCTCTAATATTTATATAACTAAAAAACAGAAAAATTGCTAACATTTCTATAAATATTTCTATAACTAAAAACAGAAAAAAAATTATAACATTTCTATATAACTAACATTTCTAATATTTCTATATCTAAAAACAGAATAATTTCTAACATTTTTATAACTAAAAAACAGAAAAAATTCTATAACTAAAATTTATAACAAACAAACTAATGTGTGTGTGTGTGTGTGTGTGGACATGGCAGCCGGGGTGAGCTCACCGGCGAGGCGACGACGGGCGACGGACGGGCGGCGACGACGGGCGACGGGACGGGCGGCGATGATGGGGTGGGCGCGCGACGGGCGCGGCGCGGTGACGGGACGGCCTGGGACGGGACGGCCGGGTAGCGACGCCGACGTGGTGGCGACGAGGGCGGGACGGCCAGGGCGGCGATGGCGTCGATCGGGGCAGGCGGCGTGTGTCGTCGACGGAGAGAAGAAACAGATAGGGAAACTGAATTTTATTAAAGTGTTGTATATATAGGATGGACCTTTAGTACCGGTTGGAGCCACCAACCGGTACTAAAGGTCTGTTTTGGCCAGGCCAGGTGGCGGGAAGCGCACCCCCTTTAGTACCGGGTGGTGGCTCCAACCGGTACTAAAGACCCCCTCTTTAGTACCGGTTGCAGCCACCACCCGCCACTAAAGGGGGTGTGCTGGCATAGTGCGGTGCGGCAAGTTTAGTCCCACCTCGCTAGTCGAGGGGCGACCACACTGGTTTATAAGCCCCAGTGCGGTAGCTCTCTCGAGCTCCTGTCCTAAGGAGGTCTACTAGGCCTACCTGTTATGTGTTGCCACTGGCCTCATCAAGCTTTATGGCCTGCATCCCGCCCAACAAAAAGTTGTGTTTATAGTCGTATGCAGGCCGCTTTGGCCCAGTAGGCGGGCTTTTTATTTTCTTAATTTGTTTTGCTTTATTTATTTTTGTTTTATTTATTTTTGAGTTGTTTTTTGCTATATTTAGAGTTTCTTTGTGAATATTTTTGCTTTAGGTACAAAAAATTACAAACTTTCTGTTAGTGCGATAGTTTTCACATTTGAATAGCTTGAATTTTGAATTATTTGAAATTTGTGTGAATCACTAGTTTGTGAATAACTTAACTTTGAAAAAAGATTTTTAGCTTATTCTTTTTTCTTATGTTTAATATTAGTGTGTTTTATCCTTATATTCAATTTGGTAATGCTTAGGTTATTTAAAAAATGAAATGCCTTTGTAACAGATGAGTTTTCGTCCGAAACCCTGATACTTCGAAAGAGATTGTCCATTTTGTACACGAAGTGCATCCAGTTTTTGCCGTAACCCACTCTACTTTTTTGCAGATGATATGTGGGTGATATTATGATACCATGCCAACTTTCAACCTTTTCTGAGTTCATTTGAAATGCTTTTCCATTTCAGGGTCATTTAGCTAGAAAAGAATCAGTAAATGCATGAAAGAATTTGTTTGCACATAAAATTTCTTCACGTTTCAAATGCCAAAACACATAACTACCCTAACTATTACAGAGATTCCCTCTTGGGTGTGAAACACAGAAGAAAGTGATGATAGTGAAGCCAATCACACCCAGATCTTTGGGTGTGAAACTTTTTCTTCGCGTGTGTCCCTTTGCGCCGTAGCCATGGAAAATCTTCATCATTTAACTGGATGCTCGGGTCAATATTCACTGTGAATGGATCAATTTCATCAAACTTTTCATAATCTTCTCCCATGTCTGTCTTGTCATCCACTCCCACGATGTTTCTTTTCCCTGAAAGGACTATGTGGCGCTTTGGCTCGTCGTATGATCCATTCGTTTCCTTATCTTTTCTTTTTTCTCGGCCTGGTAGACATGTCTTTCACATAAAAAACCTGCGCCACATCATTGGCTAGGACAAATGGTTCGTCTGCATATGCAAGATTGTTGAGATCCACTGTTGTCATTCCGTACTGCGGGTCTTCCGTTACCCCGCCTCATGTCATATTGACCCATTTGCACCGAAACAAAGGGACCTTCAAACCACCTCCATAGTTAAGTTTCCATATGTTCTCTATGTAACCATAATATGTTTCCTTTCCCGTGTTGGTTGTTGCATCAAAGCGGACACCACTATTTTGGTTGGTGCTCTTCTTATCTTGGGCGATCGTGTAAAATGTATTCCCATATATCTGGTACCCTTTGAAAGTCATTATATTCGAAGATGGTACCTGGGACAGCGAGTACAGGTCATTTTGAATATCGCCATCATGCATGTCACGTTTCTGCAACCAACCGGCGAAAGTCCTCGTTTATTGACGTGTAATCTAGTCGTCAAACTTCTCCGGGTGTTTGGAGTGTAGAAAATTCTTGTGTTCCTCCATATACGGAGCCACCAAGCCGGAATTCTGTAGAATTGTGTAGTGTGCTTCAGTGAGAGAATGCCCGTCCATACATATTATTTGATGCCCTCCTAGCGTGCCTTTTCCATCCAGTTCTGCCCTTATGCCGATATTCAGGAACACCAATCGGCTTAAGGTCAGGAATAAAGTCAATACAAAACTCAATGACCTCCTCATTTTCATGGCCCTTCAAGATGCTTCCTTCTGGCCTAGCACGGTTATGAACATATTTCTTCAAGACTCCCATGAACCTCTCAAAGGGTAACATATTGTGTAGAAATACAGGACCCAAAACGTTAATCTCTTCGCAAAGGTGAACTAGGACGTGCGTCATGATGTTGAAGAAGGATGGTGTGAACACCAACTCGAAACTGACAAGACATTGCACCAAATCATTCTGTAACCTTGGTATGATTTCTGGATTGATTACCTTCTGAGAGATTGCATTGAGGAATGCACACAGCTTCACAACGGCTAATCGAACGTTTTCCGTTAGAAGCCCCCCTCAATGCAACCGGAAGTAGTTGCGTCATAATCACGTGGTAGTCAAGAGACTTTAGGTTCTGGACCTTTTTCTCTGCCATATTTATTATTCCCTTTATATTCGACGAGAAGCCAGACGGTACCTTCATGCTGAGCAGGCATTCAAAGAAGATTTCCTTCTCTTCTTTGGTAAGAGCGTAGCTGGCCTGACCCTGATGTATGTCGTCTTTTTCGTGCATACGTTGCTGGTCCTCCCATGCCTCTGGTGTATCTTTTGTTTTCCCATACACGCCCAAAAAGCCAAGCAGGGTCACGCAAAGATTCTTCGTCACGTGCATCACGTTGATTGCGGAGCGGACCTCTAAGTGTTTCCAATATGGCAGGTCCCAAAATATAGATTTCTTCTTCCACATGGGTGTGCGTCCGTCAGCGTCCTTCGGAATAGGTTGTACGCCAGGACCCTTTCCAAAGATTACCTTCAAATCCTTGACGATATCATGTACATCAGCACCAGTACGGTGGCGAGGCTTCGTCCGGTGATCCGCCTCACCTTTGAAATGCTTGCCTTTCTTTCTTACAGGATGTCTGCTCGGAAGAAATCGACGATGTCCCAGGTACTCATTCTTCCTACAACTATCCAAATATATAATGTCGGTATCATCCAAACAGTGCGTGCATCCGCGGTATCCCTTGTTTGTCTGTCCTGAAAGGTTACTGAGAGCAGGCCAATCATTGATGGTCATGAACAGCAACGCCTTTAGGTTAAATTCTTCCTGTCCATGCTCATCCCACGCACGTACACCTGTTCCATTCCACAGCTGTAATAGTTCTTCAACTAATGGCCTTAGGTAGACATCAATGTCGTTATCGGGTTGCTTAGGGCCTTGGCTGAGCACTGGCATCATAATGAACTTCCGCTTCATGCACAATCAAGGAGGAAGGTTATACAAACATAGAGTCGCGGGCCAGGTGCTATGGTTGCTGCTCTGCTCCCCAAAATGATTAATGCCATCTGCGCTTAGACCAAACCATACGCTCCTTCGGTCATCTGCAAACTCCTCCCTGTACTTTCTCTCGATTTTCTCCACTCGCGAACCGTCAGCGGTACTCTCAACTTTCCATCTTTCTTACGGTCTTCTCCGTACACCGACGCTTTCGCATGCTCTTTTGTTTTGGAACAAATATTTCAACCGTGGTATTATAGGAGCATACCACATCACCTTGGCAGGAATCTTCTTCCTGGGGCGCTCGCCCTCGACATCAATAGGGTCATCGCGGCTGATCTTATAACGCAATGCACCGCATACTGGGCAAGCGTTTAAATCCTCATACTCACTGCGGTAGACGATGCAGTCATTAGGGCATGCATGTATCTTCTGCACCTCTAACCCTAGAGGGCAGACAGCCTTCTTTGCTTCATACGTACTCTCCGGCAATTCGTTGTCCTTTGGAAGCATATTCTTTATCATTACCAGCAACTTTCCAAATCCCTTGTGAGATACACCATTCTCTGCCTTCCATTGCAGCAATTCCAGTGTGGTGCCCAACTTTTTTTTGTCAGCTTGGCAATTCGGGTACAACAATTTCTTGTGATCCTCTAACATGCGCTGCAACTTCTTCTTCTCCAAATCACTTGCGCATTTTCTCTTTGCATCGGCAATGGCCCGACCTGGATCATCAACGGGCTCATCTGATGCCTCTTCTTCAGCTTCTTCCCGCATTGCCGGCTCAGCTTCTTCCCCCATTGTTGTGTCATCGTATTTAGGGAACCCATGACCAGGATAGCCGTCGTCGTCCTCTTCTTCTTCATTGTCTTCCATCATAACCCCTCTTTCTCCGTGCTTGGTCCAAACATTATAGTGGGGCATGAAACCAGACTCAAATAGGTGGACGGAATGGTTCTTGACATAGAGTAATTGTGACCATTCTACAGCCAAAGACATGGACAGGCATAAAACCATCCGCCCACTTGTTTGCCTCAGCGGCAAGCAGAAAAGTATGCTCGCCATTAATGAACTCGGGAGAGCATCGGTCATCATACATCCATTGTTGGCTCATCTTCATTACACAACACCGAATAGACCAAATTAATACAAGTTCATACATAAAGTTCATACATAAAGTTCATGTACAACACTTAATTAAATGCAACATACAAATAACTCTCTAGCTAAAGAATTTAAATGCAACAACAAATGCGATCAAGATTGCAACCAAGGTAACAATTGATCCAACATCATAATGATACCAAGCCACACTATCAATGGCATATTTTCTAATCTTTCTAATCTTCAACCGCATTTTCTCCATCTTGATCTTGTGATCATCGACGACATCGGCAACATGCAACTCCAATTCCATCTTCTCCCCCTTAATTCTTTTCAATTTTTCTTTCAAATACTCGTTTTCTCTTTCAACTAAATTTAACCTCTCGACAATAGGGTCGATTGGAATTTCCGGTTCACATACCTCCTAGATAAAAATATCTATGTCAACTTGATGGGCATAATTTGTCATAAACACGAAATGCAACAACTAGTTTTAAAAGAGAATATACCACATCCGAATCATAACAAGGATGAAGGCCCATGGGGACGGATATCAAAACCATGGCACTATGTATAACAAACAATGTACGAGTAAGATAATAATACGAGTAACTATATATCCAAATCACGCAAACATCAATTTGGTAATGTAAAACATTCATGAACAAGAGCCTCACCACAAGGTGGTGCCGGCGACGGGACAGTGCGGGCGATCGACGGTGGTTACGACGAAGATTTAGAAGGCACTAAGTAAACCACACCTACATATGCAAACTAAGTGTTATTTTTGACCTCAAATTGCATATAAATCAAATAGTAGCACATATAATTCCTCCCAAATTACTAAACTCACAAATTAATCACTATACAAAGCATTGCAAGAGCTAATCTAGCAATGAGAGATGAAAGGACAAAGTTGCTAACCTTTGTGATCATTTGAATGGATGGGGGCCTTCAAATCTTGACAATTTTTTGGCAAAATGTGTGATGAGCTCGAGGAAGAGAGGGGAAGAACAACGGGGGATAGGGGAAAGGGGAAGAACAGAGCGAGCTCGGGTGGACGAAGGGTTTATGTACATCGCCCTTTAGTACGGGTTCGTGCCACGAACCGGTACTAAAGGTGCTGGAGGGGCCCCAGACTGACAACATCCTGCCACCACTCTCTTTAGTACCGGTTCGTGGCACTAACCGCGCGAAAGGTTCGCCACTTAACCGGTACTAATGAGAGCGGCCGGTTAGCCGTTGAACCGCACTAATGGACACATTAGTGCCCGCCAAAATCAAACTGGCACTAATGTGTTTCACATTTGACCCTTTTTCTACTAGTGTTGCTTGGATGTGCAGGCCTTGTGCTCCTTGCATCCCCCTCTGCATTTTTGACACGGCGAATGGCTGATCAAATAAGAGGAATCGACCTTGCTGTTGTACCGGAGGACAGATACTTATAAGGTTATATGGGTGTGCAGGATGTGTACCAGATCCCGTGAAGCGCCATGCTTCGCTAAAAATGGATTTGCTTGTTTCAGATGATATCTCTCGAAGAAATAAGACTTAAAGTCGAGTTGGATAGGCGTAAGCTAAGAGAGCAGTGAAAGGATATCCAAACATCGCCGGAACAGTGCACAAGGGAGTGATGTGTGGAGACCTAGTTCGGGTCGGCGTTTGGGCATGCTCGCCTAGCTAGAGTGCGGGTCACTTCAGAGCCATTGGGGGTGATGCGCTGGCGTTGGCTGGTCGCGCACGTATGCATATCTTGAGTGGCAGAGGAGCGCTATGATGCGGTGGACAAGACCGTTGGTGAAGCCCCAGCGGCCTCGGGGGCGGAGGCGCGACGATGTGCTCGGTTAAGTAGCCCCGATGAGCTGGGAGACGGTGTCGGTGAAGCGCACCTGATGTGGTGGAAGTCGGTGTCTGTGAGGCACGTCGGTTGCGGCGGCCGACGTTGTCGGTGGACCACCTAGTGCGGTGGACGAGGGCGTAGATGAGGTAGCTCCCATGTGGTGGTGAAGCGCGACCGTCGTCTTCGTCGTCGTCGTCCGGCACAGAGGTGTGGAAAGAGACGAGACGAGGGGCGATTCGAACTTTTCTTGGGTTGGCAGAAAATTAGGGATTTGAGCAATCTGGGCACGGAAGGGGACGACGGAGAAGGGAGATTTTGCAGGGCTGGAATTGGGGCCACCGGATATTTCAATCCGAAACATGGAAGCACGAACTTATTTTGTCATTGTCCTTCTTTTGGGGGGGGGGGGGAGGGGGTGGGTGGCTGGGTGCTAAGCGTCCGTCCAACACACGCGACCACCATGACATGACCCTGGTCTGCCTGGTGCGCCTACATTTCGAATCTTCTTTCATTTGCAAATGAATCTGTATGTATTACCATGAGAGATATCATAAATTAATTAATGAGGAGTTATTTGAAAAAAATTGAAATGGTATCCACGCTAACGTGGATTAGAGTGTGTGTCACATAATTAGTTATTTGGATTAGAGTGTGTGTCACATAGCGATCTCCAATTCTAACGTGGATTTCGCATTCCACTGTATCCACGCTACTTTTTAAATACAAATTCATATGTATATGATGAACACCATGGTAGTGAGAAAATTTTTGGATGGATTCAAACATATGACCTACTCCCTCCGTCCGAAAATACTTGTCGGAGGAATGGACGTATCTAGACATATTTTAGTGTTAGATACATCCATTTTTAGTCATTTCTACGACAAGTATTTCTGGACGGAGGGAGTACAAAATAGTACAACAAACCGAGTCAATGTCAACTTTTCGAAACCTAGTATGGCACGAATTTGAAATAATTACCCATATGCATGGTCCTCAGTTCAAATCTTACAATGTACACCGAATTGAAACATCAATATTAAGTCTCGTACTATCTACATTCAAATGTTGTTTTTAGCCCCTTCCCCCCCCCCACCCCTGCACACACGCTACATACTCCCTGTATCGGTCAATCTTCCTCTCCTAACCACCTTAGGAAGCTATCAGTTTCCAACACACATCCATTCTTTCTCTCCATGTTTCGATCTCTAACTCTCTCAACTATACAACCCCCTTTTTCCACTCTGTTACAAAATGTATTTACCTCGCACACCCGCCACTGCACCCCATGTCGAGCTCCTTTCTCTCCCTCTCCCTCTCCCTCTCACCCTCTCGCGCTAAATACATGCATTGCCTATCTAGCCCCCCCAACCTCTCGTGCGCACGCACGCACGTTGTCTATCTAGGTCACTCCCTCGAGACTGTCTCACTCTTTCTTCCGCACGGCGAGCCATGCTCGCTCAATCTCGCTCTATTTATCTTAGTCTCATTTAACCCCGTTTTCTTTCACACACAAATGATATATCTCCCTGTTCGGGCCTCGATCAACACACTCTATACTCTCTCACGCAGATTGTCTATCTAGGTCAGTCCATCGAAGCCGCCCCCACTCTTTCGACCTCATGGCGGGCCATGCTCGCTCTCTCTCTCTCTCTCTCCCTCTCTCTCTCTCTGGTAGGAGCTAGGGTCCTATCGGATCTAGGGCGTAGGTTATAGGGAAAGGAGGGGGAAGGACGAGGGCTGGTGCGCGGCGGCCGGCGGCGTGGCGCTGTCCTTGCGACGGGAGCAGCAGCGGCGAAGGCAGGAGGCGGCTAGGGTTTAGGTCTCCCGGCTCCCTAAGGGAAGCCGAGCAAATTATGATTGCTTCTTGCTTGATTAGATTGATACATCTCCTCTCCTTATATAGAGAGGTTTACTTGACTCCTAAGCAAACGATCCTAATACGATAAGATAATTGGGCTAAGCCCCTAATTAAGATACTTGGGCCATAACCCACTGAGCTAAGCCCCTATGCCGGTCATAACACTTCTCCCCGCCTGCACAAACAGCTCGTCCTCGAGCTGTAAGGTGGGGAAGCGCTTGCTGAACTCCTCGAGGTGATCAACCAGCTTCAAACACCTTCGTGACAGCTGGGGTGGCAACGTCGGCGGCGACGGCGTCCTCCGGAATGTAGTCTGCAACCTCCAGGTAGAAGAGTCGCGGGCAGGCGTGGTCGGGCGTGTAGGGCTCATCGCAGTTGAAGCACAACCCTTGGCGGCGACGCTCGAGTAGCTCGGCCGAGGTGAGCCGGCGGAACGGGCGCGCCGCGATCGCGCGAGGGTGCCGCTGAAGTTCGAACAGCCGACCCGAGCGGATTCGCCAGGTAGCGACCCAGTGGCCCGGGACGGTGACTCCTGCTGGACGGCCACCGCGCGGCGCTCGAATGCGCAGGCGTAATACATGGCCGTCTAGATATCTTGGGGTCCCAGAAGCTCCACGTCCACGCGGATGTGATCCGGAAGTCCACCGACAAAGAGGTCGGACCGCTGTTGCGCCGTCACGCCCGACGCATGGCATGCCAGGGCCTAGAAACGGTCGGCGAAGTCCTGAACCGTGGAGGTGAAGGGAAGGCGGCCTAGCTCCGCCAGGCGGCTCCCGCGGATCGGGGCCCAAAATGAAGGAGGCAGAGCTCATGAAGCACTCCTGGGGGCATGCTGCCTCGCCCCGCCGAGGGCGTAGTACTAGGTCTGCTGCACCGCGAGGTGGTAGGATGCCAGCCAAGTGCGCTCCGACGCGAGCGTGCGCTATCCACCGAAAAACTGCTCACACTGGTTGAGCCACTTAAGCGGGTCCTCCATGCCGTCATAAGTGGCGAAGTCGATCTTGGCGAACCGTGGAGGCGTCTGGGTCGGCGCGCCATGGCCGACCGGCTCGGCGGTGTGGAGCAGTGATGATGACGGCGCCCGGTCAACGGTGGGGACACCGTCATAGGCCCCCGCGGAGCCGGACGAGGCCCCAAACTGCAGCGTGGGTACCGATGGGTCCCCGGCCTCCGTGTAAACTGGCGGTAGCGACGTCCCGGTTAGCCAGGCCGGGATCTGGGACGGTGACGGCGGAAACCGGACCTGCTGGATCGAGAGGCCTCCCGGTGTGGACTGGACTAGTCCGGAGCTGGGCGGCGGTGGTGGGAGCTGGACCGGCGCGGACGGCGCGGTTGGCGTGGCCGGGCCGCCCGCCGGCGCTATCGCGGCGCTGGGCGGTACGGATGGCGCTGAAGAACCGGCGCGGCCATCGGGCTGTGACGGCATCGGGCGAAGCGCCGGCTGGAACGACGGATGGGCCCTGGCGATCGCCGCGGGTACCGAGTACCAGGGCAGGTGCAGCAGCGGCGGAGGCGGCCCGCTGGGGTGCCCCACCTGGAACGGCGGCAACGGTGTCCCACCCATTGCAGGTGCGCCCTGGGACGGCCACGGCAGCGTGGGGTGGCCATAGGCGGCGGTAGTCATAGCCAGCGGAGGTGTGGGCGGCCCAGCCAGGTACAGATGGATGCCTTGGACGGCCGTCACAAGATCCCGCAAGATGCTGGTGACTTCTTTCGGCGTGAAAACGGCGGTTGTCGGCGCAGCGAGGTGACCGGGGCCGGTGGTGTGGGGGAACTGGCGGTGGTGACGGTGACCGGGGCCGGCGGCGTTGGGGAACCGGTGGTGGTCAGCGGTGCGGTGGTGATGATTGGCAGCGGCGGCGTTGGCGTTGACGAAGACATGATCGAGCCCAAGTCTCTGGATACCAAATTGGTAGGAGCTAGGGCCCTACTGGATCTAGGGCGTAGGTTGTAGGGAAAGGAGGGGGAAGGACGAGGGCTGGTGCGCGGCGGCCGGCGGCGTGGCGTCGTCCTTGTGACGGGAGCAGTGGCAGCGAAGGCAGGAGGCGGCTAGGGTTTAGGTCTCCCGGCTCCCTAAGGGAAGCCGAGCAAATTATGATTGCTTCTTGCTTGATTAGATTGATACATCTCCTCTCCTTATATAGAGAGGTTTACTTGACTCCTAAGCAAACGATCCTAATACGATAAGATAATTGGGCTAAGCCCCTAATTAAGGTACTTGGGCCATAACCCACTGGGCTAAGCCCCTATGCCGGTCATAACACTCTCTCTCTCTTTGTATGTCTCGATTGACCTCGCTCTTTCTCGACAAAAACGATATATCACCATGTTTGAGCCTAATTTGACTTATTCACATTGTATACTCTCTCACGCACATTGTCTATCTAGGTCACTCTCCCCAACCCGTCTCAGTCTTTCGATCGCGCGATGACCCTATGTGATCGATTGACCTTGCTTCCTCCCACGCACAAAATATATCTACACGTCTATGACTGGATCATCTCTCAAGCTCTATCTTACAGTCACCCTTGCCAAAAGCTCAATCAGACAATATCTCTCCAGAGCATATATATTTGTTCAATGAATGTCGGACCACACTCACTTTGTCTCTCTATCTATATGTCTCTCGATTGACCTCACTTTCACACCGTATCTTCCACACATTGAAGCTACCTCTCCATCCTCGCAGTCGGAGCTATTTACATTGCGTGGGGCACCCAACCTTGGATTAATTTGTGTAGGCATTTATTCCGATCGGTTTATATTATATTTTCGTAGCATTCGCCCACAACTACTCAAACACCGCTGTAACCCCCAAGAACTCCCCTAGTTGATTTCCCTCCGCTCGATCATCGCTTCTCGCACGCCCTTTCTCGCCTTCAACGCCGCACCATGGTATTATTGCAAAAAACTCTGTTGTTCTCTTTAATTATTATAAATAAGCTACAAATCTACACACCAATAGCCCACTTGGAATGGAACAAATTTCGACCCACAAATTAAAGTGCTACAAACTACACACTGAGGGGCCCACATGTCACGAAACAAATTTGGACCCATATACAAATTAAAAAATAAAGGACGAGGATCAAACATGCGACCAGGGCCTTCAAGTCAAGACGTCAATAGGCAACATACGAGAACATCAATGTTTGTTGTACCTCCTTTGTTCACATAATGTTTTTATATTACCACAGCCTATTTAATTGATAACATGTAATATTATTTTAGTACTATTCGCTTTCACTTACTGGTGGGTTCCATGTGTGCTCTCTTTCTCCTCCCTTCTGCTTAGAGGCACGGAAAACACGAAGAACTCAAGGGCGATGTTGCTGCTGGACCATATCTCGACGCTGCTCACAAGTTACGGCACCAGTTTCACGTGCTAGCAGCACTAGTCAGTGTACTTGCAATGCACGCTAATTTGAAGTATATTAAGTGCATGCGGATATTAAGTAGGATATTATTTGCGTGTTATTATGTGATTAGCACTATTTTTGGCATGAAATTAACTGCACGCTAAACGTGTTGAGCACTCGACATTGAAGCAGTCTAGATCGTTGGATGACAAGGAATACATGCGGCTTGATGATGTTTTACATTTAATTTGATACGGCTCTAGCAGAACATTCAATCGACCAAACCATAGATTTCGTTCAGTCTGACTCCGACTTTAAATTATACGACGATCGATCTAAAATAAACGGAAATGATAAACGTTCGGATTTTAAGCATGGCAATCCGAACATTTTTCACGGCAAATTCAGATTACGCGGGCGCGCGGGCGCTTGGCGGTGGGAAGCGGCTCCTGCCGTTTTGGGTGTCGCCGCCACCGACCGACGGCGACGGGCGGCGCGCTTTGCGCCGTTGTTGGCATACTCGACGCTGGCCTAGCTTCAAGGAAGGCCAAATGTTCGACTTCGGAGCGAAGTCAACTGGCGGGAGGAGGCGATCGTGTTGGTGCAAGGAAGCGGTCGACGGCGGCCATCCATGCCGCTGAGGGGGGCTTTGGCACCCGCGCGGGGACAGGCGCTGTCAACGGCGCGGCGGAGACATTCGTGTGCACGGGCACCGGCACGCACATCGGTGTACGCACAAGCGCATGCGCTAGCAGGTGCATGGGCACCAGCACGGGCGTGCGCATCAGTGCACACGCAGGCGCATGCGCTGGCAGGTGCACGGGCGTGTAAAAGTCGGCGGGGACCTCGTGGAACCCCGTGGTATCAAGATCGGTGACAAGGTGCGGCTCCCAGCCCATCAATGCCACGAGGATGGGTGCTGGCGTAGTTGGGGCGACGGGAGCCGGAACGGGAGCGGGGACAGGCGCGGCGTCTTCCCGCAAGGCCAGTTCAAACTCGTCCCAAAGCGCATTATGTTCTTGAGACTCCGGCTAGGTGTTTTCCTCAGGAAACTGGAAGACTAAGGGTAGACCATCGTGATGCGGCCTGGCGTACGTTTAGGTCAGGCTGGTTGGAGGTAGAGGACAGGAGAATCGGAGAGGAAGAGAGAAGATTGTAGCGATACTGGGTAGTGCGGGGTTGATTTTAAACTGCGGCACCGGCGACATTAAAAGCGGGAGCAGTTGGGACGACAGGGCGGCGGAGCTGGTCAAAGGGCTCGCCTCCCCGGTGAGCTTCCAGATAGCGGTCTGCCAGACACCTCCTCGTCACCGGGCGCAGAGATTCTGCTCGACGCCCCTGCCGACTCACACGCTTGTTCGGACGGCAATCGCCGATGAGAAGCGGGACTCGTATGGCACGTGAACGCCCACGGTTTCAATAATGAAAGTGTTCGCCTTAACGTGATAGGTCTTTGTTCCAAAATACCTTGGCTCTTCATTTGTGCAACTTGTCATAAGCAGCTTGTCTCAAATTGAAGAAAAAAATTACGAAGTAATATTTATGCGATATCACGTGACCATGCTCAGTTTCAAGAATTTATGGTCAGGATTTTCTGAAATTTAAGATCCAGGATTCAAAACAATATCATAACCTGCATCATGCAATAAATTTTCAAGCCATACATCTGTCCTGTTGTATTTCTTAAGAAAGGATTTGGTCAAACATTTTTCTTAGTTAGACTTCGCACAAGTATTATATGCAGAGCAAAAGGTTAATCCTCCGCATCAAAGGCATTGCTCGATATATTAACTCAAGTACTAGGCACGAACAAACGGGCTCACTGTGTCAGTAGTAGTAGTAGCAGTAGTAGTAGCAGTAGTAGTAGTAGTAGTAGTAGTAGTAGTAGTAGTAGTAGTAGTAGTAGTAGTAGTAGTAGTAGTAGTAGTAGTAGTAGTAGTAGTAGTAGTAGTAGTAGTAGTAGTAGTAGTAGTAGTAGTAGTAGTAGTAGTAGTAGTAGTAGTAGTAGTAGTAGTAGTAGTAGTAGTAGTAGTAGTCCAGTCCAGTCCAGTTCCAGTCCAGTTCCAGTCCAGTCCAGTTCCAGTCCAGTTCCAGTCCAGTCCAGTCCAGTCCAGTTCCAGTCCAGTCCTGCTCCAGTTGCAGTGTTGCCAGTTGCAGTTCTGTCCAGTTGCTGTTGTTGCTGTTGTTGTCCAGTCCAGTTGTTGTCCAGTCCAGTGCCAGTTGCAGTCCAGTCCAGTCCAGTCCAGTCCAGTTCCAGTCCAGTCCAGTCCAGTTCCAGTCCAGTCCAGTCCAGTTCCAGTTCCAGTTCCAGTCCAGTTCCAGTTGCCAGTTCCAGTTCAGTTGCCTGCTGCTGCTGCTGCTGTTGTTGCTGCTGTTGTTGCAGTTGCAGTAGTAGTAGTAGTGTAGTAGTAGTAGTTGTAGTAGGAGTAGTAGTAGTAGTAGTAGTAGTAGTAGTAGTAGTAGCAGTAGCTAGTAGTAGTAGTAGTAGTAGTAGTAGTAGTAGTAGTAGTAGTAGTAGTAGTAGTAGTAGTAGTAGTAGTAGTAGTAGTAGTAGTAGTAGTAGTAGTAGTAGTAGTAGTAGTACTAGGCAATGCAGTTGACGGTTACCTTGGCGGCAGCTAATCGAGGGAATTGAACTGCTCGCACGGTAGGTAACGCTGTCAAGTTACTAAAGCATCCTCCGTTGTTCATTGGTAGTCATTATGGACTGGGGACATGAGGGGAATTTCCTAGGGCTGGAATTCTGGCCACGATATTTCGACTAAACGCGAGGTCTGGACTGGTTCGGGTTGCCTAATGTGCGTATTACACGACGCCACCGTATGACACGAGACCGGTTTTTTAGGATCAACACGAGCCAAGGTCTGGCTGGTACGCCGTTGGTTCCTACCATTCGAGAATACGAAAGGAACCTTTTAAATTGCCGAATGAATCTATGTGTATTACAATGCCTGTATTTTCCTTGCAAATACTAATCTCAACATGGTAAATGATTTATGACGAGTTGTTGAATTAGAGTGAGTTTGTGATATAGTGATCTCAACATGGATTTCACATTTCATGGTATCCCTGGTAAGTTTTTCAATGCAAATTCAAATTTAAAAGATGAACAATATGGAGGTGAGAAAACTTTGTATGTATCAAGCATATGACCACACACACACACACACACACAGAGAGAGAGAGAGAGAGAGAGAGAGAGACACCCACACACAAACACAACAACAATCCAATATGTATAGTGCATCTATTTTTCCAAACCATGCATGTATGACACGATTCTAAAAATATTTTTTTCCTAAATATTAGTCTTTTAGAGATTTCAAAAAGGGACTACATACGGAGCAAAATGAGTGAATCTACACTCTAAAATATGTCTATATACATCCGTATGTGCCAGTCCACTTGAAATCTCTAAAAATACTAATATTTAGGAACGAAGAGAGTAAAATGTAAGACATGCATGGTCCTCAATTCAATATTTAAAACGAACATGAAACTGAAACGTGAATATTAAGTCTAGTACTATAGTACATGCAAATGTTGTGTTTAATTAGGCGGAGCTATGATTGTCAGGGGTCACCACCCTCGACCTTAGATAAAATTGTGAAGCTCTGTTTAGGGTTGTTTAGATTATATTTATCCCCACCCTCCGAACCACCGATTGGTTGTGCACCCCCCACCCCTCCTCCCCGGGAGAATATCATGTGCCCTCATACCTTAGATATGCTATATGCCGATACGAGTTCCTTGGAGCTTGTAGATCTGAGATATAGCAGCTCACATGATGTTTTAATATTTTTACAGGAAACCTTTATGAGTTTGAGAATTGCACACAATTTGTACAAAAACTACTCAGATGCCCTTGGATCCCATATCCAACTATTATCGAAGTCAGATCACCATAGCATCTAAGATGAAGGAGGACATCATATTCTCCTCGTATGTAAGAATATCATGTGCTACCACACCTTAGATGCTTTGGTGATATAGCTCTTCGGAGCCGCTGGATTTGTGACCCAACACCTCCTCGGTGGTTCAATGGTTTTTGCGTAAAAGCCCCAAAGAGTTCGCCACGCCATAAGCACAAAGACTGCTCAGATGCCATTGATCTCAGTTCAAACGACCTCGAAGCTCGTATCACCATAGCATCCAAGCTGCGAGAGCACCTTATGTTTTCTCGCACGGGAGAATGTGAGGTGCTCCCGCACCATAGATTCGATGGTGATACGAGTTCACGGGAGGTTTGAATGCTTTTGCAATATACGGCTGAGAGAGTTTGGGAATTGTGCAGAAAGTACAAGTACTATGCATGTGCCATCTGATCACTGATCATACGACCTAGATGCTCATATCACCGTAGCGGGTAATTAAGCTACAAGGAGCACCTAATATGAGCAACGGGGAGGCGTTGGATCCAAGATGCAGCGGCACACACAATTCCTGAATGTTTTATTTACAAAAAAACCTTTGGAGATTTTGGAAATTGCGCATAATTACAAAGACTACTCCCAAGCCATTGGATCTCACTTCCAACGGTGTAAAAACTCGTATCACCATAGCATCTAAGCTGCGGGGGTGGATGTGATATTCTATGTCATTGTCATTTTGTTCAGAAACTTGCAAAATACGTGTAACTTGTGCTGTTACTTGTCTAACCGCGCAAAGTGTTTGTTAAAAAAAATCATCCTACACTAAAATATCGGAACAACACATAGGGGTCCCACTTGTCATTAATCAAATTTGGACCTAAAATTAACAAATTTGAAAGACGAGATTTGAACTGGCAACCTGGACTACAAAGCGTAAGTCGATAGCCTGAAACAGCAATGGTTGTTGGCTTTGTCCCATAACTTGATTTTATACAGTATTACGTTGAGTAGAGTAGAGGGAGTGCCTCATCAACACGTGCATGACTGTTGACTCACTTACTGGTGGGTCCTAGGTCTGCGATCTCTCTCTTCTCTCCATCGCTCTAACCTTTGCACCGGCACACACGTAAGCGCGCGCTTAGCTTGCCGTGGTGTTATTACAACTAAAAAAAGCTTGGAAAATAGAAGAATCGCCTAGAACAAGAGACGTTGTGGCTGGTCGAGACGGAGCTAACCACACCTATCCTCCGTGCCATGTTAGCATGATGAAGCTGTGTGGCTAGTGGGGTGTTTTCGATCGACTGGCTGGGTCCCGAGGTCGAACCATAGGTACTACGTCTGATACAGTAAATTTTTACACGCACATTTTTCCTCCGTGCCGAGACATGGCACACCCTACCGCTGCTTTTCGGGTCCTCCCGGTGGTTCATGCATATATTCTTCCTCGACGGGACGCCTCATCGCTTTTGGCCAAGCAAGTAAATGAGTCGTCAAATCACGAAAGACCACTTTTCCCGTTGAGTACATCAGTGAAGCACGGTGGCTAGCTAGTTGGGCTAGTTCGACCGATTAGCTAGGCCGCCGCCACATTTGTTTTCTCACCCCTTTTTTTATCTACTTGCTGGCAGGTAAATTTAAATATCCACCGCGGCGTTGCTTTGGTGTTTGAGTGCGGCAGGATTTTTAATTTTTTGATTGATGGGAGCAGGCGCGGCATGATTTTTAATTTTTTGGTTCACGGGAGCAGGCGCGACAGCAATTAGTCACGATTACTCTGCCTGTAAAACCCACTGCTCCCTAATGTGAGAATTCGTCGACTGGTTTTTTACCATGGTGAAAACCAAAAGATTCCCCGCTCCTCGGCTGGCTCCCTCCGCCTTCCCATAGATTGCATTGCCTTTCAGCCGTTTCGCCCGCTACATCACCAACGTCGTGTGACTCAAGAAGCAGAGGGACTTCGGTGGTGTTTAGGCGCCCTCTGCATGGGCATGTCCGTGTCTCGGCGCAACATGACCCCGTTGGATCAAACTCAGACGGTGCAGATCGGTCACTGTAGCACAAAGCGTGTGGGTGTGTTTGGTTGCATTCTCATCTCAATATAGTTGTTTCCTCTTCGTGTATTTGTGTTAACCTACTAGTGTGGACTCATGCACCCTTCATGCACTCTGCCAAACACCCAAAAGTGGGTCAACATGGGAACTTTTGCTCCCATCCCGTGCACCCTGCCTACACCCTGCCTAACACTATTCGTGCTTCATATGGTTCATGTTCCGTGGAGTACTGTAGCACCGTACTCCCTGTGCTCTGTAGACCTAGTTCTATTAACATTGATCTCACCGTTCATTCTCGACTGGATAGTCGAGAAAGCGGTACTATGTTACTACATTATTGTTCATATAGTTGACATGCGCACAACATCATTTGTTGTTGTCATATCTTACTACACTAGCAACAAGATTATGTAGTACTGACGTATGAACCAATGCACATGCCTAGTAGTAGGAGCACTGTGTATGTTCAAGTGGCTGTCGTGTTTCGCACTCCTCAGTCGTAAGAGTGGAAACACTTGTTGTAATCATTCTTTTTTCAGAAAAACAGTGGACACGCTCTACCGTGCGGATCCTCCTCCAGCCATGCACTAAATTACTCACTTTCGCCGACGTGTGGGACAGCCAGCATCGGGGTCCACCAGCCATGCACTAAATTACTCCGTAGTAGAGTGACGGTAGACTACCCTGATCAAAGCGCCGCAGTAATGCCCACTGAGCCGTCAAATCACAAAGCCCCCTCCTTTCCAGCAGTAAGTTGGACGGACGAAGCAATCATCATTTCACTCTTCTCTCCCAGCTTCCTCTCTACCCAACTCGCTTATCCCTCATCTTGTTCCTCATTTCTTCAAGAAAACCCCGACTTGCTTCTGCCATTGTTCTTCTCTCCCAAAGAAGGAAAGGTAAGCGCATCAATGGTGTTGATTCTGGCCAAGGCCCGGTCTTGCAACCCCGAGACTGATCCTATAACTCCCTCTCTTTTCTTCTTTTGGGTTTGTGATTATGGTTTCTTTTCTTTTATTTCTATTTGACAGTTTCTTGATGGACGCTGGAGCACCGGCCGAAATGATGTCTATGGCTCTGGCCAAAACCGTCGAGGCTCATGGTACCAAGAAGCGCAAGCACCCCGCCGAGACTACTGCAGACAAGCTCAAAGGCATTGCCCTGTCCAAGCCCACCTCTCCGGGACCCCTCATTAAGCAAGTCCAGGTAATATCTCTTCTTGACGATCTTTTTCTCGATCTTGATCGTGTTTTTTCATCTAACACGCAGTACTAGTACTAGTAGTACAACTTTCTGGGTGATCTTGCATGTGGTTTTTGTGTGCCAAATGATGGTTTTAAATTCCTCTTTTGACCAAAACATGCGAGAGGTTGACACTGATTTCTTATAGATTAATTTCAACTACTCCCTCTGTCCCAAATTTCTTGTCTTAGATTTGTCTAGATATGGATGTATCTAATACTAAAATGTGACTTGATACAGCCGTATCTAGACAAAACGAAGACAAGAATTTTGGGATGCAGGGAGTACTTTATGAACATCAATGCTACCCTTGAAGAGTGTATATTTGCCTCAGTAACTTGTGTTATGGATATTGCAAGTAATCCCTCTGCTCTCATGCCTTTGAAGACATGTTCTAGTGTCTTTGTTCACTCATTTCTATGCGTATATGGAGTATAATATCGAAATTCATCTTATATTTCTGAATGGAGGTAGTAATAAAATATGGTTTCTATTTGAATTAGAACCAGGACCGCGGTGCAGATGAAGTTCTCAAAGTCATGACATGTGAACTGGAAGACCTGACGATGAGTTCTATTGCTAAACTATCCACCTGATGTGTCCTTGTCGCCACGTGTCCTGAACTAGTGTTTTCCTGTAGCATTGTTGTCAGGCATGTTCTCGAGGCTGTACTTGACCACAACAATTTCCTGGCTCTGCCTTCAATTATGAAGGGTGTGGTTCTTGTAAAGCTTCCCAACAAATCTGATGCCGCCTGTCTTCATGATCATATTTATGAGTGGAAATACCACTCTGTTTGGTTCTCCAAGGTTGACGAGATGGTGATGGTGCATGTAGACATCTCTCACGAAGCCCATGGCCTAGTCAGTTATGAGGGGTTCATCCCGTAGGTCGGTGGCAAGAAATAGTCTGTAGAGTTTAATTAGTGCAACTTTGCTTGTCTGTAGTAAGTACTATTGTTCAGTACTTGATTTGTGTTTGTGAACCCTGTATTGTTTATTAGTACTGCCGCTTTTGGTGGGTGGTCAGTCCTGAGAATGGTCTATGTTAATGTCTGTCCACTCAATTCAGCCTGTATATTTTGTAGTATCCAGATCATCTTTTTTGTGAGGACGGTTTATCAATTATGGTTACACAATCCAATATCTGTATGCATTGCAGGGTTTATCGCACCCACCAGGATTTGCAGTCCCATGGATGTTCGGTCCATACGATTTGTCACGACCTTTGGACTGTCCCACTTGTGGGAGTAGGCGGGGCCCCTGCATGCCACCCGTAGTTGGACGATCAATCTTCTGTTTAGTACTTTAACATAGTGATTTCCTAGTAAGGATTCACTCGTGTCACATCAAGTAAATCTTATTAATTTACTATCTAAATCTTACTGATTTAATGTCACGTTTTCTTTCTTTTCCTGCAATCTTATGATGCAGGTTTTGCCATGTGACATTCTTCACAAAATAAACCGTTTGGTTTGCTCTACGATGGCTATTTTTGCAGGTTTCACTTCTTATGTTGTGTCAGTAACGAAGGCACTATCCGTCACTTATATTACTGGAAAAAATTGGATCAGTCTGTTGTCTGAGTACAAGTTGAATCCCTATGATGAACTGCAGTTTGGTTTAACAAAAACGCCACAATTAGTCCTTCTCGTGTTCAAAAGAAATGAAGAAAAAAACTAGATCACGGTCATGAAGCCTAGTCGAGTTAGAAAGCTGATCATAGCAGACCAGACACTATCGCCGCTGTCTCACACATCGGTACCACCTTCAGCAACGGATCGAGCACCGACAGTTGCTCTAGCACTGACAGCGGAAGGAGCTTAGTCTGATTCAGCTGAGGATTGGGCACCGACCGAGTCAGCGGATCAGGCTGATCTACCGGAGGATCGGGCATCGACACCAGCCCCTGCTCCGACACTGACACCAGCTCTACAAGGAGCACCATCTCCGGCAGCAGCGGCGGCTTCGGCACCTGCACCAACACTTGCACTTGCATCTGCTCCAGCCCGTGCAGCGGCAACCGAATGAGCAGTTGCAGCGGCAACAGATTGGGCTGCATTTCACACTTCATATACCAAAGTCCTTACAAAAACCGACATGTCCACCTTCTTGGTAAGTGAGGGAGTCCTGGACTAGGGGGTGTCCGGATAGCCGAACTATCATCTTTGGCCGGAATCCTAGACCATGAAGATACAAGATTGAAGACTTCATTCCGTTTCCGGATGGGACTTTCCTTGGCGTGGAAGGCAAGCTTGGCGATACGGATATGTAGATCTCCTACCATTGTAACCGACTTTGTGTAACCCTAACCCTACCCGGTGTCTATATAAACCGGAGGGTTTTAGTCCGTAGGACGAACAACAATCATACCATAGGCTAGCTTCTAGGGTTTAGCCTCCTTGATCTCGTGGTAGATCTACTCTTGTACTACCCATATCATCAATATTAATCAAGCAGGAGTAGGGTATTACCTCCATCGAGAGGGCCCGAACCTGGGTAAAAACATCGTGTCCCTTGTCTCCTGTTACCATCCGCCTAGACGCACAGTCCGGGACCCCCTACCCGAGATCCGCCGGTTTTGACACCGACATCGGTGCTTTCATTGAGAGTTCCTCTGTGTCGTCACCTATAGGCCCGATGGCTCCTTCGATCATCAACAACGACGTGGTCTAGGGTGAGACTTTTCTCCCCGGACAGATCTTCGTATTCGCGGTTTACACCGCGGCCAATTCACTTGGCCATCCGGAGCAGATCGAAGTTACGCCCGACCATCGGTCAGATTTGGAAGTTTGAACTATACGGCCGATGTCCGCGGAGACTTGATCTTCGACGGATTCGAGCCACAGCCAAGCACGCCAAGACTGCCTCGATGGGTACGATCTAGCTCGCCGCCAACAAGGCCTCGACGCCGCACCGGTTCCGCCCGACCTCAATCCGGAGCCGGATTCCCCGATCAAGGACGAGTGGTTGGACACCGCCTCGGGGGTTACGATCTCAAAAACGATTGAGCCGAACTCCATCCTGTCCTTTGCGAAGATCGTGACTCAAGGTGCCGGACTCAACCTCCAGCATACCGCCAATGAATCCGATCGGGCGCCGTTATGGAGTTCACCGCCATGACATCTTTTCAGACTCGCCTTCGGGCGATATCCTGAACTCATTAAAGTCTCTCCTTTATCGAGAGCCTGGCCGGACTACGGTCAGAAGGTTGGGATGCGGACGACGAAGAAATTCAACACCCACCCACCACCCACTTTGTAGCCATCGCCGATGATTTAACCGACATGCTCGATTGACCAAGACATCGACGGTATGGACGACGATGCCGAGACGACCAAGACCCAGCGCCTACAGGCACCGGAAGGCCACCTCGCCATATGACATATACATGGTGGGCATCCCAAAAGATGGGAATGGCGATGGAACGGCGGAGGATGACCCTCCAAGAAACAACCTGCGTGCCGACGCTCGGGCGCCGTTCTAAATCCCGCCACAAGAAAAACGGTGATTCCGGCACGGGAGATAATAACACCCCGGACAAGGTTGAAGACGACCCTCCAAAGAGGACTCAGCGCAGAGGAGGAGAGAAGCTGAACCGCACGACAAGTCTGGCGTAAAGAGAGGTAAAGGACCATAATTATGCGCCCTCCAAGACGAGGCAAGCCTCAACGACGACGAATTTGTCATGCCTGAGGATCCCGCCGAACAGGAGCGTTTCAAACGCAGGCTTATGGCCATGGCTACCAGCCTCAAGAAAAAGCAGCAACAGCTTAGAGCTGACCAAGACCTGCTAGCTGACAGATGGACTGAAGTCCTTGCAGCGGAAGAGTATGAACTCGAACGCCCCTCCAAAAGCTACCCCAAACGTAGGATGCTACCCCAATTAGAGGAAGCAGCACCGAAACCTACATCACCAGCAGATGAAGCGGCCGACCAGCCACCCCATGGTCGCGATAGAGAGGCCTCTAGACCCTCCATTCAAGCCGCACCCCGGCGCCGTTCTACCAAAGGCACGGGGAAATGCGCCAGACCTGCGAGATATATTGGAGGATAAGGCAAAGCATACAAGATCGATCTACGGATCGGCGTACGCGCCCTACCGCGTGATGATAACCGTCACGCCGGATACAGCAACTCCGGCCGGGCCGAACACAGTAGACAAAGCTCATTTGAGCTACGTCGTGATATATCCCAATACAGAGGCGCCGCACGCCCACTATGCTTCATAGATGAAGTAATGGATCATCAAATCCCTGAGGGCTTCAAACCCGTAAACATCGAATCAAACGATGGTACCACAGATCCTTCGGTCTGGATCGAGGACTATCTCCTCCATATCCACATGGCCCGCGGTGATGATCTACATGCCATCAAATACCTCCCACTCAAGCTTAAAGGACCAGCTCGACATTGGCTCAACAGCTTGCCAGCAGAATCAATTGGTTGTTGGGAGGACCTGGAAGCCGCATTCCTTGATAACTTCCAGGGCACATATGTGCGACCACCAAACGCCGATGACCTCAGCCACATAATTCAGCAGCCAGAAGAATCGGCCAGACAATTCTGGACACGGTACCTAACCAAGAAAAATCAAATCGTTGACTGTCCGGATGCAGAAGCCCTTGCAGCCTTCAAACATAACATCCGCGACGAGTGGCTAGCCCGACACCTAGGACAGGAAAAGCCAAAATCCATGGCAGCCCTCACCACACTCATGACCCGCTTTTGCGCGGTTGAGGACAGCTGGCTAGCTCGAAGCAACAACTTGGCCAAACTCCCTAGTAGTTCGGATACCAAGGCCAGCAATGGCAGGTCGCGTCGCAACAAGAACAAGCGCCGCATTAACGGCGATAATGCTGAAGAGACGGCAGTCAATGCCGGATTCAGAGGCTCTAAACCCGGTCAGCGGAAAAAGCCATTCAAAAGAAATACCCAGGTCCCGTCCAACTTGGACCGAATACTTGATCGCTTGTGCCAGATACATGGCACCCCCGAAAAACCAGCCAATCACACCAACAGGGATTGTTGGGTGTTCAAGCAAGCAGGCAAGCTAAGTGCCGAACTCAATGACAAGGGGCTGCATAGCGATGACGAGGAAGAGCCCCGGCCAACAATAGAGGATGAAGGGTTTCACACAGCGCAGACGGTGAACATGATATACGCAACCCACATACCCAAAAGGGAGCGAAGCATGCACTAAGGGACGATATGCGATGGAGCCAGCCGCAAGTTCAACCCATGGTCTTCCTACCCGATCACCTTCGATCGAAGGGACCACCCCACTAGCATCCGTCACGGCGGTTTCGCCGCATTGGTTCTTGACCCAATTATTGACGGATTTCACTCACTAGAGTCCCGATGGACGGCGGCAGCAGCCTGAACCTGCTTTATCGTGATACAAAGGCGCAAAATGGGCATAGACCCTCAAGGATTAAACCCACAAAGACGACCTTTAAAGGCGCCATACCAGGTGTAGAGGCCAATTGTACAGGCTCGCTTACACTCGGTGGTCTTCGGATCCCCGGATAACTTCCAAAGCGAAGAGCTAATCTTCGACATAGTCCTGCTCAAGAGCGGCTATCACGCATCGCTTGGACGAACCGCATTTGGTAAAGTTCAATGCGGTGCCGCACTATGCATACCTCAAGCTCAAGATGCCAGGCCTCAAGGAGTAATCGCGGTCAATGGAAACACCGAACGCCTCTCCGAAGGAGGAGCCCACGGCGCCCTCGGGCGGAGGTGCAAAGCAGCCTCTCACAGCAATTCTCGAGTCCAGCCACTAAACGCCCGTGACAATGTCAAGCGCGCTACCGGCGTAATTCTACAACAAGACCGCCGCACGATCCAAGCATCGCCAGAGTAATCCGCCCCAACCCCAGCCTCGCGAAATTGCAAAGCCAAGTACTACGCTGTACATAACTACGCCCGAGATACCATGGGCATAAGGGAGGGGCACGCCTGAATGCGGCTCAACCGCACTGTGGGCCCCGATTGTGTCATTCTTTTCTTTTTTTTCTTTTTCTTATTTTCAGACTCCGCTTCCGAAGCCCTGTCCGCACTTGAATTCAACTCACGATGCAACAGCCAGGGAGCGTAAAGCTGCGCCGAGTGTCCGTGGTCTCTATTACGAGCATTATACCTGTTTTACATACCATCCCGCAGCTTACCCCTGGAGGGGGACATGTTAAATAGTCCCATCCCTTGCTTATCGCACAATTTGTATCGCTCGCTTTTATTTGAAGTTTCTTTTTAATAACCAATATATAGCTCTTGCCTATTATTGCATTCTTTCCCATTATATATGTTCATTTATGACATTGCGCAACCGTACAATTTGGTACGGCCAATACACCAGGGGCTTAAGTACCCCAAAATTATGGTGTGACAAGTCCGAACACTTTCACAAGTGCGGCACCCCAAACTTATAGCATTATATGCATCGGTTCAATCATGTCTTGGGTCAATAGTTGGGTTTGCCCGCCCCATGTTTTGGTACCTTACGCCCGCTATATCGGCTAAGGTAGCACCGGGAGAACCACCGCGATTGTGCCCGCTTGAGCTGGGTTGAGCACCTCAGTGGAGAAAGCTAAAACTGACCGTCATGATAAGGCGAGAGCCGGTCGCTGTTCGAGAGGTTTTTTCGAGTCCCTAAAGGCTTATGCCGCTTAGAGCGAGGAACCGGCATTGTCCGGCCAAGGCGTGGATAGCGCCCCGAACTCGGTCTTCCGAATACTAGGGGCTTCGCTGAAATTTAAAATTATAGAATTCTATGGCTAAGTGAGAGTGTTCAAGAATTATAAGTCTGGTTGCCTTGTTCGCTATGCTGAGCGCCTCGATGGTGCACCCCAAGAATGGGAACAAGAGCGCTAAAATTTATCCCAACACCCTAGCACTGTGGCATGGGGGCTGAAGCCAACGACTTGCCATCTCTCAAATTTGATAAACGGCCGCATGAAGGTAATATTTTAAATTAACAAGCGTTGCTTAGCGATATGAACAAGTTTTCAGCACAGGATAACAAATGCGAGTCTATTCAAAATTACATCTTTGGAGCACTCATCCACTATAATGGCGGGCACCCTTCAGACGCCTCATAGTACATTTCGGGCGCGATGCTCCTTGCACTTCGGTGGCCTGTCCGTCACAAGCTTCTCCGCATCCAGCTTGCCCCAGCAGCACTTTAGCACGGGCAAGGCCCGACGGAACCTTCAATGCAGACGGAGCGCTTGATGACTTCAATCCATGGACAAAGGCCCACCAGCCGCTGCACTAACCCAAGTAGCTCCTGTGCATGGCTTCCATGGCCACACCAACTATGAGGCCCTTCATGGCCTGTTCGCAACCTTGTGGAGCTCGACCAGCTGCTTCAGCTGGTCGCTCAGGCACCGGACGCTCGCCTCAAGATATCGCGACCAGAACACCTTCTCCGCCGAGCTCCTCCTTGGCGCGGTAGAACGCGGAAGCATCGTACACACTACGGGCAGATCTGTGAATGCTCCCGGAGAGCTCCAAATCCGTAAGTAATAGGTAATTCACTTTCACATGCTTGCTTTGCATAAAGAATGCCTTACCCGCCGCTATCTTCTTTAATGATTCAATTTCTTGAGGGCTTTTAGGCTTCGCCTTAGCGGCTTTGGCACTCTCAAGAGCCGAGGCGAGCTTGACTCTCGAGTTCGAGTCACGCCCAAACTCTCGTGTTTTTCCACGGGAGCCTGGAGCTCTTGCCGCACCTCTGCCACCCGCTCCTCCTGCTTCTCTCGCTCGGTGTGCTCCGCAACCGCTTTGTTTTCGACGACGGACACCGCCTCCTTCAGGGCCGCCACCTCGCTCGTGGCCCCTGCAGCACCCATGTTATTCCTGTTATCTTTTGCAACCAAATCCTTTCTATAAGGTATTTCTTTAATAAGGTATTACTTACCTTCCTTGTCCTCGAGCTGCTTCTTGGCAAGGCCGAGCTCGTTCTCGGACCGCCGAGGCTCGCTTCAATGCATCGACCTCCAGCCAAGGCAGCAGAGGTCAAGCAAGCAGCCTCGCATTCCCATATTGACATACTTATGTTAGACTCCTCACAGATATCTTTTTAGATCCTTAGTCCGCTTTTCTTTCCTAACACCGAACTAAGCATCGAGGGCTACCGTCTATGCGGTAATATTTTTACATATTCTAAACTTACCTCAAAGCCTGTTAGAAGGCTGGTATAGTTCACCAGCCCGCTTTGGCGGATCGAACTTTCTCGATCACCACGCCATAAGAGTGCGGTGCTCCTCGTCGATGGAGGCGCCTTAAGCGCCCCAGAAGTTATCCGGTGCCTCCGTTGACGGAGGACACCGCGCCTTACCCTTCCTATGAAGGGGCCGCTAGCCGGACTTCGGAACCGCTGAAGGTTCCGGTATGGAGTCCGGACGAGGGCCCCTGGGGGTCTTGCCCCCCACGCGCCTGGAGTCCGGAAGGTTGCCTTGCGGCGCCTCCTGTGCCACCTCCTCTTGACCAGGGCCCCCTTGGGGCCCCACCTTGGCGTCGTCCGCAGCCTGAGATGAGGAGGCGGCCGGAAGTGAAGTACTCTCCATTTCCAACGAACTCAGGGACCCGCTCGATGAAGCGGCGAGCTCGCCCTTCGGCGGGCTACATGATTGTTCGGCATTAGAGAACATTATGCAATGGAGAAAAAGCCATGGGTATCTGGACACTTACGATCTCGCCAGGGGCTTTGCCCTTGTTGGCCACCTCCTCGCTGTTGTCGGCGTTGCAGGAGAAGTTCGAGGAAGGGTCCTTCCTTCTGACCCTCCGCCTCCCCCCGTCTGCGGCCTTCCTTTTCCTCTCTTCTTCACCGGGGAGAGGCTTTTTCCTCCTCCTCGCTCTCGGAGAGGATTCTTCTTAGGAATCGACAGCTTGGCGCCGGAGCCCTTGAGTTCCCGTGGCCTCCTTTCTGACTTCTTCTCCGCACCACGTGAGGTACCGGAGCCAGCAGCCCCGCTAATCAAGGCGTCGCTGGTCTTCGGCAAAGGAGCCGGATAGTTAATCTGTCTGACGCCTTCAGCCAGTCTGCCAAAGGTTAGGGAGTTTTAGATCCCACATAGAGTCAATCTATGAAAAAGAGTCCCATAAAGTGTAAAATAACTTACCTCGCTGGCTTGACGCTGCGAGCTGAATCCGCGATCTTCAGTAGCGGGTGAGGGAGCCTAGGCGCCCTTGAACAGCACCTTCCAGGCATCTTCGTACGTAGTGTCGAAGAGCCTTTTCAGAGTTGGGTGCTGTGTCGGATCGAACTCCCACAATTTGAAGGCCCGTTGTTGGCATGGGAGAATCCGGCGGACGGGCATCACCTGGATTACGTTGACAAGCCTGAGATTCTTGTCCGCCAGGTTTCGGACGCAAGTTTGGAGTCCGGACAGCTCGTCCGAATCCCCCACGCCAGGCCCGCTCTCTTTCCATGATGTGAGCCGTGGGGGAAGCCAGATCGAATTCGGGGCCGCCACCATTTAGAGTCGCGGCTCGGTGATGTAGAACCACCCCGATTGCCACCCCTTTATGGTCTCCACGAAGGAGCCCTCGAGCCATAGGAGTTTGGCTATCTTGCCAACCATGGCGCCCAAGACTCCACTTGGCGGCCGCCACTACCTTCGGCCTGACAATGAAGATCTTCAGCCATAAGCCGAAGTGGGGCTGGATGCAGAGGAAGGCCTCGCACACGACGATGAATGCCGAGATATTGAGGATGAAATTCGGGGCCAGATCGTGGAAGTCCAGGCCATAGTAGAACATGAGCCCCCGAACAAATGGGTGAAGTGGAAAACCTAGTCCGTGGAGGAAGTGGGGGAGAAACACCACCCTCTCATGGGGCCTGGGGGTTGGAATGAGCTGCCCCGCGTTGGGCAGCCGGTGTGTGATGTTGCTGGACAAGTATCCGGCCTCCCGCGGCTTTCCGATGTGCCCCTCCGTGACGGAGGAGGCCATCCACCTGCCTCCCGCTCCGTACATAGTTGGAGAAGGTTGAGGTGGGATGTGCGGACTTGGGCGCTGGAGCTCGAGTGCACGGAAATGGATGAGCAAAGGAGGAAGAAGGCGTAGGTGAAAAGGTGGATCCTTATCCCCTTATATGGATGGACGAAGCTATGCGTCCCCCGCCAGCCTGGTAAAACTTGCTTATCTCCCAAGCGCCGTAATCAATGGCGCGGATGGGTTACCCACGTCCGTATCGATGAGAAACCCGGAATAAGGGGGCACGATCTCCACTTTGATAAGACGTGCCAAGGAAACCGCCTCGCTAAACGCGCTAAGGTGGAACGGTAAAAACCGATTCATATAAAGGCTTGGCCGTGGTGTGATGTCACGCTGCGGAATACGTCAGCAGATTTGTGCAAAAGTTATTCTCTCTACGGTGGTATGTGGAACTTGTTTTGCAGAGCCGGACACTATCCTGGTGTTCAAAATCTTCTAAGAAGTATTCGGAGGAGGAACCCGCCTTGCAATGCCGAAGACAATATGTGCGCCGGACTTGTCGTCATTGAAGCCTGGTTCAGGGGCTACTGAGGGAGTCCGGGACTAGGGGGTGTCCGGATAGCCGAACTATCATCTTTGGCCGGACTCCTACACCATGAAGATACAAGATTGAAGACTTCGTCCTGTGTCCGGATGGGACTTTCCTTGGCGTGGAAGGCAAGCTTGGCGATACGGATATGTAGATCTCCTACCATTGTAACCGACTCTGTGTAACCCTAACCCTATCCGTGTCTATATAAACCGGAGGGTTTTAGTCCGTGAGGACGAACAACAGTCATACCATAGGCTAGCCTCTAGGGTTTAGCCTCCTTGATCTCGTGGTAGATCTACTCTTGTACTACCCATATCATCAATATTAATCAAGCAGGAGTAGGGTATTACCTCCATCGAGAGGGCCCGAACCTGGGTAAAAACATCGTGTCCCTTGTCTCCTGTTACCATCCGCCTAGACGCACAGTCCGGGACCCCCTACCCGAGATCCGCCGGTTTTGACACCGACAGTAAGCATTGGCCGCCCAAGTGTTTCGTTCTTTTTTCTTTCCATGTTATTTCGCATGATTCCCTGTGTTGGTCTAACTGTTTGGGTATGTCTTCTTGTTTGCAAACAGAGAACTCCTAGAGCAACGAGGGAGTCATTCAACAATCCGGGCGACGGCGGCGAAGTTTCTCTTACCATGGGCAGCCTTGGTGTGAATGAACCTGCTCAATATACCGTAAGTACAAAGGATGGTTGCATGATGATTTATGCTAAAGGATGATCAAGATTCAAATCTAAATCATATCTTGCGGTAGGGGATGATCTCAAAATCGAACTTTCTCGGCAAGGAGAGCTGGTCCAAATCAACTTTGAAATTCTTCAGTAGCAGCTCACAACTGCCAAACTGATCTATCCTCCGAGCGATTTTGATGTAATAATCTGGCATGGTGAAACAAGTGTCATGTGTGTATAAGTAATACGATAGTATTATTTATCACATGGTATATTGTTGATAGAATTGCAACTCTCATTGCTGGTTAGGAACTGTCATTCGATTTCATTCCAACAGTTGTCGTGCTTTATTCAATTTTGTGTATTCGCCTTGCGATAGCATCTAAAACCAGCGCAGTACCGATCGCTTGCAATATGAAAAGCACTGAGATAGAACATATGGGCCCCCAAACATGCAGGGTGGGCTCATGGCCCAAAGTCCGTAATCGTGAGCCTGTCTCGAGTATTATATTATCACTGAACCCCATAATGCCCGTGCGTTGCACGTAACATCAAGATGCATTTGTATGAGTATTTTATCTTGTGAGAGAAAAGGATGAATGAGGGAAGGCCTTATTTGCAAATGTGTAGAGGTGTGTGGGTACCTTTTTGTAAAATTGTCATAGTTTCCTTCCTATCCGTCAGATATAAATCGGACAGCCTATATTGCAGGATGGCAGGCACACCATCATCACCAACTCGTCTATACTGTGTTAAAAACAACTCTGTTTTTTATAATTATATATGTTATATATATTCCCCTTGATTTTTCTTATGTATAAAGTTGTGATATAAAATATTTGTATATTTCTTTAAAGAGGGAGTATCTCTCTGTCAAAAATATAGTTTTGTGTAACTAGTTACTCCTGTCTTTCTACTTCCTTTCGTTGATATGTGGGGCATCCGGCAACGGGGTCCACGTGCCATATGCACAAATTAGAGTGCACAACTGCACAGTAGACACACCCCAGGCGTAGCGCCGCAGTAATGCCCAATGAGCCGTCAAATCACAAACACCCCCCTTTCCAGCTTTAGAAGTACGCTAGATGGACGAAGCGGCAATATTTCACTGGGCCTGAATCCCCTTCTCCCTCGTCTGCTGGTTTAGAGAAAACCCCCTCTCGGCGATTGCATAGGGTTTTCTCATGGAGAACCAGGTACGAATTCTTCATCCATCCCCGATAAATCCAAGTCCCTTGGTAGCGTGTAATCCTAGGATGGCAACCGCCGCCGCTGATGCATTTTTCTTCCTACTGAATCTAGTGTGTTTCATTTGTAGTGCCCAAAGTGCCAGGACCCTACAGGTTGCTGCGCCATCGGCGAGATGCCACACTTGTTCCTTCTCATCCTAACACAGGACTTGAAAACGCGCACAGTATGTTCCCAGAATCCTCTTTTCTATCCGGGAGGGTGGTATTTTTTTTGAACATGTTGTCGACTAATTTGGAAATTTGGATTGATATATTTGGATAAAAGGTACTACCAGTATGATGGTCAACACTGACGTGAAGGAGGAAGTTATTTCTACATTTGGATAGGGAATATATTGTGTTCTCATATTATTTTTTCTGCAGTGCATTATTTGCTCTGCCAGAACACATGTACTCAAGATGCCCGGCCTTGCCATAACTGAATACACCAGTTTATTGGTCACGGTGAAGACAATCCATGCATATAAGTTCTGAGTTGGGTTCATGAACCAAGAAGATCGCTGCTTTTTTATGGCCGAACTTGGATAAACTTTCTCAAGTGTTACGGACTGAAAGTTGGCGCACGAATGTTGATGGAAATAGCAGAACCTGGTCTCATCTTCACTGCGATCTTCCACCCTGACGTCATTCCAATTGTTCATCCATGTTAGTTTTGTATCTGGTTCTTGCTTGTTGCCTCGATTACTTCTTAATCCACCTATTCTGTCTAACTAATCACAGTTTAACTTTAGAAGTAGCAATGAATCTCTCACGAAGATTCTACTTCTAACTAATATTTTCTTATAATTGGTGGCACGTGTAGGTTTATTCAGAGTTAAGCAGGCTGCTCATTTGTTATTCTGTAACAACTCGGCTGTTACTGATGGCACTGAAGTTGACTGGGACGACATCCAGAAGTTCCTACACTTTATTGATCGTCTTGAGGTCCTTGTGGGGCGTTTCAATGGTGGAAGGCCACGTGGGATATGTGTGCCACTGCTGCACTCGTTGAACAGGTCCAACTGTGTTGAGAAACTTATGGTACAAGTTGTTTTCTATTATATATGTTGTTCATAAACTATTGCTTATACACAGTTTTATAGCTATGATCTTCTTGAAACAGAAACTGCCCAGTTCTATTGTTCCTATACAGATGCCTGACCATGGTCGGGTAAGACTTGCGCTTGGTCAGAACATGATGTTTATGTCGTCCTACTCCATTCCCCTTGGAGGTGAAAAGGTACTTATTCATGGTTGGTCTCAAATATGAAGGCCTGTCCATCTTGGAGAATAGGACAGAAGATTATGTTCCTGCTTTTCCACGGCTCTAAAGCGAATATCCTGTTTATTGACAACATTGCGAGATGAAGCCGCTTTCAGAAGGTTGTGGATGCGCGGGGTGGCGCCTGGGGCTTGGCGGCCTCACCCTTGGTTAACTGTAGGCAAAGTAGCACTCTTCGAGGCGTGCTTTGTACGGTTGAACCTGTATAAGTACTCATACTGCTTTCAGCTATGGTTGTTAAGTGCCCCTGCTGGTTTCAGTTAAGGTTGTTAAGTACTCCTGCTGCTTTTACAGTCTGTCGTGTTTCTTCAGTCATGTCATCCTCCAGTCGCCAAAACCAAACCAGCGCCGGCGGGAGCGCCTGCTTCCGCCTCCCACGGCTGGTTGCGCCTCAGCACACGCATCGCTGCCCCCACCGTCTCCTAAATCGTTAACGCCGACGTCCGAGGCCTCGCCGTCTTCCTCCGCGCGCTTTGGTGCGGTCGCCGCGGCGCCGCCCTCTCGCGTTGTCAACATGGTCAACAAACAATAGGAATCGGCAGAAGTACGTGGAGAGGATGACAGTACGAGCCCACCATGTCAACGTATGGAAAAATAAAATGCTTCCTCCTAGTGTTTTCCTGACATCTGGGACCCACGACATTGTGAGCGTATATAGTCAATAGACAAGAGAACAGCACAAGATCGGCTGACACCTGGAACGTAGCTGCTCGGGCAGTATTTTTTTTGTTATTCTTGAGACGGAGCAGGGTTTGAACTGGGTTGTGGCCCGTCTAGCCCACACTTATATTTTATGTTCACCATGTGACTAGCCCAGCTATTTTTTCTTTGTGAAAATGAGCCTAGTTTATTTTTTCTGAAGAATACCCAATCCAGGCCTACTTATTTTTCTATGCCCTGATGGGCTGCATCTCTTTCAAGAAGCCTGCAAACCTTGAAAGTAATATGAAATGGGTTGTAAATATAAAAACAGATGACAAATTGGCAACTACTTTATAATTTCTGAATTTTTTCATATTTTCATATTCCTATTTCACTGGGCATTAACCTAATTTAAATATATCTTCAAAGTACTTTAAATCTGGCTCGACATTTCGGTATTAAAAATAGTTTGTAACCCACAGAAATATGCAAAATTGGCCCTGGCCAACCAAAAAAACGGACTGCAATAAATTGCATAAGAAGTCGCAATGAGCTATATATAAATTATTAAAAAAAGAGGGAATGGTATGACTTGCGGGCCTATTAAGTTGACGTGTATGCAAGATTTTTTTAGTTATTATATACGTCAACAAACGATTCTAGCAGACGTAACCGTTGGATGTCAATCCAACGGCCGTCGTCATTTCTTCAATCTCGATCTTCTTGCTCCACCGCCAAATCCAGCGCCAAGCGGACCGCCTTCGCTCCGCCTCCCGTGCAAGCCTCACCGCCCCCTACTACCCCCACCGCTGGCCAGGGCATCCCTCTACTCACCCACATCCCCTATTATTCTGCGGCGACGACAGCCTCACACCGTAGTCGAACCAGTGAACCCTCGTACTCATCTCCGCGTGGGCATCCACTGTCGCGTCTTCACTGGCTCCGCGTCGTTCCCTTCCTAGGCCTCACCGTCATCCACCGCCTTGGTGCTCTCAGCGCAGCCTGATCAATGTGGTCAACGACCGACTTCCATCGGAAGAGTACTGTACATGGAGAGGCTGACACCTGGGTACACGGCAGCCGCAAGGAAGTGCCTCCTTATTACGCGGAAAATAATTATTCCTGCACCAGATAGCGGGGACCCACCAAACGGGCCACCGTATTTCGCGAAAAAAAACGTTCTCCCTGACTGCTGGGACCTACCAGCTACATCTTCGCACGCAAGGAAGTGCATCCGGGCAAAAAAAACGATTCGCCCCCCTGACTGCTTGGACCCACCAGCTACATCTTCGCACGCAAGGAAGTGTCTGACAGTCGGGACCCACCAGGTCGAAGCGTACGTAGCGTTGTCATTCTGGTCGGGAACGTGTACGTACATACTGGTTGATGCAGAGGCGCGCACGTGCTGTAGTAGAGGCGCGCACGTAGCATGTACACGTACGTACAGTGGCCAGGGTGCAAGAAAGTAAATACGGCCACATACGTACATACGGGCGGGGTCTCGAACGCCTACTCGCGCGTACGTACGGCCAGGGCTCGTGTACATGGCTGGGTCGGAACAGAGAAACTGCGTCATCGCCGTGTTAATGGGGAGGCAACGGAATGAGTCGTGTTCATCGGGAGGCAACGGAAAGCGTGGGAGCCAACCGGCTTGGACAGAACAGCCGATGGAAACGAGGCCTGGCGTACCGCAAAACGGAGGAAACAACCGTGTGTTCGACCGGCCACATTCCAAATGGGATCATGTTCATTGGGAGGGGTCTGGCGTATCACAAAATAGAGGAAATGGACCTCCTCCGGTCGAAACGGGGGTCCTGTTGATCGGGAGGGGTGTGGCATACCGCAAAACGGAGGAAACGGACTTGTGTTGGATCGCTACGGCCGAAACGGAGGTCCTGTTCATTGGGAGAGGTGTGGTGTACCGCAAAACGGGACTCCACGGGATACTTTTCATCTCCACGGTCGACCCCCTCCAGCCTCCACGGGCTACTGTTCATCCACCGTCGACCTCCTCCAGCCTCCACCTACGACTGTTCATCCACGGGCTCCTGTTCATCCAGCCTCCACCGCGCTCTACTCCACCAGCTACTGTTCAACCAGCCCTCTCCACACGGGATCCTGTTCAACCACCCCTCCACGGGCTACTGTTCATCCAGCCCTCCATAGTCTACTATTCATCCAGCCCTCCATGGGGTGGTCCTGTTCATCCAGCCCTCCACGGGGTCCTGTTCATCCAGCCCCAACCGGCTCGATCGACCAGGGTCCTGTTCATCTAGAGGCAACACCACTGGGTCCTGTTCATCCACCCCCACCGGGAACTGTTCATCCAAAGCCCCCCAGCAATGCTCATTGTTCATCCAGAGGCAGCATCGATCAACTTCAGTTAGCAGCAATAGCGAAGGAATCACTCGATCGGGTTCAGTTAACAGCCATCGATCGATCGCTCGGGTTCAGTAACGCGTAGCCTGCAGTGCAATCGCTCGGGTTTAGTTAGAGCCCAACGCCTCGCTTCGGGTTCGCGAGAGCCCAACGCCGCACTCCACGCGCAGTGCGTGTCACGAGGAACGATGCATCGCCGCCCCGACCACCCACCGTAACCGGGAACACCCTGATATTTTCCTTGCCCTCGCTTCTACCACGGTTTTTTCGTCATGGACGGCCCAAAGAATGTCATGCAGCTGCGTCTCCGGCCCGCCCAGGACGAAAACCCCATTTTCTGTTATGATTTTTTGTCATAGAAGTAGGACCCCCACCACATCTATGATGATACCGGGTTTTGTCACAACTATCGTCATAGAAGTTTCATAAGAATGTGTCATGACCGGATTTTCAACAAAATACTTATTGAGAAACCGATCTTTAGGTCCCAGTATAAGAAGAATTATCCTTACTGGTAGAAAAATACTTGATGCAGAAGGCCAGTAGCATAAAATATATTACAGGGTTGAGCTGAGGCTGCTCAACAATTTATTACAAACATGCCAATATTGTACATAAGGGCAGTCATGACACAAGGGCGTGGTGGCATGCTACTGACTCGAGATAAAAGTGGTGGTGGATATATCACAGTGGAGTGGATAACATGACTCCTAAACTGGCAGCTCATCGAGCGTCGAGGTGAGGCTCGATGAATTTATTCGGATAGCGGAAGCGGATATAATACAGTGACCAAATCCAAGATCGCACAAGACTGACTGGGACTCCTCTAGGCATCGGACTCGCTATCGAACTCTTCATCCATGAGATCGCCTTCATCAACATCTGGCCAAATCAACAAGCCAGGTGAGTACTTTGAAAGTACTCGCAAGACAGTTCAGACATAAGATAATAAATGTATGCATGAATGCGTCATGAACAATTAACAATGCACATTCAAATAATAATTTCTTGCACAACATGATAGTAAAAAGGAAGTCGGGCGGTAGTCTTCCCGAAATTCCAACAAAATAACTAAAAACCGATCGGGTGTCTGGAGCGATGCCTCGAAGGGTAAACAAAGTAAATAATCATGCCGCAGTCGGACGTCTGAGCGACATCGCAGAAAGGGCTTATATCGAGAGTAAATAACAGGTGTGCCACAGTCGGACGTCGGAGCGACAATTGCAGAAAGGGCTTATATCAAAAGTAAATAACAAGCGTGCCACAGTCGGACGTCGAACCAACATCGCAGAAAGGGCTTATATTAAAAGTAAATAACAGGCGTGCCACAGTCGGACGTCTGAGCGACATCGCAGAAAGGGCTTATATTAATAGTAAATAACAGGCGTGCCACAGTCGGACGTCTGAGCGACATCGCAGAAAGGGCTTATATCAAAAGTAAACAACAAGTGTGCCACAGCCGGACGTCTGAGCGACATCGCAGAAAGGGCTTATAACTCATATCTGATAAATTCACAAGATATAATACTCATAGGAAATATTCAACACATAATAATAAACGGGTTAGTACATCCACAGGAATAAACATTTTAACCGGACTTAACACTCATGTAATTTACCGGAGTTTTGTCACTAAGACTGATACTGACAAGATAAGTTGAACATAGTACTCAGACATGGATAAGATTGTTTCAAAGGATTTTTTACTCTGCAGAGTTTGTACTAATTATCCACAGCCAACGGATTTCCATAGTCACGAAGACTAGTTCCGTTTACGGTATTTCGGTAGAAACACATCTAACCAGTACACACCCATCCCACCTCACGATGCCAGGAATCACCCTAGACAACGTTCTAGAAAAACTTTGAGACGGGGAGATCACAACCTCGAATAGCATGGGATCAAATTTATATATGCGCTCTAAGGGTGCCCCTCTCGTCCCAACCGAAACACCCATGCCCCCGACCGGATGACGGGCTTTAATCCAGGCCATGGAACCCTCATCCCGCCTCTCTATTTGGTGTGTACCAGAAAGCGGTTTGCAACTTACTAAGCCATATCCCTTGTGGAAAACATGTGGTAGTACGGGAAGGGAAACGGATGGAAACGTGACTTGATTCACGTTGACACTGAAGTCAAAGGTCTGGCTTAAGACTGGCATGCTACAACACTGCCATCTTACACATTCTCATGCCATCACATGGCCATGCAAACTTATAACCAACAACATATGGATTTCCGAACTCACTTGCCTCGACTTGCGTGTATTATAACACTTATCGAAATGCTCATAAACATGCCATGTAACTACTTAATGCAAACATGCAACGAACACTCATCATATCCAAAGTTCAACATGCTTGCCTGGTTCGGAGTAGTCGGAGTCTAGCTTGGCGAAGTTCGCGGTTCCGTCACCTCCTCCGGTATCTATGGTATAAGAAAATGCGTACTTAACGTAAATACCATGAGTGCACAGAAAAGTGTTCCAAATATTTTTCAAATAAATAAGAAAAAAAAAACTAGACAGAAAAATAAATATGACAGAAAAAGAATCAATCAAACATCAGTTTCTGTTTAAAAGTTATAAAGGTTTTAATCCAGGGACTCATCTATAATGGAACAGAAAGTTTCCAGGGGCTAACTTATAAAAACAGAAAACGCTTCGGCTAAAAAGCCGTCAGCTGCAAAGGAAAACGTACTCTGCCCGAAGGCGTTTTCAGAAAACGATTCAAAAAAAAAAAACATCGACCATGGGTCCCACCCGTCAGTTTGAAATTTCAAACGGGAGGAACAGAGCTCGTCGGCGCCGAGAGCTGCGGTGGTCGCCGCGGCGATCCACGGCGAGTTGGGAGGATCGAGAGTACCCACGTGCTCGGGTGTCCTTCCGCATCGGTGGGTGGTGGTGGTGGTCGTCGGCGAGCAACACGTCGACGGCGGTCCTTGCTCCGGCGGACGGCGGCTCGGGTGAAGTTGGATCTCGTCGGGGAGGGCTGCGGAGGTCAAATTGAAGCCGGGGTTAGATCACTGGGTTCCCGAGGAGGCTACTGGCGAGATTTGGGCGGCGGGGATGGCCTCACCGGAGTGATTCGAGCTGGTGGCCGAGGCGGATCGGGGCGGCCGGAGTTGGGGGAGGCGACCTCCTCGAGGTCCTCCTAGTGGCTTGGCAAGGTACTGGTGGGGTGCCGTGGTGGTGCGTGCTCGAGAACGAGCTTGGGACCTCTTTATATAGGCCATCCGAGGCGGTGGCCGTGAACGGGGATCTCCGGCGATGGTTACGGCGGCGCAGTGCTTGGTCGGGGAGATTAGGGGGTTGAGCATCGACGTGGCGGTCCACGGGCTCCGTTTAGCATCTAACCTCGGCGGGATTGGGCGTGCTGGGTGGTTTCGGCAGAACGGGGCGGCGCGGGCCCGTCGACGGCAGAGGGCGCGCCCTGTGCTTGCCGGGCCACGGCGACGGTGCTGCGGTGTGCGCTGGAATGCATGATGCCACGCGGAGGGCTAGGGAGCGTTGGGCGGCGCAGAACGGCGAGCGAGCGGCCTGCTCCGTTAGCGCCACGGGTGGCTCTGCCACCGCGAGGGCTGTCGGCGTCGGCGATGCTCGCCGCCACCGACACCTGCGTCCGTCCAAGAGGGCGTGCGGTGCTCTGGTCAAGGAGAAGGGGTCGTGCGCAACGCGCCAGAGTGCACGGGCGATCGATGACAAGCCACTGATGAAAAACGACACTGAAGATAACTCTGAAACTCTGAATTTTTCTGAATGTGTACAGGAACAGTGCCGGCCAAGTGTTTGATGAAATGATTCAAGGGTGAGAAAAATTTATCTGGGGCTGATCTTTGGTGTGGTGGCCTCTCAAAGCACCTGGGGACTGCCTGAATTTTGGTGGAATTTTTGGAGAAAGGAGAATATGAATTTCACCAAAAATGATCAATCTGGTCCAAACTTGCAGAGGTTGAAACTTGAAAATTTTGAAAAGAGGAAGAGTGGATCTTGATGGATATAGGTTGGGGGTGCTAAGGACTATCCAGAGGAGTTGGTTTGAGATCAAAACTCAAAGGAAAACTGGTACTTCCTTTGTAAATCATCTAGGCTTAGAATAAAAGACAGAACTGTTTTTGGGGAGTAAAATAAATGAATTAAAATCCAAAAATGGGTTGAACTTGTTGGGACAGAATGTTTGGGTTGCCTCAAAGTGTAGGGAGGGGTTTTGGGAGGATTTACCACATGAGGCATGGTACAAACCATGGATGGTTTCAGAACAAAAGCAGCCCCAAAACCCATAGGGTTTCTACTTTTTAAAAGAAAATAAATTCCAAAAATATTTTTGAGATGGGAAACTCAGAATAAAGGTTTTTAATAACCAAACACCAGGGTTGAAGAAGGTACAAGAGAAATGAAATCCTTGCCATGGGGAAAAGTTTTGAGAGAGAGAGGTTTTAGGAAGGATTTAAAAAGACCTTCTTCAAAACAACCAAAGTTTTTGTTGAAAACAAAAATAAAAAATTTTGTAGTGTCACAGAATGACACGAAAAAAATTTCGTTCGGCCCAAAATGTCACGGATGTGTCTTTTTTTTGTAGTGCATGTTTAGATTTTTGTCAATTGACAGATGGGTCTTTCAGAGATGTACTGTACTCCCTCCGTCCGGAAATACTTGTCATCAAAATGAATAAAAGGGGATGTATCTAGACGTATATTAGTTCTAGATACATCCATTTTAATCCATTTTGATAACAAGTATTTTCGGATGGATAGAGGAATTCTCAATGTGCCTCTCGAGTCCTTGCTAGAAATAAACCAACCGAAATGAAACGAAGATACTGTCACTGTTGCACGATTATATTGCAGAGTGAACAATGGGCAAAAGCAGAACAAGGTGAATTCGGATGTAGCTAGGATACTAGTATACTAGTACAAAATTTAAGATCCAAATAGGATAATTAATGCATCATGAACAATAAGAACAGATGACAAATTCGGTTGTTGATGCACGTTTTAATGTCAGTTGCTTCAGGATATCTCAGGTTCAGTCTTGGTCCTCCTTTCTATCCATGTTGAACAGTGGCGGATCTAGAATTTAACCAACGTGGGGGCAACATTATAAAGGATAGTAATTTTTTTTGCCAAAACACATTGCAAATAGTTAATGTAGTACTGAATATGCATATGAATGCACTAGTAAAAAGAGTTCTGTAAATTGTATCACTACAAAAAAATACACTTCCATGATGATACGTGTTTGTCACAGTAGGTCACATTTTCTGTCATGCATGTACATCCATGACAATTTTATGACAGAATCAAGATAGTCATACCTGTGCTGTCGTAGAAGTGTTCCATGACATTACCAAAATTATCATCATGGAAGTGTCCACTTCCATGACGATAAATCACGCGTCACAGAAGTGCTTTCGTCAAGGGTGACCGACACGTGGCATCCACCGTAACGGAACGCCATTAAGCTATCGGGTCCGGTTTTGGATCCAATAACCCATTAACAGCCCCGACCAATGGGGATTTTCCACGTGTAAAATCATCATTGGCTGGACGAAGCACGTGTCAGCTCACCGTTGGGATAGATGTCATCCACTCATTGGACCCAAAAGCCTATGATACGTCGACACGTGCACGGCCCAACAGAGGCCCATTCCTGTGAAAAAGCCGGCCCGTTTGACTTGGTCAAAAGGTGGCGGGCTGGCCCACGGCAAGCCTGTTAACGGCATGTTCGCATATAGCCCATTTAAAGCCCGCTAACCAGGGCCCATTTATGGCCTATCCGAATTAGGCCCAGTAGCGTCATCTGGGCCGTCCAATATAATTCCAGCCCATTTTAACTTCCAGCCCATGTATGGCCCATGACGTCTTTCGGACCATTAACGGCCTGTGGTAAAACTGGCCCGTAATGAACAGTTTATCACTTTATACCCATTAACGGCACATGGTTAAACTGGCCCGTAATAAACAGTATGTCACTTTATACCCATTAACGGCCCATTATTCCGTTGGTACGTTTCCAGCCCATGTTATCTTTCGGCCTTCTTAGGGCCCATTTATTCTTGGGCTCATTTCCAGCATTCATTTACTTACGGCCCGTTACTGTCATTTTCTGCTTGTGGGCCAAATTCAGCCCGTGATTAAAGTCGGCCCATTTGTAGCCCGTTAATACGTTGGGCCATTTTCATAGCGTCATCAAATATGGCCGATTAACGACGGCCCATTATGGTCGGCCTATGAACGGACGATTTCAACTCTAGCCCATTTACGACCATAATGTGGTCTGTTATTGGCTCATGTTTGGCCAACCGATCATACGGCCCGGAGAAGGCCCATTGATGATACGGCCCGTAGAAGGCCCATTGTGTCTACGGCCTGTATAAGGCCCATTGTTTCTACGGCTCGTAGGAGGCCCATGTTAACTACAGTAAATATGTAGCCCATGGTTATTGTGGCCTAATATTAAAAAATACGTTATTGCGGCCTCTAGCAAACCGCGGAAAAAGAACTGCACTGACTACAAGAAAACAAATAAACAAGACAATAAGGAAATAAATTAGCAAGCAACTTACGCTAGGCTATCACGGCTATTACACATATTACATCCACTGGGTATCAAAGTTCGCCACTAGTGCAAATATAGGGAACAAAGCAGCATATGAACGCCGCAGCAAAACAAGTCTAGAACTGAAACCACTTCAGAAGAGCTCAAGAAACAATATCCTGGGCACCCATAATGCTGTCAAGATGCTTAGTAAGCTTATTAACTTTCTCTTGTTTGGCGCTTAAATCCTCCAAAGACTTGTCGTTGCACCGAAAAGTATGCATCTGAATTATGGAGGAGTTCCTCGGTCCTTCGCTTCACTCGTCGATAACATCTGATCGATGTCTTTCAACTTGAAGTTGAGACTCAAGAAGTTTAACTGATTCGCATAAGCGAGTTCAAGAGCTGGTGCCAGCAGTAGTAGCCAGTAACTTGAACACTACATCAAGACAGGACTTTGGGGTTGTCTCAGTGTCTTCAATATAGTTTTTATCAGCTTTCTTGGAGACCAACAGGGATGTCTCACTATCTTGAACCTTATCTGCATTACTTCCTTTACCATTGCATAACGGGGTACTCTTCTGCAATATTTTATCCGCGTTCTAAAAGAGAAAGAAACAAACACATCACATCACATCACAGGTTTACAATGTGGTATATGAAACTCATTTTGGTAAACCAGTTCAGTAGTAAGGTGGACAGGATAATAGCATGAAACAAACATGTATCTATGTAGTATGGTCACTGTATGGTCTATATCATTCTAGTTTATGTTGCCAAATCAAGATAGATACAATTCGAATCATATCTATTTAAGACAAAGCAGCATAGACAGAATATAAGTGTGGGAAACTACACAGCAATAACAACACTTGTAATGTGCATGGCATGAGAACATAACTGTTTATTCAATTGAAACTGAAATCAACATAGAGCAAGTTACACCAGCAAACACGTTAAAGAAACAGGTTTAAAACATACCTGTTGCGCCATTGGAGTTTCAATTGCATCCTTCCAATTTGAAATTAGTTGGTATGAATAAATACAGTGATGCAAGAGCAAAGTAGTATGAACCATAGCTACAGAACCTGACCTAAGAACAATTCTTCTTCTGCTTTAAGCGTTGACTTGGGGTTCGGAGTGGTGGTCCTCGTGCTTTGGGCACTACAGTTGCCTTAGTAACTACTCGTGTTTGGGTGCTCTGTGGTGGAATCGGTGTTGTGTCAACGGGAACTGGGTTACTATTTGCTGGGGTTGGGGTTAGATGGGATGGTTCTCTGTCCAACTGGGTAGGGGTACAATCTGCGTGAGTCTGGGTTATGTGTGGTGGGGCTGGTTCTTGGGCAAGTACAACCATGGTTCTATCTCCATCGACAGGTAGCACGATCTTTTCTGAAGACCGTGTTTTTACACCCACAGATATTGCCATCACCCCCTCCAATTGAAATGGCTGACAAACAAGAAAAGTAATTGAATGTGCAGACATTGTAAGATAGACAGGTGCAATGGATAGTAGGGAAGAAAACAGGGCATGAAATAATTCAAATTTATGTGGTCTAACCAAACAGAATAGAAGGACATAATTTCACATATATGATGGCTAATTAAACAGTATAGCATGACACAATTTCACATGTATGATGGCTAACTAAACAAGATATTATGACATACTTCAAAATATGCTGACTATGTAAACAGGATGACATGATATAACTATACGATGTCTCTATTAAAGTGGTTGGCATGCCATAAATCACAAACATGCCGTCGATGGAAACATGATGTGATATAATTCATGGATAGAATGACATAATTCAAAATATGATGACTATGTAAACAGGATGAGATGATATAACTATATTATGTCTTTAGAAAATGGGTTGGCATGCCATAATTCAGATACATGTTGTCTATGTAAACATCATGGAATGATATAATTCAAATATATGATTTATATACTAAGGAAGTGAGCAGAGGGCAATCGCATATATGATGTGTCAACTAAGGAGATGGCATTCAATATCATGTATATGATGTAAAAACTAAGCATTGCAATACAACACATGCATGATATGAGTAATATAACCCTGCCAAGTTTGAGCATACACCTCAGGGGAATAATAGGACTGGTCATCTGCCTCTAAACCCTCCTCTGAAGAGCTATCTGTAACCAGCAAGATATCTGCTTCAGTAGGTAGCATTGTCTGCTCTGAAAACCTTGTTTTCACTCTAGATTTCTCCATCACCAATTCAAATGGCTGATGCACAGGAAGAGCAGTTGAATATACAAACATTGTTGACAAAAGCAATGAGAAATACAAAAAAAGTACGGCATGATATATTTCACATATATGACGCTTGGCTAAACAGCATGGCATTGCATAATTCACATATATAATGCCTTGCAACAAGATAGCATTGCATAATTCACATATATAATGTCTTGCACCAAGATGGCATTGCATAATTCACATATATGGTAATTAGACACTAAAGAGGTGGCATTCACACAAAGCATGTCAAAACTAAGCAAATGACATTGCAATGCAAGATACAATACGCACGATATGAGCAACATAACCCTGCCAAGTTAGAGCATGCACCTCGGGGAATAGGACTGGTCATCTGTCTCTGAATCCTCCTCTGAGGAGCTATCTGTAACCAGCAAGACATGCGCTTCGTCAGATAGCATTGTTTGCTCTGAAGACCTTTGTTCTACTCCAGATTTTTCCATGACCGTGTCGTATGGCTGATGCACAGGAAGAGTAATTGAATGTACTAAAATTGTTGACAAATTTAACACGTAATAAAAAATGATGTCATGATATAATTCACATATAAGATGACTGGCTAACCATGGTGGCATTGCAAAATTCACATATATGATTCCTGGCTAAACAAGATGGCATTGCATGATTCACATATACGATAAAGAAACTAAACAGATGGCATTGACACAAAGCATGTCTAAACTAAGCAGATGACATCTTTGATGTATACAGTAAGCAATGCAAGGCACCATATGCATGATATTACCAACATCAGCATGCCAAGTTAGAGCGAAGACCTCATGGGGTAAATAGGAGTGGTCTTCTACTTCTGAACCCCCCTCAGAACAGTTATCTTCCTCTTGATTACGATCCGAAATGGGTAGAGGGGGTTGCCCTTGCGCCCACCATGGAGCGACGTCTGCATGAAATTTTATTGCCACGCAAGGCTCGTCTCTTTTGCTCTACATGTTCAGTTCCATTGTGTACAATAATTGACATGCATAGGAATAAAACATAGTGAGATTATGTAAAGAGTGCATGCACAAATCCAGAGTGATGGTAGCAAAACTGTGGATAGACCCAAAACCAATGATAGCAGGAAGATAATAGCTTTAGTTAAAAAATCCAGATAATGGCTCCTTTAATGTTAGTTTTCACCCAACATGAAACTCATAGTAGACACCCGAGATTAACCAGATAGTAGACGGATTGTATTGATTGCTGCCCCAATATGTACCCCACAACCATTTAAAAACTCAAGTTTCAGCATAGGTTTGGACCTGACTCGGAGTCTAATAGGTGAACACGACGATAAAGTAGCATGTCATCATATTAAGAGATGCATAACGTAAGCAGACACGGAAGAGTGTGACCTCTCTTGCGGACCCGTGTAGTCCTCAAGGTCATCTGCTCAGTTGATGATGGTAATGCAGTTTTCTCGGCTGCCGGCGGCGGGGAAGAAGATCTGAGGCGGCGAAAGACAGTCTGGAGAGCGGATCCCTGCTGTGGTGAACCCTTCCATCGTTGGAGCAGCTGAGCTAGGGTGGAACACAGCACCGTAGGAGCAGGAAAAACCACACAAGGTTTTCTTTGACACATATCTCTAGCAGAAGTAATTGTGTAAGGGCTTGTTTGATTTTGAGGATTCTAACAATGCAGGGATAGGAAATAGACAGAAATAGGATAAGAATGCACGTGCAAAACAGAGATTTAAAAACACAGGATTTCTGCCAATCTGGGTGTTTGGTTCATAAGAATTGGAAGAACAGAGGATGTAAAGAAGCATGGTGAGATTAAGTCAAACCACAAGAAAATGTACGGTTATAATGCTATTATGCTACTATCTCTTTGTCTTGTGCTTCATGAATAGGAATTCGAAAAGGAGGACAAGTGGAAATTAAAATTCCTACAGCTTTTCTTTCAAGGAGACACTAAAGGAACAAATCCTACAGTTTTCCTTTGCTCCATTCCTTTGCACCAAATTCATGAAAAGTAGTACCATAGGAAACTTTCCAATTCCTATGTTTTTCATTCACTTTTCCTTTCAAGCACTGGCAATTCTAGTAGGCAGGCTTGAGCAAGGAAAAGCCTACACTAAAAAAAATTGTGCTACTTCTATTACTTTAGACCCAGGCCACTGCCCTACCAGCTCAGCTCCCAGGGCCATCGACAAATGCGTAGCTCAAACGCGCAGAGATAAATAATGATGGCGTTCAAGAGAGTCCATCACGGATAGCTAAGTTGCCTGGTACCTCACTGCTTGTCATACAGTAGGATAAAATAATCGTATTTCCCGTTACTCCGTGTGCTCAAGGGACAATATATATAACATGTAGAGTAAAAAAGAGATGCAACAAGTGTACAACCTCTTTGGCGAAGCCATGTCGATCTTAGCGTGATTGGGTTGGCCGGTGAGGATGCTCTGGATGACTTGATTGTCGGAGGAGGGGAAGAAGATCTTAGGCGTCTAGAGATGGAGCCCGAGGTACTGCTCCGCTGTGATGGAGGGTTTCATCGTTGGAGCAGCTCTGGTGAGTTGTACGACGCCGAGGCTGAAGTAGGATAAGAGAGACAATGTTAACCTGAGTGGAATTCTAATAGCATCTCCAATAGATGATGTAAAATACATAACCACAAAGTGCTAGATGTAAAATACATCAGCCGCTCATCTCTGAACTTAACTATTGAAACTGAATTTAACTGTCGAAACTGAACTTAACTGTCGAAATTAAATTTTGTTGTCGAAACTGAATTTTACTGTCGAAACTAAATGCACTAGAGGTGAGGCTACACGTCAGTCGACTGACTTTTTCATCTCTGGCCAGTCGATTTTGCAGCCGTTGGATATGAAATCAAGGGCCTGCAGTTCATCTTTAACCTCCACCCCCTTGAGCCGCCAGCCACCACCGGCCAAACAGCCGCCCCCCGTCGCCCGTGGACGGCGGTGCGCCACCCCGCCCGCCTCAAAAACACTCCCCACCGGTGGTCCGCCGCCGCCCCGGCCATCCCTCTAGGCCCCCCGTGCCGAGATTTTTCTCCGGCGATCCCCACGCCACCGCCCCACCACCGTCCCCACCCTGAACCCTAAGATAGATAGTGGGGTACCTCTCCGGCATGCCCCCCTCCCCCCACCCCCTGAAAATCGACTGGCCCAAAAGTCGATTCAGTCGACTGAAGTGTAGCTAAATCGGAGCATCATCGCAAGCAAGAGAAACAGCGAGAGCAGCAGTGCGAGCAAGAGCAAGAGCATACAAGGCAGGGGACCAAGAGCAAGAACAGAGCAGCAGCGCGAGCGAGAGCTAAAGCAGCAGCAGCTCCTACTGATGTGGACGTCGCCTCTGAGGGAGTGACTCCATTGAGGAATTGGCCGGCGACACCGCCATGGATGGAGCCGCGCCGTGTCGACTCGGGACCAAGCGCCGGCAGCAGCGTGAGATCGAATCAAGAAGAAAATGCAGCGATTAGTGCACAACCTCTTTGGTGGCGCCAATTAGGCCGCACCTACATCCGAGGAAACGATGATGATGATGCTCTTCTGGTGGTGCAGGTGAAGACGACGGTGTTGGAATGGAGGTGGTGCGAAAGACGAGGGGAACATCGAGGCAGCTCCTTGGAGGTGGAGGAAAGGGTGGTTGAACCAGCGGGACTACCAGATCGACGACGGATCCTCATCCGGTACGGTGGATGAGGGACGTCGAGGTGTTGCTGTGGACGACGTCGTCGGAGAAGAGGCTCCGGTTGGGTGGCGGACGGAGGAGGGTGTGGGGCTTCGCGGGTTTTCCCGGCCTCGGTGTATGAATGGGTGGACGGATGGGATAGGAGTGGGGAACCATGGCTTAGGGACGCGCTTGTCCGAAATGTGGGGTAAGTTACGAAAGTACCCCCACCGATTTGAGGCAGTTCTTTTGGTTTAAGGGTATCACGGGCATTTCGCATGTCGGGATTTCACAGGAGGTGGGAGTTTTCGCGCGCGTTGTAATTTTGGAATAGCAAGGCACGGGTTGAGATGGAGGGTGTTGTCGGAGCACAAATGGACAAATATATATCTTAAATATTTTGGGCTAACAAGGCGCGGGTTGAAATTTCCGGACAAGCCTAACATGTATTGTACCAAATCAATTCGCACTACAAATGTCATTCAAAACTTTGAATTCATGTTATGTTCAATTAAAATATTTTGCTACATGTATAGTGCATGCAACCTACTACTCAAATGAACGTTTTAGTGCATTCCAAATGTATATACTACCGCTTAATATGAACTAAATTTGAATTCGTTTCTCTATTTGAATAAGATCTACAATAATGATTGTTTTGAAGTCAAAGCATTTGAATTCGTTTCTCTGTTTTAGTAAGATCAACAATCATAATTATTGTCAAGTTAAACCATTGTTTGTGTATTATCTTCACAGCACACCACATGATTAGTCTCGAATTACATATGAACTATGTGTACTATATGAACTCGAACTCGATTTTTTGAATCCACTTTATGTTGATTTCAAATCATAGTACATTTCAAGCTCTAGCTAGATCTTCATAATCTAAACCATGTCTCATATGTATAATGTGTTTATCACATTATGTATGGTGCCCCGCCCCCTACGCCTACAAGTATTTAGATGTGATTTGCAAACACCACACATTACCACAAATTCAAATAAAATGTGAGAATGTTCGATATATAGTAATTTTTTTTAGATTGTTCCATATTTAGTTGTAAGCTGCAAACGCCACACATTATCACAAATTCAAATAAAATGTGAGATTGTTCGATGTATAGTATGGTTTAGATTGTTCTACATTTAGCTGTGAGTTGCAAACGCCATGCATTATCACATTATGGTATAACATGTGCAAAATCACAACACGCGTATCACCGCTATATTCATGCATGCATATGTTTAAAACACTATGATCTCCTATTCAAATATATGAATGCACTTTCATTTCAAATTATGATCTTTGTTAGTTTGTTACACCCACACAATCCTCTAACCTTGTAGCTACCACTAACTTTCTCTCGTGCATGCACACGCCCTCCTCGCCCTCCCCCTCCCTCAGCATTCTATCCATCCCGCACATTCATTTTTTTCTTTAGGTCGTTCTCCCACAGTCTCCACAACTCCTTTCCGACACACACTTATCGATAAACCTCACCAGCGATGTCTTCCTACAACATACACATGCACCTTCAATCTCCTCCTTTATGTGTCCTTGCCTTGTGTCTCTCATATGGTCCCACACACGTGTAAACTCTCGCCCCTCTTTTCATCGATCTCACAACCGCACACTCCTCCCCCTATCTAGCTAGTAGCTGGGCCTCTCGCACCACCTCCTAGCTCCATTCTCTCCGTCTATCCGTCTCGCAGGGCCTTATTTGCCTCTAACAGATGGGCGTACACCGGCTGATCTCCCGCTATACATATAGCTAGCTAGGTCCTTATAAGTAATCCTATTCTGGAAGTCATGCTACTAGATCATGGTGAACCTACGAACTATGAAGAAGCGATGGTGAGCCCAGATTCATAAAATGGCTTGAAGCCATGAAATCTGAGATGGGATCCATGTATGAGAACAAAGTGTGGACTTTGGTTGACTTGCCCGATGGTCGGCAAGCAATAGAGAATAAATGGATTTTCAAGAAGAAGACCGACGACGGTAATGTTATCACACAAAGCTCGACTTGTTGCAAAGGTTTTCGACAAGTTCAAGGAGTTGACTACGATGAGACCTTCTCACCCGTGGCGATGCTTAAGTCTGTCGAATCATGTTAGCAATTTCCGCATTTTATGATTATGAAATATGGCGATGGATGTCAAAACTGCATTTCTGAATGGATTTCTGGAAGAAGAGTTGTATATGATGCAACCGGAAGGTTTTGTCGATCCTAAAGGAGCTAACAAAGTGTGCAAGCTCCAACGATCAATCTATGGTCTGGTGCAAGCCTCTCGGAGTTGGAATAAACGCTTTGATAGTGTGATCAAAGCATATGGTTTTATACAGACTTTTGGAGAAGCCTGTATTTACAAGAAAGTGAGTGGGAGCTCTGTAGCATTTCTAATATTATATGTGGACGACATATTGTTCATTGGAAATGATATAGAATTTCTGGATAGCATAAAAGGATACTTGAATAAAAGTTTTTCAATGAAGGACCTCGGTGAAGCTGCTTACATATTGGGCATCAAGATCTATAGAGATAGATCAAGACGCTTGATTGGACTTTCACAATGCACATACCTTGATAAAGTCTTGAAAAAGTTCAATATGGATCAGGCAAAGAAAGGGCTTTTGCCTGTATTACAAGGTGTAAGATTGAGTCAGACTCAATGCCCGACCACTGCAGAAGATAGAGAGAAGATGAAAGGAGTTCCCTATGCTTCAGCCATAGGCTCTATCATGTATGCAATGCTGTGTACCAGACCTGATGTGTGCCTTGCTATTAGCTTAGCAGGGAGGTACCAAAGTAATCCAGGAGTGGATCACTGGACAGCGGTCAAGAATATCCTGAAATACCTGAAAAGGACTAAGGATATGTTTCTCGTTTATGGAGGTGACAAAGAGCTTGTCGTAAAGGGTTACGTCGATGCAAGCTTTGACACTGATCCGGACGATTCTAAATCGCAAACCGGATACGTATTTTTATTAAACGGTGGAGCTATAAGTTGGTGCAGTTCTAAACAAAGCGTCGTGGCGGGATCTAAATGTGAAGCGGAGTGCATAGCTGCTTCGGAAGCAGCAAATGAAGGAGTCTAGATGAAGGATTTCATTTCCGATCTAGGTGTTATACCTAGTGCATCGGGACCAATGAAGATCTTCTGTGACAATACTGGTGCAATTGCCTTGGCAAAGGAATCCAGATTTCACAAGAGGACCAAGCACATCAAGAGACGCTTCAATTCCATTCGGGACCAAGTCCAAGTGGGAGACATAGAGATTTGCAAGATACATACGGATCTGAATGTTGCAGACCCGTTGACTAAACCTCTCTCACGAGCAAAACATGATCAGCACCAAGACTCCATGGGTGTTAGAATCATTACTGTGTAATCTAGATTATTGACTCTAGTGCAAGTGGGAGACTGAAGGAAATATGCCCTAGAGGCAATAATAAAGTTATTATTTATTTCCTCATATCATGATAAATGTTTATTATTCATGCTAGAATTGTATTAACCGGAAACATGATACATGTGTGAATACATAGACAAACATAATGTCACTAGTATGCCTCTACTTGACTAGCTCATTGATCAAAGATGGTTATGTTTCCTAACCATAGACATGTGTTGTCATTTGATTAATGGGATCACATCATTAGGAGAATGATGTGATTGACTTGACCCATTCCGTTAGCTTAGCACTTCATCGTTTAGTATGTTGCTATTGCTTTCTTCATGACTTATACAAAGTTCCTGCAACTATGAGATTATGCAACTCCCGTTTACCGGAGGAACACTTTATGTGCTACCAAACGTGAGAACGTAACTGGGTGATTATAAAGGTACTCTACAGGTGTCTCCAAAAGTATATGTTGAGCTGGCATAATTCGAGATTAGATTTTGTCACTCCGATTGTCGGAGAGGTATCTCTGGGCCTTCTCGGTAATACTCATCACCTAAGCCTTGCAAGCATTGTAACTAATGAGTTAGTTATGAAATGATGTATTACGGAACGAGTAAAGAGACTTGCCGGTAATGAGATTAAACTAGGTATTGGATACCGACGATCAAATCTCGGGCAAGTAACATACCAATGACAAAGGGAACAACGTATGTTGTTATGCGGTTTGACCGATAAAGATCTTCGTAGAAAATGTAGGAACCAATATGAACATCCAGGTTCCACTATTGGTTATTGACCGAGAATAGTTCTAGGTCATGTCTACATAGTTCTCGAACCCGTAGTGTCGTGGAATTGTCACGGCAGATGTCCTCGTGAACGGACTTAGTCGCGGGGCCATCGTACGGGTTAACTTAGAGGGGTTAAAGCGGACACAAAGACACGAGAGTTATACTAGTTCGGCCCCTTCGATGAAGGTAAAGCCTACGTCTAGTTTGTGATGGGATTGATGTGATTTCGGCGACTAGGGAGCAATAGCTTCGCCTAAGCCTCGAATTGTCTGTCCCTAAACCGCCGCCGGGTCATCCCCTTATATACACGGGTTGGCGCCGGCGGTCTCTGAGTCCCGAGGCGGCTCATACAAGTGTCCGCTCGGTCTCTCCTTTCTCTTATCTTACAACACAAGTTACATGGTTAAGGTGGTTTACCATTATGGGCCCTAATCCGCCCCTGGGCTCCGGGCCTCATGCCTTCGTGGGCCCTAATTATGGACGAGGGTAAACCGGCCCCTTCAGGGCGGTTTATATTCAGTAGTTATATCCCCAACCTTAGGCCCCAGATTTACTTGAACCGGTTCATGTTAATCTTCAACATCTTAGGAAACTCTGAATATCTCCCTTCATATTTCGTAAACCGCCATCTGCTTGAACCGCCGTGACGTCATCCTCCGACCACAGCAACGGGGCACCTTGACGTCATCCTTATTAAAGAAACCCAAACAGTAAGATTCCCTTCATTTAATACTATCCCGGAAATCGAGGCGACCACTGCGCCGTCCGCCGCTTTTAACTCCTCGATTCTCGCGCTTGTCAATTACTCCGTTTCTTTATAAATAGACCGGCGGGCCCTTTCTCTTCTTTCTTCTTCCGCGCTTCATCTTCCTCGCGACGCTCCAGCTCTGAAGCTCCACCGTCGCCTCCGACCTTCGAACGCCGCGTCAGCGCCAGGCCGCTGCATCAACCTGATTGTACCAGAGGCTCTCGGCGCTCCTCCGCTGTTCTGCGCATCGGGTAAGACTCTTCTTCAAGCCCTAGATCCGCATCTGAAGGTTCCTGTTCATCTCGTAGTTCATAGGCATTCATCCTAGTTTCCTCATACCTGCTCTGCCATGGCCGTATTATTCAACCGTAGTATACATCATGTGCGGCGACTGCTCTGCCGTCAGTTTAGTTCTTTGTACACCTTTCTTTTTGTTCAGACCCTCTTGTTTAGAACGCACGAACTTTCCTGCCCTTTATAAGGCTTGCATAGGTCGCAGAATTTTTCCTTACTGAATCTTCTGTAGATCCAAATTACCTCCATTCACATGTGAAACCTGTTTCTATCCACACTTAGCAGATTTTCCAGTTCTGTCTCTTTGGGCGGTTTGACTTTTGATAGCTAATCGGCCATACTCCATTAGTCCTCAGTTAAACCGGAATTGGAAACTGGCTGCCGAATTGCCGGTTTAATATTGTATAATGTGTCTGAACCGTTAACGGTGAATCGTTTTTCACCTTTCCTTTCGCAGTTTCGTCTTCCGGAATGGCAAACAATTCTCAGCTTGCAATTGGGTCCGGTCCAAGATCACTGAGACGCAACTCAACGGATACGTCACCACTGGCGCTCTAGCTTCCAAAAATGTCCTCCATTGGCGGGTTCCGGATGCCGAATGCCCTCCCGATCCGCAAGAAGGAGAAGTAATTGTGTTTATGCAGCACTTAGACCGGGGATTCTGCCCGCCCGGATCAAAATTCTTCCGGGATGTCCTTGCAAGTTTTCAACTCCATCCACAGGATATTGGTCCGAACTCTGTGTCAAATATATGCAATTTCCGAGTTTTCTGTGAAGTCTATCTTCAAGAAGAACCATCTGTGGAGCTGTTCCGGGATTTCTTTCACTTGAACCGCCGTACAGAATTTTCGGATGGTCCTAACACGGAGCTGGGCGGCGTTTCAATCCAGAAAAGGAAGGAAGTAGACTTTCCTCACGCCAAACACCATAGCCATCCGAAAGATTGGAACCAAACCTGGTTCTACTGCCGAAATACTGCTCCTAACAACGAGAATCCTTTGCCGGGTTACCGCCCTCACCGGCTTAGCAACCATCACCCGTTGCCTTTACGCTTGACCACCGCAGAACGGAAGAATTTTGCGCCTCAAATTATCAAACTCCGGGCTCTAATGGCCAATGGCTTAACTGGTGTGGACCTTGTGCGATGTTGGGTTTCTTGGGGCATCTTGCCATTAAGCCGCCGCCCCGGATTGATGCATCGAATACACCGGCAGCGTCCAAGACTCTCAAAGACGTCACGAGCTACCAATAACTGAGCTTGAAGTCACTGAGACAGTGAAGAGGATGCTTGATGAACCGATCTCTGTCTGCAGCCAAACCGGGTTGGCCCCATTCTGTGTTGCCAACAAACCGCCTGCGGTAAGGTTCCGCTCACCGCTCTTCTGACATTAATGCCTTATTGATATATATTAATCCTTGTTGCCTCTCAGGCTAACAGCTCCTTCTGGAAGCGGACCAAACCGGCCCGGGCTCCGCGTGTAAAGTCCAAGACCACTAAGAAGGCTGGCAAGAGGAAAACCGCCGAGTCTTCTGATACGCCGGAAGACGAAGATTCAGAAGCTGAGGTAAAGCTTGATTTATCTTGTCCCTTTTTATTCTTCCTTTTATTGACAATTTTAACTCCGAGGATGATGCTGAAGCCAGTCATGCCGACCTGTTGAGGTAATCTTTCTTTCTTCCGAATCCGATCTCGTGCGGTTAAAAGAATTCGCCGCACATCCGAAAAGTGAAAAAATCTCATTCCTGTGCTCATTTGAATCAAACCTTTCCTTGAAGACACAGCAGGCTGAAGAGCGCCCGTCGACCCGGCACGATGGTCAACAAATTACATCGTCCGGTTTACGGATACACCAACCCGGAAGCGTCGTCCAGAGGTGATTTGTTCTCCTGAAAAGCGTTATCCTTTGAAAGGTTTCTTCCGATGTCCTCTCAATCCGTCTGACCCGAATTATCAGGCCTCTTCCAACTCATATGGCGGTTCATCAACCACTCAACTTCCTCCGCTTAAAGTTGCTGCGGGGTGAGCACCATACTTCTGCCAAGTCAATTCGGTTTATATTTGTGTTGGTCGGTTTATCTCACTCTAATTCTGAACATTGCAGCACCAAGGCTCGCTTAAGTAAAAAAAGCGAAAACCCTTGATCCTACTGCGGATGTTGATCCAGAGAATATTCCAGAGCAGCATGGCAAAAATCCTGAAGTCGCTAAAAATAGCTCTGCGGGGTTGAACCAAGACGACAACGCTGATCCGCCAGAAATTGAACCGGATGCCCAAGTGGAAACCTCACATCCTGCTCCACCGAGTCCGGCCACAGAGCGGGTCGTAATTGTTGAACCGCCGAGCCTGAGTATGAAAACACCAAGCCCAAAGAAGACCGCCAATCTGGCCAGCCCGGCCAAAAATGATGACGTTGTAGTGACGGGCACTGGCTACACCACCCCTAGCCAACCGGTCGCTTTAGCAAAACACAGCACCAAGGAGGAGTCTACTACCATGAGTAAAGAGAAGGGGACAACTGATCTGTCAACTTATGACAACCTCTCTGTCCAAGAACTTCACTCCGGCTTTCTGAACCGACTCTACACAAGTCGTGACTTTGAAGCCGGTCTGGTAAATCGTATGAAGGAACGCTATGAGGTAAGGAGTTATGCCTCTCTTGTACTTTTGCTGTGTAGTAGCCCCCAAGGGTCGGTTCAACTTAGCATAGGTAAACCGGGACTTAACTTTGTATAGAACCCATACGCCTTAAACTTCAGTGTTGTAGCCCTCAAGGGCCGGTTCAACTTAGCATAGTTAAACCGGGACTTAATTTTTGTATCCCCATAGCAAACTGAGATCAACTAGCCATTAGCCCCCAAGTACCAAGTTGAATACTTGTATTGAGCTTGGGACTTTATAATGAAACAACTAACGTGCTCCATTTGTTATCAGAGTGAGATATACCAGCAAACCGTACAACTCAAGGACCTTCGTGCCAATCTGGAGACTCAACAAGCAGAAACCACCAAGGCCAAGGATGAATTGAAAACCGCCTTGATCACAAAATATTGGTGTATATGATCAAAACTTTGTGATACAAAAATACCTGCCAGCGTCGGGCATGCAGTTGGCTGAGCCAACCCTTGAAGCGGAGGTTGCATAAACCATTACCGTCAAAGGAGACAACAGCTCCTAGCTTTAGAATGCTGGTTTACCAGGTAAACCATGCCGGGTCATGTTAAGCCCCCTGTTACTCCATAATGGGATGTTAACAGGAAAAAACAAACCGGAAAAGTTATCTCCGGATTAAACAATAAACCAAATTCCGTCAATGGACTGGTTGAACCGATTTAAATGACAGTTATAAGAGAAATAGAGGAGCAAAGGCAATGATAAAAACGTTTGCCAAAAGAGGCTTTACTGAGCCGATCAGATGGCGTTACCATGGTCGGACACGACCAAGCTCCCAATAAGGTGTAGCTATAGTTCAAGTCAGCCAGGTCCCCAACCGAAACCGTGGCATTATGCCGATCAAGTGGCGTGGCAATGGTTCGGGTTCGACCAAGCCCCCAAGTGACTCTATGACCTTAGGCCGACCAAGAGGCGTGACTGGTTCAGATGTGACCATGTCCCCAAGTGATCTGGTGGCGTTCGCCCATCAAAAGGTGTTGCATTGGTTCGGACACGACCAAGCCCCAGATGACATAAAAACTTCAAAAGCAAGATCAAGGGATAAACCGGAGGCTGCTTTGAGACAACAACTCCATGTACCCAAACCGGTTTTTACGAGCGGATACCCGCTTTAGCCGAGGCTCGGTTTATTGCTTTTATTCATAATATATACATTGTCATAATATGTACATAAGTAGAGCCGATGGCTCAGGTATAAAAAGGCTGAAGATGAGCTATGTTCCATGGCCTGTTGGTCTCCTCTTCTGACGTGCATGAGTCTTTACGCTCTCGAACATCAATCGATAGTATGACCCGTTGTGCAGATTCTTGCTGACCACAAAGGCCCTTCCCAAGGTGGGGATAGCTTGTGCATATCTGTGCGGTCTTGAATGAGCGAAGCACCAAGTCTCCTTCCCGAAAGGTTCTGTTACGACCACCCATTGTGATACCGACGAAGATTCTGCTGGTAAATCGCCGAACGAGCAGCCGCCATATCTCGCTCTTCATCCAGCCGATCCAAAGCGTCCTGCCGTGCGGCCTCGTTATCTGCCTCAACATAGGCTGCCACGCGAGGTGAGTCATGACGGATATCGCTGGGAAGGACCGCCTCCGCTCCATAGACCATAAAGAACGGTGTGTATCCAGTGGATCTGTTAGGGGTAGTATTTATACTCCATAACACAGATGGTAGCTCTTCTACCCAACAGCCCGGCGTCCTCTATAAAGGGACCATAAGCCGGGGTTTGATACCTCTTAAGATCTCCTGATTAGCTCGTTCTGCTTGACCATTGGACTGTGGGTGGGCCACTGAAGAAACGTCAAGCCGGATGTGCTCACGTTCACAAAACTCCTTCATGGCACCCTTGGACAAATTGGTGCCATTATCCGTGATGATCTTGTGGAAATCCAAACCGGAAGATCACCCTTTTATGAACTGAACCGTCGTGGCGCATCACACTTGCTAACGAGCTCGCCTCGACCCACTTTGTAAATTTGTCAACTGCTACCAAGAAGTGTGTTTTCTTGTCCTTGGACCTTTTAAAAGGCCCCACCATGTCCAGCCCCAAGTGCAAACGGCCAAGTAATTGAATCATCCTCAATTCCTGGGCGGTATGTGAGCTGCGTCTAGAAAACTTCGGCAACCATCACATCGCTGACCAGATCCTCCGCATCGGCATGGGCAACAACCAATAAAAACCATGGCGGAATGCTTTGGCCACCAAGGATTTTGAACCGGCGTGGTGACCACAGTCCCCTTCATGGATCTCACGCAATATCTCACAGCCTTCCTCCGGGGACACACAATGCTGAAACGCCCCTGACACACTGCAATGATGCAACTCGCCATTAACAATGGTCATAGACTTAGACCGCCGAACTACACCGTCGAGCCAACGTCTCATCTTACGTAACTCGCCCGGGTCATGTATGCCAAATAAGGGGCGTCAATCCGGAATGACATGCAAGGCTGCCACCAACCGAGCCTCGGATCAGAATAGCCAAATCTACTTCATCAGGAAGCTTGGTACGGATTATGCGATACATCAAGGAAGACATTGGGCGGGACCGGTTTGCGTTGAGAGCCCAGCCGGCTTAAAGCATCCGCCGCTTCTTTCTTCCGACGATCCAAATGGTCCACCTGATATCCTTTAAAGTGACCTGCAACAATATCCACCTCCCGACGATATGCAGCCATGAGTGGATCTTTGGAATCCCAAGTACCTGATACTTGCTGGGCCACCAAGTCCGAGTCACCAAAGCACCTAACCCGGCTTAGATTCATCTCCTTAGCCATCCGGAGACCATGGAGCAAAGCTTCATACTCGGCTGCATTGTTAGTACAAGGGAACATTAAGCGGAGGACATAACAAAAAATTTCACCTCGTGGGGAAGTTAACACAACTCCAGCCCCCGAGCCCTCCAATTGCCTAGACCCGTCAAAGTGGATGGTCCAATAGGTATGATCCGGCTTTTCTTCAGGTGCTTGCAACTCCGTCCAATCATTAATGAAATCCACAAGTGCCTGGGATTTTACTACCGTCCGAGGTACATACCGTAAACCGTCGGCCCAAGTTCTATGGCCCTTAGCAATCCGCCCGATTGCTTCTCGGTTACGTATGATATCGCCCAAGGGAGCTGAATGACCACCGTGATGGGATGCCCTTGAAAATATTGCTTCGCTTCCGACTTGCCATAAAACTCCATATACCAGCTTACGCCAATGCGGATATCTCTGCTTAGACTCAATGAGCACCTCGCTGATGTAATAAACCGGCCGTTGAACGGATATTCCTTCCTGCCTCCTTCCGCTCTACCACAATGGCTCGCTTAACTGCCACGGCATTAGCAGCAACATATAACGAAGCGGCTCTTTGTCAATGGGAGCGGCGAAACAGGCAGGTTGGCTAACTGCGCTTTAAATCCTCAATGCTTCATCGGCGGCTGAACTCCATACAAACTGATCCGTCTTCTTGACATCGGTACAAAGGAATGGCCTTCTCTCGAGGCGGTGATAAACCGGCTTAAGCGCGGCAATCCGACCCGTAAGCGCTGGACATCATTGATGCATTTTGGCTTAGCCAAGGAGGTGATAGCCGTAATTTTCTCGGATTAGCTTCAATCCCTGTTGGACACAAGAAAACCCAATAACTTGCTGCCGAACACGAAGACACATTTGGCGGGTTAAGCATCATCTTGTACACCCGCAAGTTGTCAAAAGTTTCTTTTAGATCGTCAATCAACGTCTCCTTCTTCCTTGACTTAACCAAAATATCATCCACATAAGCATGCGTTCGGCCGATCTGTTCGTGCAAGCAATTCATGCATAGCGATGATAAGTTGCTTGGGCGCTCTTGAGCCCAAAAGGCATAGATACATAGCGAAGGCTCCAAAAGGAGTGATAAGCGTTGTCTTCTCCTGGTCCTTAACCGCCATCTTAATCGATGATATCCGAATCGCATCCAAAAGCTCAAGCGCTCACAAACCGCCGTAGCATCAATAATCTGATCAATGCGGGGGGGCGAAAGGATCTGCGGACAAGCTTTGTTAAGATCATGTAATCCACACACATGCGCCAAGTGCCATTCTTCTTAAGGACCAACACGGATTAGCAAGCCACTCGGATGGAAAACTTCAGCGATAAACCCTGCTGCTAAGAGCACAGCAACCTCCTCTCCAATGGCCTTGCGCCTTTCCTCGTTAAACCGGCGAAGAAACTGCTTTACCGGTTTGTACTTGGGATCAACATTAAGAGTGTGCTCAGCGAGTTCCCTCGGTATGCCTGGCATGTCAGAAGGCTTCCATGCAAAAATGTCCCGATTCTCACGGATGAACTCGATGAGCACGCTTTCCTATTTAGGATCCAAGTTAGCACTGATGATGAACTGCTTGGACGAATCGCCGGGCACAAAATCAACAAGTTTAGTCTCAGCCGCCGATTTAAACTTCAAATCCGGATCGTGCTCTGTAGTTGGCTTGTTCAACGGGGTCATATCCGCCGGATCAACATTGTCTTTATAGTACTTCAGCTCTTCAGTGGCACAGACCGACTCTGCGTAAGCCACATCACCTTCCTCGCACTCCAAAGCGATCCTGCGGCTCCCATGAACCGTTATCGTCCCTTTGTGACCCGGCATTTTTAGCTGCAAATAGACATAGCAAGGCCGCGCCACAAACTTAGCATAAGCCGGCCGCCCAAATAGGGCGTGGTAAGGGCTTTGAATTTTCACCACTTCAAACATCAATGTTTCCGATCTGTCGTCATGCTCATCCCAAAGGCCACCTCCAGAGCTATTTTACCGACCGGGTATGCTGACTTGCCAGGCACCACACCGTGAAACACTGTACTGGACAGCCTGAGGTGCTTATCCGTTAACCCCATACGACGGAAGGTCTTGTAGTACAGGATGTTGATGCTGCTCCCTCCATCCATAAGCACCTTGGTAAACTTGTATCCTCCCACCTGAGGTGCCACCACTAGGGCTAGCTGACCCGGATTGTAAACCCGGGGAGGATGATCCTCTCTGCTCCATACAATAGGCTGCTCTGACCAGCGTAGGTAGTGCGGTGCGGCCGGTTCAACAACATTGACTGCCCGCTTCTGAAGTTTTCGGTCTCGCTTGTCCAAGCTGGTGGTAAAGACATGGTACTGTCCACCGTTCAACTGCTTCGGATTACTTTGATAACCCGACTGCTGCTGCTGTTGATTGTAACCACCTTGGTTCTGATTGTTCTGATTGTTCTGCCCGCCCGGATTACCACTGAACCCTGGGCCGGAATTTCCTCCACCGTAACCCGGGGCGGACCCTGAACCGCCGCCGGGCCCTTGCTCATACCGGAAAGCATTAGAACTTTTGAACTCCTGCATAATGTAACAATCCTTCCAGAGGTGGTTTGCTGGTGCCTCCTTCGTCCCATGCTTCGGACAGGGTTGATTCAATAGATAATTCAAACGATCCGGATTGTGATTAGGCGCACCACCGCGGTTTGGTTGCTTACCCTTGCGCAGTTGGCCCTTGTCCTGTGCGTTGGTGTTGGCTACGAAGCCCATGTTACCGTTTTCCTTACGCTTGTTTCCTCCATTACCTGCCGACTGATGCTGCTGGCCTCTGGAGTTGCTGTTCTGTTTTCCCTTCCCTATTTCGTCATCCTCCTCAGACTCGGGATCCTTGGTACTATCAGAATCAGCATACTTCACTAAAACGCCCATGAGAGTGCCCATGTCATTGCAAAAACGCTTCATGCGACCCAGCTTCAACTTTAACGGTTTGAACCGGCAGTTGCCTTCTAGGGTTAAGATCGCGGAATCAGGGTTGATCCGGCCTGAAGAATGTAAAACTTCCGAAACGCGGCGTACCCAATGTGTTGTGGATTCTCCCTCTGCCTGGACACAAGCCGCCAAATCCACCACAGACATGGGCTGTTTACAGGTGTCTTTGAAATTTTGAATGAACCGGGTCCGCAACTGGGTCCATGATCTGATGGAGTTGGGCGGCAAGTTCTTCAAACAAGTACGGGCCGTTCCTTCTAACATCATGGTGAAATACTTCGCACACGCAGCTTCATCCACATCCAGCATCTCCATGGCCATCTCATAGCTTTCTATCCACGCTTCGGGAGCCAAATCGGCGGTATAATTGGGCACCTTGCGTGGCCCTTTGAAGTCCTTGGGCAAACGTACATTGCGTAAAGCGGGGATGAGGCAAGGCACCCCCAAAGAGCCAGAACTGACCCCAGGTTCGAAGATGGTCGGTCGAACCGGCGTGAGCTGATGATCCTCATGTTGTGCTGCTAACTCGGCCTCCCTACATGCCTGGCCGGTCCACCACCACTTGGCGTTTTGAAGCCACCCGCCGGGTTGTTGCCTTGGGCGGACCGCTTCGCGCATTGCTTGATCGGCCAGTTAAATCTGCGTGCGGCTATAACTCCGGCTTGGGCGGGGGTGGAGTGGATCCGATCCGGCTGTATGAATCGCTTCTGTTGTGCGGGGCCGTCTGAGAGCTCTTTTGCCGGCGTGTTTCTACCGCTGCGGTGAATCGCCGATTGGAATCGCCTCAACCATGCCGCAGCCGCAACAAAGTTATCCATCGGGTTGGAGTAGTGACCCGGAGGTGTCTGCACAGCCTGGGGTGCGCCGGCATGATGGCGAGGCAGATCTATCACACGGGGCTGAATCGGCGCGCCCGTCCCAGGTGCTTCCGGCCAGTTCACCACCGGCGGCGGATTAGTGGTCCCTGCCCCTGGGGTGTTGAAGAGGTCTCTTCCCTCGAAAACCGAAGGCAAACGGGACCTGTACTTTCTTTTCATGACTTCATGTGACGCGCTCTGATCCAGCATGAGCCTATAAGCCTGCGCATCCAAAGCGGCCCGTTCGGCCGCCATCCTCACGTCCGCGGCCACCAGATCCGCTTTAGCCTCAGTGATTTGTTCCTTCACCTTTGCAATCTCCGCATTGTGCAGGTCTTGATCCGCCGGATTAGCCTCTGCCATGAGCACAGCCAATGCGTCGAATAGCTCTGCTAAAACTTGAGCCGGCGGGCGCACAGGGCCTCCTTCCCCGGCGGCCATCACCGCTACTGAACCGGCGACCATGGGCGCGCGTTGAGAGTGGCGTCGCTTGTGTACCGCCATGAATATTCCAACCGGTTGGGCAGATCAAAGGGTCGGAATACTCTCACCGTCGGAACAGCCCCGATCTGGCCATCTTGCGGCTGATACAGAGACTCGGTTTCTCCGGTCGACGACTTCGTCATCGAGTGAACAACGGTTTCGCCGCCAGATGCTGATCCGCCCTCACGGTCTCCTCCATGGATGACTCCAGCAAGCACGCTGACAGCCGGTTTAGCGGGGCAGGATTCTTCTTCGCCCGCTGAGCCGTCTCGGCGAGGTCGGTGCAGATGTCGGCCCAAGCCCTGCTCACCGATCTTGCCGATGAACACGTGTATGCCACCAAAGGGACCCGGTACCAGACTCAATCGAGCGGCCTCGGGGCCCAGCCTGTATCGTCGATGTAGAGCTTGTCGCGGCGACTCTTGGTCATCCGCCTGAAAGATAGCCTTGAGTCCTTGAACTTGCCCTCTAAGATCATCAAACCATCGTGCGATAGCCCCACGGTGGCGCCAACTGTCGTGGAATTGTCACGGCAGATGTCCTCGTGAACGGACTTAGTCGCGGAGCCATCGTACGGGTTAACTTAGAGGGGTTAAAGCGGACACAAAGACACGAGAGTTATACTAGTTCGGCCCCTTCGATGAAGGTAAAGCCTACGTCTAGTTTGTGATGGGATTGATGTGATTTCGGCGACTAGGGAGCAATAGCTTCGCCTAAGCCTCGAATTTTCTGTCCCTAAACCGCCGCCGTGTCGTCCCCTTATATACACGGGTTGGCCTTGGCGGTCTCTGAGTCCCGAGGCCAGCTCATACAAGTGTCGGCTCGGTCTCTCCTTTCTCTTATCTTACAACACAAGTTACATGGTTAAGGCGGTTTACCATTATGGGCCCTAATCCGCCCCTGGGCTCCGGGCCTCATGCCTTCGTGGGCCCTAATTATGGACGAGGGTAAACCGGTCCCTTCAGGGCGGTTTATATTCAGTAGTTATATCCCCAACACGTAGGGTCCGCACGCTTAACGTTACGATGACAGTTTTATGAGTTTTGATGTACCGAAGTTTGTTCGGAGTCCCAGATGTGATCACGGACATGACGAGGAGTCTCAAATGGTAGAGACATAAAGATTGATATATTGGAAGCCTATGTTTGGACTTCGGAATAGTTCCGGGTGAAATCGGGATTTTACCGGAACACCGGGGTTACGGAACCCTCCGGGGGTTAATGGGCCTTAGTGGGCCATGAGGGAGAAGAGGAGGGCCGGCCAGGGCAGGCCGCGCGCCCCCTTCCCCCTAGTCCGAATAGGACAAGGAAGGGGCGGCGCCCCTTTCCTCTTTCCTCCCCAAGTCCTAATCCAACTAGGAAGGGGGAGTCCTACTCGGTGGGAGTAGGACTCCTCCGCAGCGCCTCCTCCTAGGGCCGCCGCACCCCCCTTGCTCCTTTATATACGGGGGCAGGGGGCACCCTAGAACACACAAGTTGATCTACGGATCGTTCCTTAGCCGTGTGCGGTGCCCCCTCCACCATATTCCACCTCGGTCGTATCGTCGCGGAGTTTAGGCGAAGCCCTGCGCCGGTAGAGCATCATCATCGTCACCACGCCGTCGTGCTGACGGAACTCATCCCCGACACCCTGCTGGATCGGAGTCCGGGGATCGTCATCGAGCTGAACGTGTGCAGAACACGGAGGTGCCGTACGTTCGGTACTTGGATCGGTCGGATCGTGAAGACGTACGACTACATCAACCGCGTTGTCATAACGCTTCCGCTTTCGGTCTACGAGGGTACGTGGACACACTCTCCCCTCTCGTTGCTATGCATCACCATGATCTTGCATGTGCGTAGGAAAGTTTTTGAAATTACTACGTTCCCCATCAGCATTGTACTATTTCACTGATAAATTACACTATGTACTATACTAGTACTTCTTCCGTTCCTAAATATAAGTCTTTGTAGAGATATCACCATGAACCACATACAAATGTATATAGATGCATTTCAAGTGTAGATTCATTCATTTTGTTTCGTATGTAGTCCACCTAGTGGAATCTCTATAAAGACTTATATTTAGGAACGGAGGAAGTACTATGTAAAGAGTTAGGTGTCGTACGGTGTCCAGAAAATATGGTGATAGTGTGAGGTGGGCCATGTAATCACCGAGCCTGCGTGTTTTCACTGCTCTTGCACTCCTCCGCCGTAAGAATGGAGAAAATTGTAATCTAGTAGTACCTCCTTTACGCGGCGTGGGACATCCAGCAGTCCTACCACCTCAGTAATAATGACCAATGAGCCGTCAAATCACATAGACCCAGCAGTAAGTTGGACGGACGAAGCAACCATCACTCTCCAATCCGCTTCTCCCTTCAACGCAGGCGCCACTGAGAGGTCACGTCCACTCTGCCCGGGCATGAATGCAGCACCGATTCTGTGGAGCGGGGCTGGCCATTTCGGGCGGGAAGCGCACGCGGGCGATGGAGGGGCTTTGGGTGGGCCAGGCTGGTCAGGAGCGGGCGTGGCAGCTGTCCGCCTGTCCCTACCATACGCCCGGAAACGAGAGGATGCACCGATTTTCGTGGCTAAAATCGTACACTACACACCATCTCTCTGTATAGGTCGATCTCTCGCTCTCTCTAACACACACACACATGTTGTTAAACAGACACACGCACACGCACACACAGGTTCATAGAATAGGAAAATTGTGCGAGTGCGAAGCCACAGGAAGTGAGATACAAATGGAGTACGTACAAGAAGCGAAGAGGTGAAGAATATTCCATCAAACCTGGACTGAGGAGTAGTACTCCCACCATCTAGGTGTTACGTCATCTTACGGAAATCAGATATTCCCCAAATGTTTAGGCATCGTCCATTAACTTCGCATCTCAATCCCCTCCTGGCCTCGTTGCTAGCGAGCGTTGTTACTTAGGGAGCGTTTGGATCCTTAGCAAGAACAGCTTATAGCATAGTCGGGCAAGGTTAGGCGTTTGGAACTGTTAACATATGTTAGCTTTTGTGGGCCAGCTAGCTAGGGTGGGCTAGAAAAACTTTGCTAGCTCAGAAGAGCCAGATCGGCTCGCTTCCGACGGCAAACTTCGCGTAGTAGTAACATAGACTAGTTACATATGCATGTTACTAGTCCAAGTTACTCACCACTATGACCAGCCTAAGCAATGTAACCAAAAGCTCCTTACTCTGCCTTGTTATCTCCCCCGGAAACCCAATGCATGGAGCACAACTACGCGTTGATCAGTCAAGAAATCAAAGTGGGCTTGCATGCAAGTTAATACGTGGCCCTGTATGGTAGCTAAAACGGCATCCCTAAGTTGTTTGGATTAATTGTTGCGTTTAGAGACAGAAATCAGGGCTTTGATTGGAGGAATGACCGATCAAGTTTCTCCTTCTCCTCCAATCTGCTTACACCTTGGTCCCGCTGCACCTTCTAACGTGACTTATTACACCTAGACTGTCGGTGTACAAAAGTAGGGGCTCTGCTTTTGACCCCTTTACTTGTGCACGGGCAGTCAGAGCCTCCCGCCACGACCACGCATAGACATGGCAGGAAAGGGGAGCTGGAGAGGAGCCAAAGCCATGAAGACAAATGAAGCAGCGACAAGGACCAAGTCCACAAAGATCGGATGGGCGAAGCAGGTTCTCCCGGCAAGGACCCTTGCTAGAGCAGCCTCAGCCGCCCCGGCAAGACCCTTGCCGGGGCGGCCCGCCCGCGCCAGCCGAGCGAGCCACCCTTGAGTTCACCAATGCTCACACAAATGCATCGGGACAGGGCTCGGGAGGCACCTTCGTGGTGGCATGCAGATCTTTGTGAAGACATAGGATGCTCAAGATCAAATGAGGATAAGAAGGCAACCATCCTCACCGAAGAAACCCACAAGACCCCCGGCAAGACCCTTGCCGGGGAGGTAAGCGTACCACGGCAAGACCCTTGTCGGGCCACCCGGCAAGACCCTTGCCCGGGAGGCCAGCGTGCCACCGCTAGACCCTTGCCGGGCCACCTGGCAAGACCCTTGCCAGGCCACCCGACAAGGCTCTCGCCAAAGTGCACCAGTTGGACCACTGCCAGACCCGCACCAGATAAGTCTTCGCCGCCGTTCGCATGCGGCTGCCGACCCAACCAGCTGGGCAGGCACCTGCGTGGCGGCATGCAATCCTTCGTGGAGGCTCCACCACCGCACCACCTCAGCTGCCTGCCTGCCTACATGGCACCGCATGTGTCGCTGGCCAGGGCACATGCCAAGGCAAGGAGGAGCGGTGACGGATGGGACGGGCCTCTCTCCCATCCCCAATAAAGCGAAGGGACACCTAAGCCTCGCATTAAAGGCATCTTGTCCGGTAATACGAGGGATAACCTCGCAGCACTGTACCCTTTCCACCTCCTGCTTGCCACTGTGGCGACCCCTTTTCCTATAAAAGGAGGCCTGAGGCGACCACGGAAAGGATTCGGCTCTTTGGAACCTCGCAGCACCTAGAGCTAGTTCGGGAGCTCAAGAACACTAAATACATCCACCAAAGCAGGACTAGGGTTTTACGCATCCTCGCGGCCCGAACCTGGGTAAAATCCCTTTGTGTTGTCTGCTGGTCCCACTCTTCCCACGATCCCCGCGCCCCGCAATCGTAGAAGGGATTCCAGTGATCCCATAGGTGTCGTTTCCCACCGACATCTTTGGCGCGCCAGGTAGGGGGCGCAATTGTGAGAATCCGGTCCAGCAGTTGACCCAGCTGTTCTTCATCGCCATGGCTCCTAAGAAGCAGGCGGCCAAAAGAACGAAGCCAGTGCGGCAACAGAAAAGCTAAGTCATGTGAAACTTTAGATATTTCCTTTTTATATAAGGTTATTCCCCACGGAGATCTCGTTCTTTGTATGGAAAACCTACACGAAAAGGGGCCCTCCCGCAATTGGCAACGCCCTTTTTCTGTTTCGAGTCCGCTCAACAGCTCAAGCGGCTCCGTCGAGAGTGGCAGGGTAAAACATGACAAGTGATTAGCATCTGAAGTGGACTTAACTCACTTGTAAATTTTGACTTCTGCTACATATTCCCTATGCCTGCTGGAATGCTTTCCGGTGCGTACGATCCAGCCAGCAGCGCTTGAGGGAACGGGCCCTTAGTGGCTATTCGGGAACGTCGCATCCCGAAAAGGTTAACCTTGTTGGCTCTAGCGCATGACATAGTGGACAAAACCAAGGACAAAGCAATGCTCGTGCGAGATCTGGAGGAAACATTTGGGAACCTGTGCAAGATCAACCTCAAATCTAACCCTGAGAAGTGTTTCTTCGGCGTCCCGTCCGGCAAGCTTCTCGGGTTCTTTGTGTCCCAGCGCGGGATTGAAGCAAACCCAGATAAGATCAAGGCTATCGAGCAGATTGAGGCACCCAAACGGATCAAGGACGTGCGTCGGCTCACTGGTTACGTTGCTGCCATGAGCCGGTTCATCTCCAAGTCCGCGGAGCGTGCCCTTCCTTTTTTCAAGATCTTAAAGAAAGCAGGGCCGATGGAGTGGACCCTAGAGGCCGAGGAAGCACTGCAAGATTTGAAGAAATACCTCTCCTCTACCCCAGTGCTGGTTCCACCCAGACCACAAGAACCGCTCCCGCTTTATCTAGCGGCAACGAACCAGGTGGTTAGCGCCGCACTAGTGGCACAGAGAGAGGTTGATGAGGAGACAGCAGCAGCGGAAGAGTCGATGGTTGGCGGGCCGGAACCCTTCCCGGCAGGGCTCAGCCCCGGCAAGGCTGAGCCCCCGGCAAGGTTCGGCCCCGGCAAGACTAGCGCTCGTGCGACGGGACCTACGCGACCAGGTGAAGAAGCACAGAAGAAGAAAATGGTGCAGCACCCAGTTTACTTCGTCAGCTCCCTTTTGCAGAGGGCTAGATCGAGGTACTCAGGTGTGCAAAAGCTACTCTTCGGCCTCCTTATGGCTTCGAGGAAGCTGCGCCATTACTTCCAAGCGCACGAGATCACGGTGGTCATCCGCCTCCCATTGCAACGGATACTGCATAACCCAGATGCAACAGGGAGGATTGTGGAATGGGCCCTGGAGTTGTCGAGCTTCGGTTTAAAGTTCGAAAGTACCTCGACGATTCAGAGCAGAGTCTTGGCGGAGTTTGATGCATAATGGACCTCGACGCCCGACGAAGAGGTACGAGAGACCACTCTCCCCGGCAAGGAAACGAGTCGCAACTTGATCATGTACTTTGATGGTGCCTTCTCGCTGCAAGGCGCCGGCACCGGTGTGCTGCTTGTCGCACCCACCGGAGAGCACCTCAAGTACGTCGTCCAGATGCACTTCCCCCGGGAGATGTCAACCAACAACACCGCCGAGTACGTGGGCTTGCTTGCCGGTCTTAGGATCGAGGCGGACCTCGGGGTTAAAAAGCTCATCTTCAGGGGCGACTCATAGCTCGTCGTTAGGCAGATCAACAAAGACTATCAAAGCCCGTTGATGGAAGCTTACGTAGATGAGGTGAGGAAACTGGAGGAACGCTTTGACCGTATACCAGCGGAGCATGTCCCTCGGGCGGAGAACGACATCACCGATTACCTGTCAAAGCGAGCTGCCCTCAAGCTACCTGTGGAACCCAGCCGTCCGTTGAACCGTCAACCGGGTAGAACAAGCGAAGGAAGCTAGGCCCCGGCAAGTACTTCCCCACCGAGCCCCCCGGAGCCGCCGGCGAAGATATTGCTACGGATGTTGATCCTGCCACAGGGCAACCGACTCCGGCAGGACCTCAGGTCATGGCCGTGGAGGCGGCCGTTCCCGTGGTAGAAGAGATGCCTTTGGTCCTTGTCGTCGAGCCGCTGGCTCCGGCATGGGCACAGCACACCATCCAATTCCTTCAAAAAGGAGAGCTTCCTGAGGAGCAGGAAGAAGCAGAAAGAGTAGCCCGCCGGTCTGCTCTGTACCAATTTGTTGACGGCATATTGTACAGAAGAAGACCGAATGGGGTGAAATTGATGTGCATCTCTCGGGAGGAAGGACTAAAGTTGTTGGCGGAGATACATGGAGGCATATGTGGCTCCCACATAGGGTCGAGGGCCCTTGCCGGCAAGGCCTTCTGGCAAGGTTTCTTCTGGCCCACCGCCCTCCAGGATGCGACGGCACTAGTAACCAAGTGTGAAGCATGCCAGTTCCATTCGAAGAAGCTTCATCAACCAGCTCAAGCCCTCCAAACCATCCCTCTCTCCTGGCCCTTGTCGGTCTGGGGGCTCGACATACTGGGCCCTTTCCCCCGTGCCTTCGGGGGCTTTGAGTACTTGTACGTCGCAATCGACAAGTTCACAAAGTGGCCAGAAGTGGAAGCAATAAGGAAGGTGACAGTGCAGTCAGCAATCAAGTTCTTCAAGGGACTAGTGTGTCGTTTTGGGGTGCCCAACAGTATCATCACCGACAACGACACACAGTTCACAAGCCAAACCTTCATGCAGCACATTGAGGATCTCGGCAGTAGGGTTTGTTTTGTTTCCGTGGCACATCCACGGAGCAACGGCCAAGCGGAAAGAGAAAATGCTGAGGTCCTGCGAGGCTTTATGACAAGGACTTTTGACAGACTGCATAAAAGCGGGAGGCGCTGGATTGATGAGTTGCCGGCGGTTCTTTGGTCGATCAGAACGACGCCAAATTGAGCCACCGGCCAGACACCCTTTGCCCTGGTTTATGGGGCAGAAGCAGTTCTCCCCACGGAACTCATGTACGGGTCACCTCGAGTGCTCGCTTATGATGAGCTTGAGCAAGAGCGATTGCGGCAAGATGACGCGATGCTCCTTGAGGAAGATTGTCTCTGGGCGGCTGTGAGAGTAGCACGCTACAAGCAAGCCTTGCGCCGCTACCATAGCCGCAAGGTTCATGTCCGGAGTTTAGAGGAAGGCGACCTTGTTCTTCGGCACGTTCAGTCGGCCAAGAATTCCAACAAGTTGACGCCAAAGTGGGAAGGCCCTTATTATTGGAAATATGCCCTAGAGGCAATAATAAAAAGGTTATTATTATATTTCCTTGTTCATGATAATTGTCTATAGTTCATGCTATAATTGTGTTATCCGGAAATCGTAGTACACGTGTGAATACATAGACCACAACATGTCCCTAGTGAGCCTCCAGTTGACTAGCTCGTTGATCAATAGATGGTTACGGTTTCCTAACCATGGACATAGGATGTCATTGATAACGGTATCATGTCATTAGGATAATGATGTGATGGACAAGACCCAATCCTAAGCATAGCATAAGATCGTGTAGTTCGTCTGCTAAAGCTTTTCTAATGTCAAGTATCCTTTCCTTAGACCATGAGATTGTGCAACTCCCGGATACCGTAAGGGTACTTTGGGTGTGCCAAACGTCACAACATAAATGGGTGGCTATAAAGGTGCACTAAGGGTATCCCTGAAAATATCTGTTGAGTTGGCACGAATCGAGACTGGGATTTGTCACTCTGTATGACGGCGAGGTATCTCTGGGCCCACTCGGTAGGACATCATCATAATGAGCTCAATGTGATCAAAGAGTTGTTCACGGGATGATGTGTTACGGGAACGAGTAAAGAGACTTGTCGTAACGAGATTGAACAAGGTATCGGTATACCAACGATCGAATCTCGGGCAAGTATCGTACCGATAGACAAAGGGAATTGTATACGGGATTGATTGAATCCTCGACATCATGGTTCATCCGATGAGATTATCATGGAGCATGTGGGAGCAAACATGGGTATCCAGATCCCGTTGTTGGCTTGACCGGAGAGTTGTCTCAGTCATGTCTACGTGTCTCCCGAACCCGTAGGGTCTACACACTTAAGGTTCGGCGACGCTAGAGTTGTAGAGATATTAGTATGTGGTTAACCGAAAGTTGTTCAGAGTCCCGGATGAGATCTCGGACGTCACGAGGAGTTCCGGAATGGTCCGAAGATAAAGATTTATATATAGGAAGTCCCGTTTCGGCCACCGGGAGAGTTTCGGGGGTCACCGGTATTGTACCGGGACCACCGGAAGGGTCCCGGGGGTCCACCGGGTGGGGCCACCTATCCGGGAGGGCCCCATGGGCTGAAGTCGCATGGGAACCAGCCCCTGGTGGGCTGATGCGCCCCACCCAAGGGCCCAAGTCGCCTAGGGTTGGAAACCCTAGGGGCCGTTGCCCCCCGAGTGGGGCATGCGCCCCCCTGGTTGGAAACCCTAAGGGGGCTGTTGCCCCAGAGCCGCCCCCTCTAGATGGGATCTCCAGGGGCATCGCCCCCCTAGCCCCTATATATAGTGGAGGGGAGGGAGGGCAGCCGCACCCTAATCCCTGGCGCCTCCCTCTCCCTCCCGTGACACCTCTTCCTCCTCCAGTAGCGCGTGGCGAAGCCCTGCTGGAATCCCGCTGCTTCCACCACCACGCCGTCGTGCTGCTGGATCTCCATCAACTTCTCCTTCCCCCTTGCTGGATCAAGAAGGAGGAGACGTCTCCGCTCCGTACGCGTGTTCAACGCGAAGGTGCCATCCATTCGGCGCTAGGATCATCGTTGAGTTGGATCACGACAGGTACGACTCCATCAACCCCGTTCTATTGAACGCTTCCGCTCGCGATCTACAAGGGTATGTAGATGCACTCCTCTCTCTCTCTCTCTCTCTCTCTCTCTCTCTCTCTCTCTCTCTCTCTCTCTCGTTGCTAGATGACTCCATAGATTGATCTTGGTGATGCGTAGAAAATTTTAAATTTCTGCTACGATCCCCAAAAGTGGCATCATGAGCTAGGTCTATGCGTAGTTTCTATGCACGAGTAGAACACAAGTTTTTGTGGGCGTCGATTTTGTCAATTTACTTGCCGTTACTAGTCTTATCTTGATCCGGCATCCTCGTGGGATGAAGCGGCCCAGACCGACCTTACACGTACACTTACGTGAGACAGGTTCCACCGACTGACATGCACTAGTTGCATAAGGTGGCTAGAGGGTGTCTGTCTCTCCTACTTTGGTTGGATCGGATTCGATGAAAAGGGTCCTCATGAAGGGTAAATAGAAATTGGCATATCACGTTGTGGTTTTGGCGTAGGTTAGAAACGTTCTTGCTAAGAAACCTATAGCAGCTATGTAAAAATTTGCAACAACAATTAGAGGACGTCTAACTTGTTTTTGCAGCATATGCCGTGTGATGTGATATGGCCAAAAGGATGTGATGAATGATATATGTGATGTATCAGATTGATCATGTTCTTGTAATAGGAATCACGACTTGCATGTCGATGAGTATGACAACTGGCAGGAGCCATAGGAGTTGTCTTAATTTATTTATGACCTTTGTGTCAACATAAACATCATGCAGTTGCTTTACTTTATTGCTAAACCGTTAGCCATAGTAGTAGAAGTAATAGTTGATGAGACAACTTCATGAAGACACGATGACAAGGATCATGATGATGGAGATCATGGTGCCAAGCCGGTGACGATGATGATCATGGCGCCCCGAAGATGGAGATCAAAAGGAGCAAAATGATATTGGCCATATCATGTCACTATTTGATTGCATGTGATGTTTATCATGTTTTTACATCTTATTTGCTTAGAACGACGGTAGCATAAATAAGATGATCCCTCATTAAAATATCAAGAATTGTGTTCCCCCTAACTGTGCACCGTTGCTAAGGTCCGTTGTTCCGAAGCACCACGTGATGATCGGGTGTGATAGGTTCTAAGGTTCGCATACAACGGTTGTAAGCCAGATTTACACACGCAATACACTTAGGTTGACTTGACGAGCCTAGCATGTACAGACATGGCCTCGGAACACGGAAGACCGAAAGGTCGAACATGAGTCGTATAGAAGATACGATCAACATGAAGATGTTCACCGATGATGACTAGTCCGCCTCACGTGATGATCGGACACGGCCTAGTTGACTCAGATCATGTATCACTTAGATGACTAGAGGGATGTCTATCTGAGTGGGAGTTCATTAAATAATTTGATTAGATGAACTTAATTATCATGAACATAGTCTAAAACTTTGCAATATGTCTTGTAGATCAAATGGCCCACGCTAATGTTGCCCTCAACTTCAACGCGTACCTAGAGAAAACCAAGCTGAAAGACGATGGCAACAACTACACGCACTGGGTCCATAACCTGAGGATTATCCTCATAGCTGCCAAGAAAGCATATGTCCTTCATGCACCGCTAGGTGAAGCACGTGTTTTCCCAGCAACTCAAGACGTTATGAATGCCTGGCAGTCGCGTAGTGATGATTACTCCCTGGTTCAGTGCGGCATGCTTTACAGCTTAGAACCGGGGCTCCAAAAGCATTTTGAGCAGCACGGAGCATATGAGATGTTCCAAGAGCTGAAAATGGTTTTCCAAGCTCATGCCCAGGTCGAGAGATATGAAGTCTCCGACAAGTTCTACAGTTGTAAGATGGAGGAGAATAGTTCTGTCAGCGAGCACATACTCAAAATGTCTGGGTTGTACAACCGCTTATCTCAGTTGGGAGTTAATCTCCCGGATGATGCGGTCGTTGACAGAATCCTTCAGTCGCTCCCACCTAACTACAAGAGCTTTGTGATGAACTTCAATATGCAGGGGATGGAAAAGACCATTCCTGAGGTATATTCAATGTTGAAATCAGCGAAGGTGGAGATCAAAAAGGAACATCAAGTGTTGATGGTGAATAAAACCACTAAGTTCAAGAAAGGCAAGGGTAAAAAGAACTTCAAGAAGGACGGCAAGGGAGTTGCCGCGCCCGGTAAGCCAGTTGCCGGGAAGAAGCCAAAGCATGGACCCAAGCCTGAGACTGAGTGCTTTTATTGCAAGGGAAACGGTCACTGGAAGCGGAACTGCCCCAAGTACTTAGCCGATAAGAAGGCCGGAAATACCAAAGGTATATGTGATATACATGGTATTGATGTGTACCTAACCAGCGCTCGTAGTACCTCCTGGGTATTTGATACCAGTGCGGTTGCTCATATTTGTAACTCAAAACTGGAGTTGCGGAATAAGCGGAGACTGGCGAAGGACGAGGTGACGATGCGCATCAGGAATGGTTCCAAGGTCGATGTGATCGCCGTCGGCATGCTACCTCTACATTTACCTACGGGATTAGTTTTAAACCTCAATAATTGTTATTTAGTACCAGCTTTGAGCATGAACATTGTATCTGGATCTCGTTTAATGCGAGATGGCTACTCATTTAAATCTGAGAATAATGGTTGTTCTATTTATATGAGAGACATGTTTTATGGTCATGCCCCGCTGGTCAATGGTTTATTTCTTATTGAATCTCGAACGTGATGTTACACATATTCATAGTGTGAATGCCAAAATATGTAAGGTTGATAATGATAGTCCCACATACTTGTGGCACTGCCGCCTTGGTCACATTGGTGTCAAACGCATAAAGAAACTCCATGCAGATGGACTTTTGGAGTCTCTTGATTATGAATCATTTGACACGTGCGAACCATGCCTCATGGGCAAAATGACCAAGACTCCGTTCTCCGGAACAATGGAGCGAGCAACCAACTTATTGGAAATCATACATATTGATGTGTGCGGTCCAATGAGCGTTGAGGCTCGCGGTGGTTATCGTTATGTTCTCACCCTCACTGATGACTTAAGTAGATATGGGTATGTCTACTGAATGAAACACAAGTCTGAGACCTTTTGAAAAGTTCAAGGAATTTCAGAGTGAGGTTGAGAATCAACATGACAGGAAAATCAAGTTCTTACGATCAGATCGTGGGGGGGGGGATATTTGAGTCACGAATTTGGCACGCACTCAAGGAAATGTGGAATTGTTTCACAACTCACGCCGTGTGGAACACCTCAGCGTAATGGTGTGTCCGAACGTCGTAATCGCACTCTATTGGATATGGTGCGATCTATGATGTCTCTTACCGATCTACCGCTATCATTTTGGGGTTATGCTATAGAGACTACCGCATTCACTTTAAATAGGGCTCCGTCGAAATCCGTTGAGACGACACCGTATGAATTGTGGTTTGGGAAGAAACCTAAGTTGTCGTTTCTGAAAGTTTGGGGATGCGATGCTTATGTCAAGAAACTTCAACCTGAAAAGCTCGAACCCAAATCGGAAAAATGTGTCTTCATAGGATACCCTAAGGAAACTATTGGGTATACCTTCTACCTCAGATCCGAAGGCAAGATCTTTGTTGCCAAGAATGGATCCTTTCTAGAGAAAGAGTTTCTCTCGAAAGAAGTAAGTGGGAGGAAAGTAGAACTTGATGAAGTATTGCCTCTTGAACCGGAGAGTAGCGCAGCTCAAGAAAATGTTTCTGTGGTGCCTGCACCGACTAGAGAGGAAGTTAATGGTGATGATCATGAAACTTCAGATCAAGTTGCTACTGAACTTCGTAGGTCCACAAGGACACGTTCCGCACCAGAGTGGTACGGCAACCCTGTCCTGGAAATCATGTTGTTAGACAATGGTGAACCTTTAGAACTATGAAGAAGCGATGGCGGGCCCAGATTCCGAAAAATGGCTTGAAGCCATGAAATCCGAGATAGGATCCATGTATGAAAACGAAGTATGGAGTTTGACAGACTTGCCCGATGATCGGCAAGCCATAGAAAATAAATGGATCTTTAAGAAGAAGACGGACGCGGATGGTAATGTAACCATCTATAAGTCTCGGCTTGTCGCTAAGGGTTATCGACAAGTTCAAGGGGTTGACTACGATGAGACCTTCTCACCCGTAGCGAAGCTGAAGTCTGTCCGAATCATGTTAGCAATTGCCGCATTCTATGATTATGAGATCTGGCAAATGGATGTCAAAACGGCATTCCTTAATGGTTTCCTTAAGGAAGAATTGTATATGATGCAGCCGGAAGGTTTTGTCGATCCTAAGAATGCTGACAAGGTATGCAAGCTCCAACGCTCGATCTATGGGCTGGTGCAAGCATCTCGGAGTTGGAACATTCGTTTTGATGAGATGATCAAAGCGTTTGGGTTTATGCAGATTTATGGAGAATCCTGTGTTTACAAGAAAGTGAGTGGGAGCTCTGTAGCATTTCTCATATTATATGTGGATGACATACTATTGATGGGAAATGATATAGAACTCTTGGAAAGCATAAAGGCCTACTTGAATAAGTGTTTTTCAATGAAGGACCTTGGAGAAGTTGCTTACATATTAGGCATCAAGATCTATAGAGATAGATCGAGACGCCTCATTCTTTCACAAAGCACGTACCTTGACAAGATATTGAAGAAGTTAAATATGGATCAGTCCAAGAAGGGGTTCTTGCCTGTACTGCAAGATGTGAGATTGAGCACGGCTCAATGCCCGACCATGGCAAAAGATAGGGAAAAGATGAGTGTCATCCCCTATGCCTCGGCCATAGGGTCTATTATGTATGCCCTGCTGTGTACCAGACTTGATGTAAACCTTGCATTAAGTTTGGTGGGAAGGTACCAAAGTAATCCCGGCATGGAACACTGGACAGCGGTCAAGAATATCCTGAAGTACCTGAAAAGGACTAAGGATATGTTTCTTGTTTATGGAGGTGACAAAGAGCTCGTCGTAAAGGGTTACGTTGATGCTAGCTTCGACACAGATCTCGATGACTCCAAGTCACAAACCGGATACGTGTATATTTTGAATGGTGGGGCAGTCAGCTGGTGCAGTTGCAAGCAAAGCGTCGTGGTGAGATCTACATGTGAAGCGGAGTACATGGCAGCCTCGGAGGCAGCACATGAAGCAATCTGGATCAAGGAGTTCATTAACGACCTAGGAGTTATTCCCAATGTGTCGGGCCCGATGACTCTCTTCTGTGACAACACTGGAGCTATTGCCCTTGCCAAGGAGCCCAGGTTTCACAAGAAGACCAGGCATATCAAGCGTCGCTTCAACTCCATTCATGAAAATTTTCAAGATGGAGACATGGAGATTTGTAAAGTGCATACGGACCTGAATGTCGTAGATCCGTTGACTAAACCTCTTCCACGTGCAAAGCATGATCAACACCAGAACTCTATGGGTGTTCGATTCATCACAATGTAACTAGGTTATTGACTCTAGTGCAAGTGGGAGACTGTTGGAAATATGCCCTAGAGGCAATAATAAAAAGGTTATTATTATATTTCCTTGTTCATGATAATTGTCTATTGTTCATGCTATAATTGTGTTATCCGGAAATCGTAGTACATGTATGAATACATAGACCACAACATGTCCCTAGTGAGCCTCTAGTTGACTAGCTCGTTGATCAATAGATGGTTACGATTTCTTAACCATGGACATAGGATGTCATTGATAACGGGATCACATCATTAGGATAATGATGTGATGGAAAAGACCCAATCCGAAGCATAGCACAAGATTGTGTAGTTCGTCTGCTAAAGCTTTTCTAATGTCAAGTATCCTTTCCTTAGACCATGAGATTGTGCAACTCCGGATCTGTAAGGGTACTTTGGGTGTGCCAAACGTCACAACGTAATGGGTGGCTATAAAGGTACACTCTGGTATCCTCGAAAGTATCTGTTGGGTTGGCACGAATCGAGACTGGGATTTGTCACTCCGTATGACGGAGATGTATCTCTGGGCCCACTCGGTAGGACATCATCATAATGAGCTCGATGTGATCAAGGAGTTGTTCACGGGATGATGTGTTATGGGAACGAGTAAAGAGACTTGCCGTAACGAGATTGAACAAGGTATCGGTATACCAACAATCGTATCTCGGGCAAGTATCGTACCGATAGACAAAGGGAATCGTATACGGGATTGATTGAATCCTCGACATTGTGGTTCATCCGATGAGATTATCATGGAGCATGCGGGAGCCAACATGGGTATCTAGATCCCGTTGTTGGTTATTGACCGGAGAGTTGTCTCTGTCATGTCTACGTGTCTCCTGAACCCATAGGGTCTACACACTTAAGGTTCGGTGACGCTAGAGTTGTAGAGATACTAGTATGCGGTTAACAGAAAGTTGTCAGAGTCCCGGATGAGATCCGGACGTCACGAGGAGTTCCGGAATGGTCCGGAGGTAATGATTTATATATAGGAAGTCCAGTTTCGGCCACCGGGAGAGTTTCGGGGGTCACTGGTATTGTACCGGGACCACCGAAAGGGTCACGGGGGTCCACCGGGTGGGGCCACCTATCCCGGAGGGCCCCATGGGCTGAAGTGGCTTGGGAACCAGCCCCTGGTGGGCTGGTGCGCCCCACCCAAGGGGCCAAGTCGCCTAGGGTTGGAAACCCTAGGGGGCCGTTGCCCCTGACAGGCACGCCCCAGGCCTCCCCCCCCTCTAGATGGCATCTCCAAGGGGGAATGCGCCCCCCTAGCCCCTATATATAATGGAGGGGAGGGAGGGCAGCCGCACACTAAGCACTGGCGCCTCCCTCTCCCTCCCGTGACACCTCTTCCTCCTCCAGTAGCGCTTGGCGAAGCCCTGCTGGAATCCCGCTGCTTCCACCACCACGCCGTCGTGCTGCTGGATCTCCATCAACTTCTCCTTCCCCCTTGCTGGATCAAGAAGGAGGAGACGTCTCTGCTCCGTACGTGTGTTGAACGCGGAGGTGCCGTCCGTTCGGCGCTAGGATCATCGGTGATTTGGATCACGACGAGTACGACTCCATCAACCCCGTTCTCTTGAACGCTTCCGCTCACGATCTACAAGGGTATGTAGATGCACTCTCTCTCTCTCTCTCTCTCTCTCTCTCTCTCGTTGCTAGATGACTCCATAGATTGATCTTAGTGATGCGTAGAAAATTTTAAATTTCGGCTACGATCCCCAACACTTATCAGGTAACACGAGTCACCAGGCCCGGCGCAGTCCGGCTGGAGACCGAAGATGCCATCCCAGTGAGTAACTCCTGGAACATCGAGCATATTTGCAAGTTTTACCCATAAGGTGCGGCTGCCGGGCCTCCCGGCAAGCCACCCTTTTGTACAAGCCTTGCCGGCAAGGCATGTAACCCTTTGTACAAAGCCAAGCGCAGACCCTGAGCATAAATGAACGAAGCGCTGGCGCCCTAAGTTATTGCATGCATGCTAGGTTGAGTCTCTTCCTTGGTTAGGATTGATAGTGCTTAGCGGCGGCTAACCCCTAGCTTAGAGGTCGAGTGCGCGTCTCTCTGTTTTTCTCTATCTCCTTTGGTTCGCAGGGCACATAAGTATTCTTGCCGAGCTGTTTTGGAAGGAAGGGAACAAACCGACGCCCGGGCCCCGGCAAGCCAGAGTTGCCGGGGGCTGCAAGAATAAGGGTCCCTCCGCGGCAAGACAAGATGGCCGGGGGCTGCAGATCCAGATAAGTCCTTTATCCTCTATCATGCATTTCGTTATGGACTGGGATACATGAAACCCTATTCTATCTCTGAGCTAACGTGCTCCCCCTTCTCGGCGCCCGAGGATTATCCCCTGGGTCTAGATTTGGTCGTAGCCCCCGACAAGTAGAGGAACAGGGGGGCCTAAGCCCGCCTCATCCCTGCCTCCGCCAAGAGCGTGAGAAAGGTCGAGCGAAGTGGGGAAACGGCAAGGCCTGTTGCCGGGCGAGAAAACGTTTGTCTTAAAGATAACAAGGATTCACTCCTTGTCGTGGGTTCCTCCCATGAACAAAAATCCCAGCAAACATCCCTTTTCATAAAAAAACATCCCGTACAGGTATAGTTCATACGAAATGAAAAACATGAGCAATGGGATTACAGGCTGTAAATTCTACTAAGGCCCGAAGGCTTACAAACTAAAAAGAGATAAGGTGCCCGTAATCCCTTTCTTGTCCCTCTCCTCAGGAAATGGAACAAGAAAAGCAGGAGAGCAAAAGGGGCGCCTAGGCGAGCTACGGGTGGCAGAAGACACCAAGAGAACATCTTGGTGGCCGTCCAAGGGCTGGATGGTGATGGCGGCACCAGAGGCAGAGCTCGAAGACGAGGCGGCAGGACGTCAGTACGCGACGAAGGCGTCGGTGCCCGCGTAATCCGACTTGACGGCCTTGCCGCCCACCGTCTTCCTCTTCCGCAGCCTCCCAACGCCAGCCGGCCAAGGAGACGACCCCGAGAAGTTCAAGGAGCTGGTGACACGGATGATGGGGTCATCGGTGCCGCCCGGAGCGGTGCCCGATGCCTAGTCGGACCCGTCATCCTGCCGCCCGCTGGCCTCGCCGTCGCTGCCGTTGTCCTCCTCGTCACTCTTGCTCGAGGAGGAATCTTCATCATCAGAATAGCTCTCCACGCAGCACCTCACGCGGGTCCCGAAGTGCCAGAAGATTTTGACGGAGAGAAGGCCGCCCTCCATTAGTTTGAAATGCAGAGTGAGCCCATCCATCAAGCTGTGGAGGCGAGCGAAGGTCTTCCACCCTCGGTGAAGATACATGACGTGAGGGGCGGGGAACTCGACGTCGACCCATGTGCCTCTGTTCCCACAACCCCTCATGTGTAGCCGCAGCGCTTGCGGCGGATCCAGCTCCATCTCCCGCGCGAATGGGGTCGGGAGGCGAAGGCGACGGCACGGTGGATGGCGCAGCCTGACGAAGAATTCACAGGGGTTGTCCCCGGCGTGGCCCTCCATCGGAGGAGGGGCTTTTGGGGGAGGCGAGGCTGATCTGCCGCCCGTCCTCCTCCCCCTCGAGCACCACGATGGCCTCGACCTCGCCCCCTTCCCCTCCCTCTAGCGGCCGGCTCCGCCGCTACGAGCTCTTGGGGAGGAGTGACGCGCTGTCTGGCCGAAACCCTCGCCGCCACCGATGAAGCGTCACCACGCCCCCTCGCCATGGCAGGAGAAGAAAGGAAGCAGGAATGCAGAGAGCCGGGTGGCGAAAGATTGAGGGGCACCGCTCCTCCCGCACCCCTCTTTATAAAGGGACGGGGGCATGGCTTGGCCACCCCATCTCGGCCAATCCGACTTCCTGAAGTGACAGCAAGCGGGGTCGCCGACCGCCCTCCCCGATCCATTGAAGGCAGGTGGGAATCGACCCGCACGCACGCGACTACCCATGTCCCGTGCGCCTGTCATTGGCTCTGCATTATGCATGCGGCAAACGTTGCGCAAGGGGCGGGCGCAGTGGGACACGTGGAACGACAGTTCCCGAGCGAGGGCAGTAAATGGGAGGCGCCCCTGCGGTTTCAAGGAGACACGCAAGCCGCCTCTTTACTGCACACCACAAGGTGACGCCAGCATGCTTCCGTCATGCGCGCACGCACGACCCCCGCACCGCGCATTCAACACGGGTCATGGGGAAGCGCAGCGGACGGAACAGTGGCCGCGGTAAAGTCCACCCCAACTGCCTGCACACCGTTCTGGGCCTGGCCCAACAACGTGTTGCGCTTATGTGTGGCCCAGGCCCGGGGGCTCTGGTCGGTGTACAAAAGTAGGGGCTCTGCTTTTGACCCATTCACTTGTGCACGGGCAGTCAGAGCCTCCCGCCACAACCAAGCATAGACATGGCAGGAAAGGGGAGCTGGAGAGGAGCCAAAGCCATGAAGACAAATGAAGCAGCGACAAGGACCAAGGCCACAAGGATCGGATGGGCGAAGCAGGTTCTCCCGGCAAGGACCCTTGCTAGAGCAGCCTCAGCCGCCCCGGCAAGACCCTTGCCGGGGCGGCCCGCCCGCGCCAGCCGAGTGAGCCACCCTTGAGTTCACCAATGCTCACACAAATGCATTGGGACAGGGCTCGGGAGGCACCTCCGTGGTGGCATGCAGATCTTTGTGAAGACATAGGATGCTCAAGATCAAATGAGGATAAGAAGGCAACCATACTCATCGAAGAAACCCACAAGACCCCCGGCAAGACCCTTGCTAGGGAGGCCAGCGCACCACGGCAAGACCCTTGCCGGGCCGCCCGGCAAGACCCTTGCCCGGGAGGCCAGCGTGCCACCGCTAGACCCTTGCCGGGCCACCCAGCAAGATCCTTGCCGGGCCACCCGGCAAGGCTCTCGCCAAAGCGCACCAGTTGGACCACTGCCAAGCCCGTCCCAGATAAGTCTTCGCCGCCGTTCGCATGCGGCTGCCGACCCAACCAGCTGGGCAGGCACCTACGTGGCGGCATGCAATCCTTCGTGGAGGCTCCACCACCGCACCACCCCAGCTGCCTGCCTGCCTACATGGCACCGCATGCGTCGCTGGCCAGGGCACGTGTCAAGGCAAGGAGGAACGGCGACGGATGGGATGGGCCTCGCTCCCATCCCCAATAAAGCGAAGGGACACCTAAGCCTCGCATTAAAGGCATCTTGTCTGGTAATACGAGGGATAACCTCGCAGCACTGTACCCTTTCCACCTCATGCTTGCCACTGTGGCGACCCCTTTTCCTATAAAAGGAGGCCCGAGGCGACCAGGGAAAGGATTATGCTCTTTGGAACCTCGCAGCACCTAGAGCTAGTTCGAGAGCTAAGAACACTAAATACATCCACCAAAGCAGGACAGGGTTTTACGCATCCTCACGGCCCGAACCTGGGTAAAATCCCTTTGGGTTGTCTGCTGGTCCCGCTCTTCTAACGATCCCCGCGCCCCTGCAACCGTAGAAGGGATTCCAGTGATCCCATAGGTGTTGTTTCCCACCGACATAGACAGAGGGAGTCATACGAGATACGGTGGCACACTGACTTAGGTCGAATACAAGTGCCCAAAATTGTGTGCATGTTATAATAAGTATTCACTTAAAATAGTACGTGAGCGAACAGAGGGATCATTGGATAGTGTTCCCGGGCAGTAGCGAGATGTGTGAGGTAAGATACACCGCTAGCGCTTTTAATTTTTCTTATTAATTTGTTTGTTTCACCCTCTAACTGGTGGGACCCAACGTACTACATGGAGAGAGGTATGGTGACTAAGGCTGCATTATTTCTGCACCACTGTGGATAGTCTTACCACCAAAGCCACATGACACGATTATGATTTAAATCCCAATGAATCCCACACAAAAAAAACACGGCATGCTTGTCACAAGAATGCAGGAATGTATAAAAGGTTATTTTCCTCTCATTGAACATAACAGGAGGGTTGTGTAGCTGGTTAGCCTGTTCGCTCATCAAACTTGAGGTCTCGGGTTCGATAACTACACTTGAGCATAATTCATGCCAGAGGATTCTTTGACTGCTCAAAATAGATGGATACGGAGCTATACGATCAGCTACAGCCTCGGCGCTTGTTTTCTAGGTTTTGCACTCTTCACACTCTCTCTAGTATATATATACACGCTGGAGCCTCAGCGCTTGTAGTTGCTCTCTTCACACTCTCTCACCCTCTCCAGATCTAAACAAGACATCGTTGGCCTCTCTCTCCCCCTCACTGTTGGTCTGCTTGTAGTTGCTCTCTTCACACTCTCTCACCCTCTCCAGATCTAAACAAGACTTCATTTGCCTCTCTCTCCCCCCTCATTGCTGGTCAAAGAGCTGGCAGGATCCGTCCGCCGGGAAGGGAAGGAGGCTTAACGCTGTCACCGTCGGCGAGGGAGGGAATCTACTACCGGAGCAGCTGTTCACTTTCACCCAGCGGCGGCGCGGGAGGGCCTCCGACCCCTTCTTCTTCGCTGTCGTACATAGTGTGGGCCGAACGGCCTCCAGTCGCCCACCGAACCACACCCCAAGAACCTTAAGGTATAATTTACTTATTCCACATGCATTGCTCTAGCTGCATGTGGGCTTTTTCTGCTTCTGCACTCAAATCTAGGTGTTGGATCAAACAAGAAAGTTGTATACCATGAATCTAGGACATGGTTCAAAGAGGAAAGGAATGGGGGGGAGTAGTGGGAAAATTTGTATAGCATGAATCTAGGACGTGGTTCAAAAAAGAAAGGAAGGGGGAAAGTTGTATCGCATGAATCTAAGACGTGGTTCAAAGAGGAAAGGAATGGGGGGAAGTAGTAGGGAAAGTTGTATAGCATAAATCTAGGACGTGGTTCAAAGAGGAAAGGAAGGGGGAAAGTACTAGTACAGACTGGCTATCCAGCACCTACGTTGGTCGAAAAGGGAAAACAATGACAAACGCAGTACGCACATATGTAACAAACTGATCTTTTGTTTTGGGGGACAAGGCTGTAGAGTTTGAGCAGGACTAGATTTGCTGCGCGCACATAGGGAAAGGTGTCTAAAGATAACAAACTGGGACCAACACAAATATGCTCCTTGGTTGTTTGTTCTTTGTTGCAACAGACTATGCATCACCCCAGTACATCGGTAGATGCACATGGTGCTGGTGCGTCCACTGTCCCGTGCAACTCTTTCGTTGTTGTTAATCTAAGGCCCTGTTTGGTTAAAAACTCCCTGTCCCTACCTGCTTGGTTCCAAGGACTAAACATGGACTAGAGGTTATTAAATGACATGCTAAAATACCATGTTACCACTAGTAATGAACTATTAGAGACAAGGTGTGATGCGTGGCAGGGACAACTGTTGGAAAAAGTCCCAAAAAGACTCTCCCTGGGGGTCTTCTTTCTTTAGTCCCAAATGCCCACTTTTAGTCCCTAAAAGTCCCTCCTGTTTGGTTTAGGTGGGACTGACACAGAGTTTTTTTAGTCCCTCCACCAAAATGTCCCTGCAAACAAACACCCTCTAATAATGCCGCTGGAAAATTAATGCAATGCCACAGTTAAAAGCAAATTACATGTTTAAAGAATTTTATTGTTAATATAATCTATCTGATAATATTAATCAATGCCACTATTTGAGAAATGCTATTGTCTTGCTTTCTTTCCCATTTAGATAAGGTAGATGCTTCTTTTTGTTGGCTTCTGTGTCATCCACCGTTATTGACCACTAGTTGTTTCCTTTGCACCTCTGTGTAAACAGGGTTATCTACTTCACCTCGTTGCCATTGTGACCTCTTGTTGCACTGCACAAAACACTTTTGTTTTAAGAGTGTTTTGTGCAGTTCAACCAAAATGTCACACCGACAATGTTGCTTGATTGCTTGATCTTAGTGGAACTGCACAAAAGGAGATCTTACTTCCTATCTATGTTGGCAAATTTGGTTCAGATCTTCTTCTTGTGAGTTGTTTGAATTCCGCGTCATGAGAGATCAGTACTAGCCTTCTTTCACATGATTCTGCAGTGTGCTTTCATATGTTGTGCTACTTGTACGGTAATGTTTCTTGATTCTAGTGAACTGCACAAATGGAGACAAGACTTCCAATCTGTATGTGCACCGTAATATCCCATTGAGGTAAGATAAGGATGTTTCACAACTGTTGGCCTATATTTTGCCACTTTCATCAGAAAATTAATGTCTTTGTTTAGTGCTATACTTGTGCAACCTAATTGACATGCCAAATCTTACATTGAAGGCGAAGCTTGTCTGTTATTGAACCAAGTGATGAAGGGGAAGAACAGGCGGAAGAAGAAAAATCAACTCCCAGTGCTGTAATGGAGCACTGGAACTGTGATGACACAACTAATGATATAGTTTTGCATCTTAATTTATTGCTATGGCTGGAACAAGCAATTGTTTTGCCACTGATTTGATGCCACTCTTAATGGAATGCGTAATTATCTCTACTTGTGCAAACAGGGATCTTCTTTGAAGATACCATATATTTTAGTGTAACTGCACAAGAAGATGTTGGAAACATTAAACTAATCGAGGAGTATATAGTAAGCATGGCCACCACACTAAATAGCAACAGATGGTTCCAGAGAAGTGCTTCATCTGTATGCTCTACACAATAAGCCTCCTGACAAAGGTTGGTACTCGCCCACTGATTTCATCCATATGATTGAGCTTTGTCATCTCTATTGGTGTTGTGCTACTGTTTAGATGCAATCATCAAAAAGTGGTATTGTCCTTGAGAAGTGCTTCATCTGTGTTGTTTTAAATATTTCCTTTCCTTTTTTTTCAACCAAACAGTGATGCTAGCATTTAGTTGTCCTCTTATCTTTGCACAATAGGATCAGCCTCCTCTGAAGAAGAATATGGAGTACGTGAAGTGACTAGTTCCGATTATGCCAGGATGAAGAAGCCATGTCTATCTTGTCATCAGAAGGAGCATTTGAAGGATGGTTACATTAGCCCCCACAAGACCAAACTAACTTCAGCTCAGAAGAACTGACAAATCTCCATTTTCTTGCTGTGATACGCGAGTACAATTTTGTTCTAGGATTCTTTCCGGTGAGTTCCATTTTTATAAAAGTGTGCTCTACATGGACCATGTAGGTGCTTGTTTAAACTGTCAATTCATAGTATAGGTTGCTTTATACTAATCACTTTTTTTGTATTTGTGCAAACAAGGGTGCTCGGCTTGATTTCAATGGGAACTGCACAAAATGTTCATGAATACATTGAATCATTCATTTCCACCACAAGAAAGGAGGTGCCGCGCGGATTTGGTTGATTTTGGTGGAACTGCACAAGAAGAACAGTTGGTTTATTTAGCGCGAGGTGCCATGTCAATGTCCGAACTGATGGAAAACCCTGCCCATTCCACAATCGTAGGCATTTGATATTTTCGAATGGGACAACCTTGTCAAGTTTTGCTCATTGATTTTAGTAAGAAGACATGAGTTTGATATTTTTGAATGGGACGCCCTTTGCTGTCAGCAGCGTCGATCCATTTTTTCTTTAGTTGTGAAGTAAATATTGGCTCTGACATGTGAATCGCTGAGATGCATAATCATCGATTGTTTTGAATGTTCTCTATGAATTGCCAGTCTTGTGTGTTTGATTGCAATGTACAAGAACGCTAAAAAGCTGCTGAAACTCTTTGTACTCCTTCTGTTCCTTTTTACTTTGCACATTGTGAAAGTGCATACTTTTTCTATAAGATTGATCAAATTAAAGATACTTTGACTGCAAACAAATCTTGTATGCAGACTAGAAAGGACCGGAGGGAGTACATGTGAAATTGCTGCAAACGAGGTGATCACCCTGGGAATAATGCTAGTACATATTGTTTTTGCATGTTCATTCAATGCCAGTGATACAAGAATTCGAACTAATCAAACTAAATTCATTCATACACGGTCGGATTTCATATAAACATGTCGGATTTCATTACATTTCATACATTCTTCAACTAAAAAGGGGTGCGCTGGAGGTATAATTAATTAACTGAAGCTACCCACCTATGTCCGGCTAAGCCGAACAAAAGCTTCAGTGACTTAACTGCAGGTGTAGTTGCGTAACTGACATGTGGCCCAGATGCCTGTTGGGCCCACGTGTCAGTCAGCCAACTGCACCAGCAGTTACGTGGAAGTACCTTCCTTCTCCAACATAGCTCTCCGACTCCACGTTGCCACCAAGAAGCTAACCGGCCGTCAATGGTCAACCCGCCTAGCTTGTCATAGCAATTAGGGCAACTAGGAGCCTAATGATCAGGATCCCCACATGACAAACACCTTTCTTCTTGTCATTCTTCTTCTTGAATTTCGTGTGTTGCACAACCTTGTTCTTTCCATCAAACTTTTCTTTACCATCAAACTTGCCCTTGTTCTTGAATTTGTGGGGCTGGAAGTTCTTCTTCTGTACCAGATTGGCACTAGATCCTCCCTCAGTTCCTCGAGCACGTGTGTCCTTTGCTCTCGCCTTTTCTTCCACATCAAGAGTGCCAATGAGATACACGAAGGAGGAACCTTAGTGATGATACCTCCGGCAACAAACTTATACGGTAGCATACAACTGAAGTGCTCAAGTTCTCTAGCAAATGACTGTATCTCATGAGCTTGCTCAACCACGGAGCGCTCTTCAATCATCCTGTAATCATAGAATTGCTCCATGATGTACAGCTCAGTGCCAGCAACCGGAGGGTAGCAGCGGTGGTCTTACTTGGACCCGATCGGCGGCGACCTACCGTGTTGTACTCTTCCTCGTTTTCTGTGTGGCATGGCCTCGTTGGCAGCGGGGCGAGGCCTCAGCGGAGCTGGCGATGTCCTCTGTCTCATTGCCGGCGGGCGGCGCCCCAGCGGAGTGGGGGAAATCCTCCCCCTCGTTGCCGGCAGGGTGGGGTCTCGGCGGAGCCAGCGCTGTCCTCTGCCTCGTTGTTGGCGCCGCGGGGCCTCGGCGGAGTAGGGCCTCGTCAACGCCAACGGAGCGGGGACTCGTTGGAGCCGGCATTGTCCTCTGCCTCGTCCTCGGTCTTGCCAAATATCACCTCGCCCACTTCATCGCCCTGTTTGTAGGTGGCTGCAGCCTCTGCCACCAGCATGCAGTACCGCCAGCACTCCAGGTGGCCCTGGGCCCTCACGGGCGGAGCGGTACGAGTCGAGCAGCGCCTCCTGCTCCGCGGCGATCTGCTCCTCCGCATGCAGGTGCTCCTGTAGGAGATGGTGGTTGTAGGCGGCATCGGCCCTGCGCCTCTCGGAACTGCTCCTCACGCTTCTGCCTCACCGTGTCCATATATTGGGCACGGGCCTCGCTGATGGTCATGGTGCAATGCACTGGCGAGGATGGAGCGGAGGAGGGGGTTGGCGCCGGATCATCGACTACCATGTTCTCCATTGGGACGTCATCATCCTCCGGCTGCCTGCCGGCCAACCAGTCGGCAGCAATGGCTGCCATCTCCTTGTGGTTTGTCGTCTGCCCATCCCGAAGAGTGCTAGAGCGCGAGGAAGCCATGGTGGGCAGTAGTGGTGTGGACAGGAGAAAGGGAACGGATGCGGATAACTGCGGCTATGGCTAGCGCAACAGTTTATATAGCAATGGTGGGCGGCGGAGGGACGGACGTGTGGTGTTGAAGTAGCCACCTCGGCAACCGTGTATCATTAATGTGGGCGGCAGAAGGACGGACGGACGGCACTTGTGTCGTTTGAAGGCGGAGCAATCGCCTGCACCGGGAAGTGGGGTGGGCGGCACTGACCATTTCGGGCGGAAAGCGCGCACGGGCGAGGGAGGCGGTCTGGGTGGGCCAGGGCAGTCAGACTCATGCTTGGCAGCGGGTCGGTCCAGCAGCCGCACATGCTGGCTCGCCAGCTAGCTCGCCGAGCTGAGCGACGACAATCAGACGATGGACGTAGCTTCCGACAAGGAGCCGGCGCCACTGTCCAAGCCGGTTCATGCCGTGTTCACCATAGAGCAGGTGCAGCCACACTTCGACGCCCTAATGGCGGAAGAGCTACCAGCGCAGGAGGACCTGTGCTGCAACCACCGTCTCCTCAACGAGCACCGGTGAACAAGCGAACGACAATGCCGTCGTGGACATGTGGCCCTATGATCCTGGCTTCCCGAATGAGCAGCGGGTGCTGTATCAGACCATCCGTAGGGCCCGCGAGGCCCTCTCCGTCGTCCTTCGAGTTGTTGCGCTCGCCGTGGCACCGCCGTCTCGCGTTGTCAACATGGTCAACGGACATGTGGATGAGGAGATGACTTTACTTGGAGAGGATGACAGTGGGGACCCATCTGGGCCATAGCCGCACGTACGCAAGTGCCTCCTTATTAGTATACAAAACTATAAAAAAAATTGCTTCCTCCTGGTTTCCTGACATCACGGTCCCACACCATTGTCAACCTATGTAGTCAATAAACAAGAGAATTGCACAAGAAGCGGCCGACAGTTTGGACCAAGCAGCTCGAGCAGTATTTGTGTTTTTGAGGTATGAGCATTGCAGAGTTTTTCTTGAGCGATGTTTAGCCTAGATATTATTTTTTTTCTCCTCAGAACAACAACGAAAACATCGCTGCACCTATTAACTGGGCGGGCTGTGGCCCGTCTAGCCCAGGCCAGATATCCAGCCCAGATATTAATTTTTTTCAAGCTGAAAATGGCTAGCCTAGCTATACTTTTTTTAGGAATACCCAGGCAAGGTCAAGTTGTTATTCTCCTTGTTGGCTGCAAATCTTTCCTTGGAGGGATGCATTAGGCTTAACAAGAAAATGGACTTTAATAAATAATAAATGGGATGTAATTATAAAAACTGGGCAGTAACTATAAAAAATGCACCAAACACGTAATTACTTTATAAAATATTATTTTTGGATATTGAAAATTTTAATTTCATTAATTGTTGCGAGCGCAATGTTTCGTTGGATTTTTACGTAATATAAATTTATATTGAAATTGTATTTAATCTGACTATAAATTTCAGGATAAATATATTTCGAATCCCATCAAAATGTGGGAAATTTTATTGAATTCTGTTTTGAACGGTTGGTTGAAATGGATTGTACTTTTAACAAACTGTAAATGGGTTGTAGTAAATTCCATTAGAACTCAAAAATTGGCTGCACATTCTTACAAATCTCGAATGGGCTATAAGTTCTCTGCCACACACTTGTGGCCTTACTAAGTTGACGTGTCCCCTCAAAAAAAGAGTTGACGCGTATGCAAGGCTTTGTCAACTTATAGTCAACACAAGGTTGTAGCAGCAGTGGCCGTTGGATGTCTATCCAACAGATGTCGTGCTTCTTCTTCAATCTCGGATATTCTAGCTTCACCCGCCCAAAAAATGATTCCTCCCCCTGACATCTAGGGCGCACCATTTCGAAACCTGACCTGTGGGCCTACTAAGTTGACGCGTACCAAGGGCTTTGTCAACTTAGTCAATATAAACGATTCTAGCTGGAGTGACCGTGTGATGTCCATCTAACGACCGTCATGCTTCTTCAACCTCTGGTCTTCTTGCTCCAACCGCCCAAAGCAGCGTCGGTCGTGCCGCCTGCTCCTGCCTCCCGTGACCGGTTGTGCTGCCGCGGAGGCCTCACCGCCCCCTACTACTCACACCGCCTGCTCCTGCGACGACGGCAGCCTCACACCGCAGCTGAACCAGTGAACCCTCATACTCCTCTCCGCGTGGGTATCCACTGCCGCGTCTTCGCCGGATCTACTTCGTCCCCTTCCTAGGCCTCGCCATCGTCCACCGCCGTGGTGCTCTCGGCGCGGCGTGGTCAATGTGGTCAACGACCGACTTCCATCGAAAAAAGTACTGTACGTGGAGAGGCTGACAGTTGGGTCCACGGCAGCCGCAAGGAAGTGCCTCCTTATTATACGTAAAATATTATTCCTCCACCTGGCAGCGGGGACCCACCGGACGGGCCACCGTATTTTGCGAAAAAACGTTTCTCCCCAGACTGCTGGGACCCACCAGCTACATCTTCGCACGCAAGGAAGTGCGTCCGGGCAAAAAAACGATTCACCCCCCTAACTGATGTGACCCACCAGCTACATCTTCGCACGTAAGGAAGTGCCTGACAGTCGGGATGCACCTGGTCGAAGCGTACGTATTGTTCTCATTCCGGTCACGAACGTGTACGTACATACTGGTACATGTAGAATGTCGGTGTGGAACGACACCTGTGGGATCACATGACTCCCTACTACGGTTGTCGGGGCACGGGGTTGCGAGGAGAGCAGGGCTACTAGACAGCACAAGGATCGTTTACCCAGGTTCGGGCCGCGAGGATGCGTAAAACCCTAGTCCTGCTTTGGTGGGTGTATTTCAGAGAGTTCTTGAGCTCTCGAACTAGCTGTGGTCAGTGCGTGGTTCGAAAGAACCGAATCCTTCTCAAGTATGCCATGGGCCTCCTTTTATAGGCGAAAGGGGCTGCCACAGTGGCACACAGGAGGTGGAAAGGCGTAAAGTGCCCTGAGCTTATCGCTCGTATTACAGGACAAGACGCATTAAATGCGTAGCTTAGGTGTCCCCTTGCTTTATCGGGGACGGGGGCGAGGCCCGTCCTGTCCGTCGCCGCTCCCTCTCGCTTCGACACGCGACCTGGCCAGCGATGCGCGCGGCGCCATGTAGGCAGGCAGGCAGCTGAGGTGGCGCGGTGGTGGAGCTTTCACGAAGATCTGCATGCCGCCACGAAGGCGCTCGATGAGTTGGCCTCGGAGCTGCATGTTGCCACGCAGGTGCCCGCCCAGCTGGTTGGGCTGGCAGCTGCATGTTGAACGGCGGTGGAAGCTTGGTTGGCATGGACCTGGCGGTGGCCCTGCTGGCGTCCTTGGCGAGGGCCTTGCCGGGTGGCCCGGCAAGGGTCTTGCCTTGGCGTGCTGTCGCCCCTGGAAAGGGCCTTGCCGGGGGTCTGGTGGCCTTCCTCGGCAAGGATCTTGCTGAGGATCGTCATCTTCTAATCCTCATCTGATCTTGAATATGTCTTCACAAAGATCAGCATGCCATCACAGAGGTGCCTTCCCGAGCCCTGGCCCCACGTGGATGATTGCGTTGGGGACCGTGGTCTAAAGGGTGGCTCGCTCGGTTGGTGGGGCGAGCTGCCCCGGCAAGGGCCTTGCCGGGGCTGCTGCGGCTGCCCCGGCAAGGGTCTTGCCGGGGGAACCTGCTTCGTCCCTCTGCTCCTTGTGGTCTTGGCCTTGGCGTTGCTCTGATTGTCTTGGGCTTCGATCTTACTTTGGCTCACCTCCCCTACTCTGCTTGGTGCGACAGCGGGCGCGGCTCCGACTGCCCGTGCACATGTAAAGGGGTACAAAAGTGCGCCCCTCTTTTTGTACACGGACAGGAGCCCCCGGGCCTGGGCCACACATAAGCGCGACACGTTGTTGGGCCAGGCCCAAAATGGTGCGCGGGCAGGCGAGGCGGTTTTTACCGCGGTAAGACCTCTCGCGCGCGGCGCTTCCCACGATCCGCGTGCGTGGCACGGCGTGGAGGGGTGTGTGTGACGTGGGCGGCATGTGTGGGGTGATTTCCGCACGCATGCGTCACATCGCAGTAAATGGGCAGCGCGCCCTGCGGCTTCCCCGAAAAAATGGATAACCGCAGGCGCACTGTTCCTTTTACCCTTCGCGCACCCCCAATCTCAGAAACCTCCGCCCGCCTTCCTCTTCTTCCCCAAGCTTCGTTCCTGCTCTCCGCCGTTGTGCCTCCGCTGCCCTTTGTCCCGCCCTCCTCCCCCAGCCGCCATGGCGCCAAAATCCACCAAGGGCAAGGGAGTGGCCAAGGATGCCAGAGCTGCGGAGCCGCCGGAGAGTGCGCTGGCGGTGAAGTGGACGCAGTCCGCCGTCTTCCCCTCGACGGTTGATGTGTTCGAGCTTCGGGACTACTTCAGGCCCCTGTGGGGAGTGAAGACGGGGATTCAGGGCATCCAGCCACGCGCGTCATCCCCGCCGACTGCGCCGAGGCTGCCCCAAATCGGTACCCCTTCTTTGTCGATTATTTTTCCTGCGGGCTCTGTCCTCCTTTCTTCGATTTCTTCAGCAACATCATGCATACCTTTGGCTTCCGCCTCTTGGATTTTACTCCGAATGCGGTGGCGTGCATGGTCCTTTTCGTGCATCTCTGCGAGGGCTTCGCCGGAGTGCACCCCAACACGGCGCTCTTCCGCCATTACTTCTCACCTCAGATCCAACCAGGGGGCGCCATCTCCGGTTGCATCGCCTGGGTCTCAACATCCGGAGGGCGCCATGAAGGAGAGGTGGGAAGATTGGCGGGGCATGTGGTGCTGGATCAAGGAGGAGGACCCGCCAGCGTTCTGTGAAGTTCACCGGGTGCCGCCAGTCTGCAGAAATGATTGGAGCGACGTCGATGCTGACGACGAGAAGCTCACGGTCACCACCACCAGGATCCTCCGGCTCACCGAGGCTAGCCTCACCCTTGAGATGATCGAGGCGGATTTCATCCGCCGCCGGATCGCTCCACTGCATAACAAGGGGGGGCCAGCCTGGCTCTTCACGAACCCCGCCGACATCATGCAGCTTCGCCCCGGCCACGACCACAACTTCACAGTGATGGGGCACGCCCATTTCTGCCAGCGGCTCTTCCAGCTTGACGTGGGCCTCGACGGCGAGGTCGAGCGGACCAGCAAGGTCGCGAGGGCCGCCGTGAATGCCGGCAAGGTCCTCAAGGGGCCTCTGTTCAAGCTGCCGACGGGGGTGGTCGCGTTGTGCAATAACTCGCGCCGGTCCAAAATCATTGCCATGATGCCGGACTGCAACGCGCATGGCCCTGAGCCGAGCTGGAAGGAGCCGGAGGACGCTGAGGTGCAGCAGTTCTTCGACACCCTGCACGAGGGGTACGTCAACACCGACGCCGGCTGGCTGCTTGTCCAGGACACCACCCAGGCAGAGCTGGACGACATCGCCACCAGGGCGAGGGAGGCATAGCTTGCCGAGGAGGCCGGCAGCACCAGTGGTGTCGAGGACAAGACCGCGATGGCCGCGGAGGAGGAGCTTGCCAGGTGGGCGGCGGCCGCCGGGGGAGCCAGCAGCGCCGCCATCGAGGCTCCTCTGGTTGAAGATGTGACCGGTGAGTCATCGGAGGAGGAGGCCGAGACCGCAGGCCCGACGACGGCTATGGGGAGAGGGCGAGTCTTGCGACGGGCCAGTTCCGGCGAGCCGGTTCGACCCGGCAGGGCTGCGCAGCCACAGCTGACCTAGGAGGGGTCCCGGCGCCATACGAGGGCCGCAGCAGCGAAGAAGCCGGCGAAGGCCGCGGTGAAGAAGAAGACAGACGCCCCTTCTTCATAGAAGTGTGCCCAGACACCGCCTCCTTCCCCTCCTCCAGCGGATGTTGATACGGAGGTCACCTTCGATTATGGATCCCTCAGCCCGAGGAGGAAGAGGAAGATGGCAGAGGAGGAGGCGGACGACGAGTAAGCATCTGGTTCCTTTTCGTTATCTCTGCCTCCTCAATCTATGTTGCTCATCTTGACTTGTCTTCGTCTTTGCAGGGACGTAGAGACGCTGGCCCAGAGAGTGAAGAGGGCCAAGGTCTCGGCGGGTGGCCATCCCCCGGCTGGTACTTCGAGGGCGCCGTTGGTGGTGTTGAGCAGCCCAGACAGCAGCCCCCAGCCTAGCCCCCAGCGTGAGTTCTTCACTCTTCTCCCGTCGACATGTGTCAGGGGCGCGACACCTTGGTGCTGACCTTGCCAGGTATGCAGGAGGAGAGCAGCAGCAGGAGGAGCCGCAGAGGGCTACTCCCAACACGCCGCCCCCATCGACCGCGCCGCCCCGAGGGGCGTCCCCGGCAAGGGCGCCAAGTACCGAGCTCATGCACATGGAGAAGGAGGAGGATAACTTGGGCGCCGGCGGCTTTGCCTCGACGCCAAATGTTGAGGGGGAGGGGACTTCTATTTCCCAGCCCGGTACCAGCACTGGTAAGCCGTTTGCCGATCGTCCCTGTTCCTTTTTCTTTCTGGTTCTTGGTCTTGGCCTTGCCTCACCCCCTTCTTTGGTGTCCAGATCCCTCCTCGGTGAACCCAGAGGAAGTGGACGCCGTCATCGAGGACGTCGCCAAGGCTGCCGAGGCAGACACCGAGAAGATCGCCGCGGAGGAGGCCACCAAGGGTGCTGCTGAGGACGTCGCCAAGGGGCCCGGCGGGGAGGCCGGCAAGGCCGCCGCTGAGGAGACCGGCAAGGGGCCTGCCGGGGAGGCTGGCGGGGCCGCTGCTGAGGAGGAGGAGGAGGCTAGCGACCAGCCTTCCTCCTCCGCTGCTTCTGGCTCCGGCAAGTACCTGAGGGTGAGTGACGACTTGTTCGTCCACCTTCCAGGCGTGTCGAGCACCAGGACACCCATTGAGGGAGAGGTGTTCGACTACGAAGTGCTTGCCACTGCTGGGCTTGAAGTCGTCGACGAGCCAATCGTCGGTGGCGACGACTCACAGGAGGAGCGGCTCCTCCATGCCATGGGCGCCAGCTTCCGGAAGCTCCAGGCGCTCCATCGCGCCCGCCTGGACAAAGTTAAGTCCAGGACGGCGGTGGTTGAGAAGGCGGAGGCGGACCTCCAGGAGCGCGTCGCCGAGACACAGGACTGGTTCCGCGAGGCCCACAAGGAGCTCAAGGCTGCCCAAGGCGAGCTGGCCAGGCGCGACGTGGAGCTCACCATGAAGCTCGCCGACATCGAGAAAGCTCAAGAGACGGCGAGGAACTTGGTCGCGGCCGCCGAAGCCGCCCAGACCCAGCATGAGGCAGCACTGAACTCCCAGGAGGAGGACCTCGCTGTACGCGAGGGGAAGCTTGCCGCCATGCTTCGCGATAAGGGTGCAGAGGTGGAGACGCTTGTCTTACAGCGGACCAGTGAGCTGGAGCAGAGGCACAAAGAGGCACTCGATGCCCAGGCCCAGGTTCATGCCGGCAAGGTGGAGGAGTTGGAGACGGAGCATGATGGGCTGAAAGAGCAGGCCCTGAAGCTGTCCTAGGAGAGGGACACGCTTAAAAGTGCCCTGACAGAGGCGCGGGGCGTGGTCCTCAGCAAGGTCGGGGAGCTCTCCGAGGCCAGCAACTCCATCAAAGACCTCAAGCTGAAGCTGGAGAGTCTCAAGAAGGTGCTGTCGGAGGCCAAAACCCGAGAGGGGACCCTGGCCAAGGAGCTGGAGGCTGAAAAGCAGTTGCGAAAGGATGAGGGCCTCAACTTCGCGGATCACGTGGAGGGCGAGAACCATTGGCTCAATCGCCTCACCACCGTCGCCAACCAGGTCGCCGCGCAGCTGGCCATCATGGGGATGCCGGATGTGAGGTATGTCCCGGAGCGGAGCGTGAGCGCCAATTGCAGCCTGACCATGTTCTTTGAGAAGGTTGTCGGCGCTCTGGAGCGACTCCACGCCAACCGGGCGGCCTCACTGGCCGATGAGTCCCAGAGGCTCTGCTAGGGTGCCATGACCAAGATTCTCACCAAGGTGGCGCACTGGTACCCCGACCTCGACTTCGACGCCGTGCTGGAGAGCTTGCCGGAGGGTACTGACCTCGCACCGCTCAGGGAGCGCATCAAGCCCATCATCAGCCGAGTCGGCAAAATCCAGAGGGTGGAGGGACAGCGCCGGGATTAGGCATCCCGTTCTTTATCGCCGCTGCAGGTTCACAACCAAGACAATTCCTATCTCTAGTTAGAACCGCAACAACAATTTGATGTAATATAACTCTGCAGCACTTTCAGTATTATGCATGTTATTTTCCTGTTCGATCTTCCTTTGCATGTCCTCCCTACGTTACTGGGTAGGCTCGCCAGCGTGTAAACCCAAGGCGGTGTCTTGGGGACGGATCCCCATTGGCCTGTCGGGTGTGCTTGCTGCCGGGCGAACCACCTTGCCGCCCTCAGCACGGCCGCCCGAACTGTCGAGCTTGACTCGAGTCAGAGTCGGGAGCGTTGCCAAGTGCGGAAGGCTACCCCGCCACTCTCGACGCGGCCGCTTTGAGCTGTTGAGCGGAGTCAAAACAGAACAAGGGTGTTGCCAATTGCGGGAGGGCCCCTTTGCGTGCAGGTTTCTCATACATAGGCGAGATCTCCGAGGACGATAACTTTATGTATAGGAGGAAATAACTCCAAGCTCTGAATAACTTAGATTTTCTGTCGCCGAGCCGGCGTCGTTCCTCCGGCCGCCTTCTTCTCAGGAACCATGGCGACGAAGAACCGCTAGGCTAACTACTAGACCAGATCTTCACAATTGCGCCCCCTACCTAGCGCGCCAAAGATGTCGATGTGGAACGACACCTATGGGATCTCAAGAATCCCTACTACGGTTGCCAGGGCGCGGGGTTGCGAGGAGAGCAGGGCTAGTAGACAGCACAAGGATCGTTTACCCAGGTTCGGGCCGCGAGGATGCGTAAAACCCTAGTCCTGCTTTGGTGTGTGTATTTCAGAGAGTTCTTGAGCTCTCGAACTAGCTGTGGTTAATGCGTGGTTCGAAAGAGCTGACTCCTTCTCCAGTATGCCATGGGCCTCCTTTTATAGGCGAAAGGGGCTGCCACAGTGGCACACAGGAGGTGGAAAGGCATAAAATGCCCTGAGCTTATCGCTCGTATTACAGGACAAGACACATTAAATGCGTAGCTTAGGTGTCCCCTTGCTTTATCGGGGATGGGGGCGAGGCCCGTCCCGTCCGTCGCCGCTCCTTCTCACTTCGACACGCGCCCTGGCCAGCGATGCGCGCGGCGCCATGCAGGCAGGCAGGCAGCTGAGGTGGCGCGGTGGTGGAGCCTTCACGAAGATCTGCATGCCGCCATGCAGGCGCTCGATGAGTTGGCCTGGGAGCTGCATGTTGCCACGCAGGTGCCCGCCCAGCTGGTTGGACTGGCAGCTGCATGTTGAACGGCGGTGGAAGCTTGGTTGGCGTGGACCTGGCGGTGGCCCTGCTGGCGTCCTGGGCGAGGGCCTTGCCGGGTGGCCCGGCAAGGGTCTTGCCGTGGCGTGCTGTCGCCCCTGGCAAGGGCCTTGCCGGGGGTCTGGTGGCCTTCCTCGGCAGGGTTCTTTCCGAGGATCGTCATCTTCTAATCCTCATATGATCTTGAATATGTCTTCACGAAGATCTGCATGCCATCATAGAGGTGCCTTCCCGAGCCCTAGCCCCACGTGGATGATGGCGTTGGGGACCATGGGCTCAAGGGTGGCTCGCTCGGTTGGTGTGGGGCGAGCTGCCCCAGCAAGGGTCTTGCCGGGGCTGCCCCGGCAAGGGTCTTGCCGGGGGAACCTGCTTCGTCCCTCTGCTCCTTGTGGTCTTGGCCTTAGCGTTGCTCTGATTGTCTTGGGCTTCGATCTTACTTTGGCTCACCTCCCCTGCTCTGCTTGGTGCGACCGCGGGCGCGGCTCCGACTGCCGGTGCACATGTAAAGGGGTACAAAAGTGCGCCCCTCTTTTTGTACACCGACATAGAGGCGCGCACGTGTCGTAGTAGAGGCGCGCACGTAGCATGCACACGTACGTACAGCGTCCAGTGTGCAAGAAAGAAAATACGGCCACGTACGTACGGCCAGGGCAGGGTCTCGAATGCATACTTGCGCATACGTACGGCCAGGGCTCGTGTATATGGCTGGGTCGAACAGAGAAACGGCATCGTCGTCGTGTTTATGGGGAGCCAACCGGCTGGGTCGGAACGGAATGCGTCGTCGTGTCCATCAGGAGGGCTTGGACGGAACAGACGATGGAAACGAGGCCTGGCGTACCGCAGAACAAAGGAAACGTCCTTGTGTTCGACCGGCACGTTCGAAACGGGATCCTGTTCGTCGGGAGGGGTCTGGCGTACCGCAAAATGGAGGAAACGGACTTGTGTTAGACCTCCTACGGTCGAAACAGGGTCCTGTTGATAGGGAGGGGTGTGGCGTACCGCAAAACGGAGGAAACGGATTTGTGTTGGAGCGCTACGGTCGAAACGGGGGTCCTGTTCATCAGGAGGGGTGTGGCGTACCGCAAAACGGGACTCCATGGATATTGTTCATCTCCACCGTCGACCCTCTCCAGCCTCCACGGGCTACTGTTCATCCACCGTGGACCTCCTCCAGCCTCCACCTGCGACTGTTCATCCACGGGCTCCTGTCCATCCAGCCTCCACCGCGCGCTACTCCACCAGCTACTGTTCAACCAACCCTCTCCACACGGGCTCCTATTCAACCACCCCTCCACGGGCTACTGCTCATCCAGCCCTCCACCGTCTACTGTTCATCCAGCCCTCCACGGGGTGGTCCTGTTCATCAAGCCCTCCATGGGGTCCTGTTCATCCAGCCCGAACCGGCTTGATCGATCGGGGTCCTGTTCATCCAGAGGCAACACCACGGGGTCCTGTTCATCCACCCTCACCGGGAACTGTTCATCCAAACCACCCAGCAACGCTCACTGTTCATCCAGAGGCAGCATCGATCGGCTTCAGTTAGCAGTAGTAGCGAAGGAATCGCTCGATCGGGTTCAATTAACGGCCATCAATCGATCGCTCGGGTTCATGAACGCGTAGCTGCGGTCTGTCAATCGCCGGGTTCGATGGGGCGAACGCCTCGCTCGGGTTCATTTAGAACCCAACGCCTCGAACCCACGCGCGTGCGTGTATGAGAGAAACGCGCATCACTCGGCCCCGACCACCCACCGTAACCGGGAACACCCCGATATTTTCCTAGCCCTCGCTTCTACCACGGTTTTTTCCGTCATGGATGACCCAAAGAATGTCATGTGCAGCTGCGTCTCCGGCCTGCCCAGGACAAAAAGCCCATTTTATGTCATGATTTTTTGTCATAGAAGTAGGAGCCCACCACATCTATGATGATACCGGGTTTTGTCACAATTATCATCATAGAAGTGTCATAAGTATGACAGAAAAAAATTCGTTCGGCCCAAAATGTCATGGGTGTGTCTTTTTTTAGTGTATGTGGCGGTCATGGCCCCGCACCACCCCACCCCTAGATCCACCACTGATGCTGAAGACTGTTCATACTCTGAAGAAAGCAACATATTTTTCAATGCTCCCATTTGCATAGAGTATAAATAAAGATCTCACATTAATCTGTAAATGCTTCCTGAGATGTACTATTTCCCACCAAATCCTCACTGCATACATGGACAGATCATGCATGGATACCCACTCCGTTTCTCGGAACTTAGGAGTGTTTACCATCTTTTTAAACTAGTACTAATTAAGCAACATGGTTTTGATTACAGGTGTACAAGGCAGTCTCTTGACATGCAGATCAGTACAAAACCCTACATAAAACCCCCACCTAAGACTACATGGCTATTATTGATTTATGTGTCTCTCGATTGGACATCATGATGTCGTACGAAGTAATTATCTCTCAACTCCATTGCCAAAATGTCATGTGGTTACTGGTGTTTTTATCTTGTTGATAGATGAGTCTTGATCCATTGACATTTAGGCCTTTTTTCTGGCACCGTGTTCATGGTGTCGAGTTCGTTTTGTTTTTTGGTTCTTGCAATTTGTACTTTTGTCCCCGTGTCTAATGATTTATGAATGTGATGGCGGAGGAGGGGGTTGGGGGTCTACTTCATGGCGGTGGCATGAATTTGCGGGGAGGGTTGCGAGTCAACGGGAGTGAGAGTCAGCGACGTTGTAGGGTCTACTGGTCCTTGTGAGTGTGGTCTTTAGAGTTAGGACTAGGGCCACAAGCCGGTGGCTGCTGCCATGGATGGTTATGCAGGGATGTTTGGTCAGAGGTGCTCTGAGCAGAACCTTTACTCGATTGACGCCTAAGGGCATCATTGTCTACTTCTAAGTATTGGTCTTTGGATGAAAGCTTTGGATAAGGATTGCCGGATCGGACGATGGCATTGTATCCCACAGCAGCACCTCACTAGCCACTGCATCCCTTTTGTGCATTAATTCCCTGTGCGTGATGCAGGTTGTTGCATGATGGCTTCTGTGAAAATAACAATCATGGCATGTGACATTTGAGTCGCACTAAGGGTTTTGTAGTCGACTTCGTTACATGTTTGATGGGTTCATGTGTTATGTTTTCATTTTCATAACAATGGAGTTGTGCCATCATCCGGCGGTGGTGACATGTTGCAGCGGATCAAATAGACACAAGCCATGCACATCCTTCCTTTGAAGGTACTGTTTAAAGTTGAAATTATTTATGTCTAGCATGTGGTTGAGCGGCCAAGCCCGGGCCTCGTTGCATTCACAGTGGGGTAGCGTGAATGCAACGAGGCCAGGGCTTGTTCTGTACAATAGTTGATAATTTGTTTTCGAGAGTACGCCAATGGCATACCTTACTTTTATAGAAGAAAGAAGCGAAACCATGTACAAAGGATTTAAAGATGGAAGCGAACTTCCATCGAGGACACACACCCTACCTCACCCTACGAATTACCCTATGCCCACACTCTCACAAAATGTTACAAAACCTCCTCCTCCCAAACCCGCCAACCTCCACTCTTTGAGCTCCCCTAGGATGGCAAGGGCCAGTTCTGGCGCCGTCTTCTGCTGCTGAGACCGATGGAACACTCGAGCGTTGCGTTGCTTCCATAAAGCCCAAGTGGTCGCAATAATCACCGTGTCGAAACCACGCTTGGCGACCTTCCTAAACTGCGCTCTCCTAGCCTACCACCACTCCAACAGGCAATCACTCGGCTCCGGGATGTTGCCCTGCACACTCAAAGCCTCGAAGATGTAGTGCTACACTTCCCTAGTGTAAACACATTGGACAAGGATGTGTTCCGCGTTGTCCTCCTCTTGAAGACACGTGTAGCAAGCGGAGGGAGAGTCCTGAAGGCCATGCCTTGCTCCTCTGTTAGACGTCCAGATCCGGTGTTGTACTGCCAACCACACGAAGATTTTGCATTTGAGTAATGCCCAACTCTTCCAAATGCAAGAGCTATAAGGGGCCCTCTCGCCACCCAGACAGAGCCTAAAGTAGGTGGATTTGGCGGTGTAGCTGCCCATCGGGTCCGCTGGCCAGGAAAAGGAGTCTTCGCTAAAGGGATCACGAATGACCGTGCTGATCGCAAGATTGAGGTGCAAGAGTTGCATATGGGCACCAAAGTTTACGTCACCGGCAATGTTAAGCAACCATCTCGCGTTCTCCAAGCCCTCCTCCACCGTGTGGCGATTGATCGTTCTCGTGTCCACCAGAGCATGGATGCATGGTGCAATGTCTTTAGCCGCAAAGCCGTGGATCCATCAGTCTCTCCAGAACAGAACTTTGTTACCCCTCCCAACCTCCATGTGCACTAGGCTATCAAAGACTTCGCGAGCCTCCTTGTCCACAACCATGGGTAGACCTTGCCATGGCCTCTCGGAATCTATCCGCCTCAACCACTCCCACCTCACTCTCAGAGCCAAGCCTTGCATCTGGAGGTTGCGCACTCCCAGGCCACCAAGCCAAGTAGGCTTGCAAACCGCGGTCCAAGCCACCATACACTGGCCACCATTCACTTTGTCTTTGTCGGCCGAGAAGAAGGAGTGCATCCACTTTTCAATCTCTTCAAACACCAAGATAGGGGCCTCCGTGACCATGAACTGGTGGATGGGCTTGGCCGCGATCACGGACTTGACCAACACAAGGCGTCCTGGGCGGTGCAGCAGCCCTGTTTGCCAGGCCAGAGCACACTTTTTGGCATGATCAATCATGGGCTGCCACTCCGCCCTCATGAGCTGACGAATAGCCAATTGGAGGCCAAGATACTTGCAAGGAAAACTGCCCAACTGACAATGCAGAATGGACTCGACCCGCTCATGATCGGTTTTATCGCCGTGGATCATGATCGCGAGTGACTTCTGATAGTTGACCCTCAAGCCAGAGGCCGCCCCAAATGCATGTAACATCGACCGGACGAACGTGAGGTCCAGCACCCGGGGTTTGACGAACAAGGCTACATCGTCAGCGTAAATCGAGACCGATTGATGTGCCGTGATGCCCGTGAAACTGCTGACAACTCCTAAACTCTCAGCCTTTATCATAATTCTAGACAGCACGTCCATGGCGATCACAAATAATAAGGGTGAGACCGGGTCCCCCTGTCTGAGTCCCTTGGCATGGATGAAGCTTCTGCCGGGAACCCCATTGACGATCACCCTAGTGCTAGCAGTCCTGAGCAGGATCGACATCCAAGTGCACCACTTATGACTGAATCCTTTTCTCCTCATCACCTCAAACAGAAACGACCAGTTGAGCGAGTCAAAAGCTCTAGAGATGTCGAGCTTGAGGAACACACTGGTCTCCTTGCGGGCGTGTATCTTTCTGGCCACCTACCTAACCAGGAGAAAATTGTCGTGCAACTGTCTGCCACATATGAAGGCAGACTGATTCGTCGTGACAATCTCCCTCATTCTTCTTCTGGCTCTGTTCGCAAGGAGCTTAGCGAAGATCTTGGCAACACTGTGAGGTAGACTGATAGGACGATAGTATCCCACAACCTCAGTGTCCCGCTTCTTCGAAATCAACACGATGTGAGCAAGATTAAGCTTGCCGAAACATCGCCCATCTCCCACGTAAAGCTTAAGGAGCACTGCCGTCACATCGTTCTTTATCGTGGGCCACGCTTTCTGATAGAAAGTGATACGTCTCCAATGTATCTATAATTTTTTATAGCTCCATGCTATATTATCTACTGTTTTGGACAATATTGGGCTTTATTATCCACTTTTATATTATTTTTGGGACTAACCTATTAACCGGAGGCCTAGCCCAGAATTGTTGTTTTTTGCCTATTTTCAGAGTTTTGCAGAAAAAGAATATCAAACGGATTCCAAACGGAATGAAACCTTCGGGAGCGTGATTTTTTGGAACGAACATGATCCAGGAGACTTGGACCCTACGTAAGAGAAGCTTCCAGGAGGCCACGAGGTAGGGGGGCGCGCCCACCCCCTCAGGGCGCGCCCTCCACCCTCATGGGCCCCACGTTGCTCCACCGACGTACTTCTTCCTCCTATATATATACATACGTACCCCCAAAAGATCAGATACGGAGCCAAAAACCTAATTCCACCGCCGCAACCTTCTGTACCCACGAGATCCCATCGTGGGGCCTGTTCCGGAGCTCCGTCGGAGGGGGCATCCATCACGGAGGGCTTCTACATCAACACCATAGCCTCTCCGATGAAGTGTGAGTAGTTTACTTCAGACTTTCGGGTCCATAGTTATTAGCTAGATGGCTTCTTCTCTCTTTTTGGACCTCAATACATTGTTCTCCCCCTCTCTCGTGGAGATCTATTCAATGTAATCTTCTTTTTGCGGTGCGTTTGTTGAGATCTATGAATTGTGGGTTTTATGATCAAGATTATCTATGAACAATATTTGAATCTTCTCTGAATTCTTTTATGTATGATTGGTTATCTTCGCAAGTCTCTTTGAACTATCAGTTTGGTTTGGCCTACTAGATTGATCTTTCTTGCAATGGGAGAAGTGCTTAGCTTTGGGTTCAATCTTGCGGTGTCCTTTCCCAGTGACAGTAAGGGCAGCAAGGCACGTATTGTATTGTTGCCATCGAGGATAACAAGATGGGGTTTTTATCATATTGCATGAATTTATCCCTCTACATCATGTCATCTTGCTTAAGGCGTTACTCTGTTTTCATGAACTTAATACTCTAGATGCATGCTGGATAGCGATCGATGAGTGGAGTAATAGTAGTAGATGCAGGAAGGAGTCGGTCTACTTGTCTCGGACGTGATGCTTATATACATGATCGTACCTAGATATTCTCATAACTATGCTCAATTCTGTCAATTGCTCAACAGTAATTCGTTCACCCACCGTAAAATACTTATGCTCTTGAGAGAAGCCACTAGTGAAACCTATGGCCCCCGGGTCTATCTCCATCATATTAATCTTCCAACACTTTGTTATTTCCTTTGCTTTTTTACTTTGCTTTTATTTTACTTTGCATCTTTATCATAAAAATACCAAAAATATTATCCTATCATATCTATCAGATCTCACTCTCGTAAGTGACCGTGAAGGGATTGACAACCCATTATCGCGTTGGTGACGAGGATTTATTTGTTTTGTGTAGGTACGAGGGATTCACGCGTAGCCTCCTACTGGATTGATACCTTGGTTCTCAAAAACTGAGGGAAATACTTACGCTACTTTGCTGCATCACCGTTTCCTCTTCAAGGGAAAACCAACGCATTGCTCAGGAGGTAGCAAGAAGGATTTTTGGCGCCGTTGCCGGGGAGACCTATGCAAAAGTCAACATACCAAGTACCCATCACAGTCCCTTATCTCCCGCATTACATTATTTGCCATTTGCCTCTCATTTTCCTCTCCCCCACTTCACCCTTGCCGTTTTGTTCGCCCTCTCTTTTTCGTTCGCCTCTTTTTCGCTTGCTTTTTGTTTGCTTGTGTGTTGGATTGCTTGTTTGTCACGATGGCTCTACCTAGATTTGGTGATCTTCACCTTAAAAGGTTATAAGAGATCGAAAGCAACGTCAGGAGTTTTATGGTTTTGCAATTTGAGCATAATAATTTCTTCAGAAATGAGCTTAAAGAGCAAAAAGTCTTTATGAGTTATATGAATAAAGAGCTCGATGATATTTCTAAAGAATTTGATGGTTTGAGATCCCAAATTGCTCGTCTTGAAAAGTTAACAGCTGAAATATCGGATAAGCGGGCTACCTTAGTTAATAAGATGGCCGCTAAACCGGATTTCTATGAAAATAAAGATGAAGATCTAAAAGTTATTGATGTGTCCCCTATTAAATCTTTGTTTTGCAATATGAATCTTGATAATGATGGGACTGAATATGATCCATCTTTACCTAGAAGGCGTTCCGAAAATTCGGAGTTTTTAGATCTTGATGCTAAATTTGATAAAAGTGGGATTGAAGAAATCAAAACCCTAGATGCTAATAAACCCACTATTTTGGATTTCAAGGAATTTAATTATGAAAATTGCTCTTTGATTGATTGTATTTCCTTGTTGCAATCCGTGCTAAATTCTCCTCATGCTTATAGTCAAAATAAAGCGTTTACTAAACATATCGTTGATGCCTTGATGCAATCTTATGAAGAAAAGCTTGAGTTGGAAGTTCCTATCCCTAGAAAACTTTATGATGAGTGGGAACCAACTATTAAAATTAAGATTGAGGATCATGAGTTCTATGTTTTATGTGATTTGGGTGCTAGTGTTTCCACGATTCCAAATACTTTGTGTGATTTGCTAGGTTTCCATAATTTTGATGATTTCTCTCTAAACTTGCACCTTGCGGATTCCACTATTAAGAAACCTATGGGAATAATTAATGATGTTCTTATTGTTGCAAATAAGAATTATGTGCCCGTAGATTTTATCGTTCTTGATATAGATTGTAATCCTTTATGTCCTATTATTCTTGGTAGACCTTTCCTTAGAACGATTGGTTCAATTATTGATATGAAGGAAGGGAATATTATATTCCAATTTACTTTAAATAAAGGCATGGAACACTTCCCTAGGAAGAAAATAAAATTACTATATGAATCTATCATGAGAGCCACTTATGGATTGCCTACCAAAGAGGGCAATACCTAGATCTATCATTGCTTTTATGCCTAGCTAGGGGCGTTAATCGATAGCGCTTGTTGGGAGGCAACCCAATTTTATTTTTAGTTTTTTTGCTTTTTACTTCTGTTTAGGAATAAATATTTGATCTAGCCTCTGGTTAGATGTTTTTTTATGTTTTAATTATTGTTTGTGCCAAGTTAAACCTATAGGATCTTCTTCGATCATAGTTATTTGATCTTGCAGAAATTTCCAGAAACTTTCTGTTCACAAAAACAATTATTAAAAATCACCAGAACGTGATAAAATACTGATTCAAATTGCTTCTAATCAATAAAAAAATTTCCTAGGTCTTTCTATTTTGTATGAGTTTTTGGAGTTCCATAAGTTTGCGTTAGTTACAGATTACTACAGACTGTTCAGTTTTTGACAGATTCTGTTTTTCATGTGTTGTTTGCTTATTTTGATGAATCTATGGCTAGTAAAATAGTTTATAAACCATAGAGAAGTTGGAATACAGTAGGTTTAACACCAATATAAATGAAGAATGAGTTCATTACAATACCTTGAAGTGGACTTTTGTTTTCTTTCGCTAACGGAGCTCACAAGATTTCTGTTGAGTTTTGTGTTGTGAAGTTTTCAAGTTTTGGGTGAATTTTTTTGATGGATTATGGAACAAGGAGTGGCAAGAGCCTAAGCTTGGGGATGCCCATGGCACCCCCAAGATAATCTAAAGACACCAAAAGGCAAAGCTTGGGGATGCCCCGGAAGGCATCCCCTCTTTCGTCTACTTCCATCGGTATCTTTACTTGGAGCTATATTTTTATTCACCACATGATATGTGTTTTGCTTGGAGCGTCTTGTATGATTGAGTCTTTGCTTTTTTGTTCACCACAATCATCCTTGCTGTACATACCTTTTGAGAGAACCATACATGATTTGAAAATTATTAGAATGCTTTATGTGCTTCACTTATATCTTTTGAGTTATATAGTTTTGCTCTAGTACTTCACTTATATCTTTTAGAGCACGGTGGTGGATTTTTTTTATAGAAACTATTGATCTCTCATGCTTCACTTATATTATTTTGAGAGTCTTAAATAGCATGGTAATTTGCTTAAATAATCCTAATATGCTAGGTATTCAAGATTAGTAAAAACTTTCTTATGAGTGTGTTGAATACTAAGAGAAGTTTGATGCTTGATGATTGTTTTGAGATATGGAGGTAATAATATCAAAGTCGTGCTGGTTGAGTAGTTGTGAATTTGAGAAATGCTTGTGTTGAAGTTTGCAAGTCCCGTAACATGCACATATGGTAAACGTTATGTAACAAATTTGAAACATGAGGTGTTCTTTGATTGTCCTCCTTATGAGTGGAGGTCGGGGACGAGCGATGGTCTTTTCCTACCAATCTATCCCCCTAGGAGCATGCACGTAATGCTTGGTTTTTGATGACTTGTAGATTTTTGCAATAAGTATGTGATTTCTTTATGACTAATGTTGAGTCCATGGATTATACGCACTCTCACCCTTCCATCATTGCTAGCCTCTTCGGTACCGTGCATTGCCCTTTCTCACATTGAGAGTTGGTGTAAACTTTGCCGATGCATCCAAACCCCGTGATATGATACGCTCTTTCACACATAAACCTCCTTATATCTTCCTCAAAACAGCCACCATACCTACCTATTATGGCATTTCCATAGCCATTCCGAGATATATTGCCATGCAACTTTCCACCATTCCTTTTATCATGACACATTCATCATTGTCATATTGCTTAGCATGATCATGTAGTTGACATAGTATTTGTGGCAAAGCCACCGTTCATAATTCTTTCATACATGTCACTCTTGATTCATTGCATATCCCGGTACACCACCGGAGGCATTCATATAGAGTCATACTTTGTTCTAGTATCGAGTTGTAATCATTGAGTTGTAAATAAATAGAAGTGTGATGATCATCATTTTCGAGAGCATTGTCCCATGTGAGGAATAAAAAAAAGAGAAAGGCCATAAAAAAAAGGCCCCAAAAAATGAGAGAAAAAGAGAGAAGGGACAATGCTACTATCCTTTACCACACTTGTGCTTCAAAGTAGCACCATAATCTTCATGATAGAGAGTCTCTTGTTTTATCACTTTCATATACTAGTGGGAATTTTTCATTATAGAACTTGGCTTGTATATTCCAACAATGGGCCTCCTCAAGTGCCCTAGGTCTTCGTGAGCAAGCAAGTTGGATGCACACGCACTTAGTTTCTTTTGTTGAGCTTTCATACATTTATAGCTCTAGTGCATCTTTTGCATGGCAATCCCTACTCCTTGCATTAACATCAATCGACGGGCATCTCCATAGTTCATTGATTAGCCTCATTGATGTGAGACTTTCTCCTTTTTTGTCTTCTCCACATAACCCCCATTATCATATTCTATTCCACCCATAGTGGTATGTCCATGGCTCGTGCTCATATATTGCGTGAAAGTTTATACGTTTGAGATTACTAAAGTATGAAACAATTGCTTGGCTTGTCATCGGGGTTGTGCATGATGAGAGCATTCTTGTGTGACGAAAATGGAGCATGACTAAACTATATGATTTTGTAGGGATGAACTTTCTTTGGCCATGTTATTTTGAGAGGACATAGTTCCTTAGTTAGTATGCTTGAAGTATTATTATTTTTATGTCAATATGAACTTTTATCTTGAATCTTTCGGATCTGAATATTCATACCACAATTAAGAAGAATTACATTGAAATTAGGCCAAGTAGCATTCCACATCAAAAATTATCTTTTTTATCATTTACCTACTCGAGGACGAGCAGGAATTAAGCTTGGGGATGCTTGATATGTCTCCAACGTATCTATAATTTTTGATTGCTCCATGCTATATTATCTACTGTTTTGGACAATATTGGGCTTTATTATCCACTTTTATATATTTTTTGGGACTAACCTATTAACGGAGGCCCAGCCCAGAATTGCTGTTTTTTTTGCCTATTTCATAGTTTCGCAGAAAAAGAATATCAAACGGAGTCCAAACGGAATGAAACCTTCGGGAGCGTGATTTTTGGAACGAACATGATCCAGGAGACTCGGACCCTATGTAAGAGAAGCTTCCAGGAGGCCACGAGGTAGGGGCGCCTGTATGCGCCCTCCACCCTCGTGGGCCCCATGTTGCTCCACCGACGCATTTCTTCCTCCTATATATACCTACGCACTTCAAACGATCAAATACGGAGCCAAAAACCTAATTCCACCGTCGCAACCTTCTGTACCCACGAGATCCCATCTTGGGGCCTGTTCCGGAGCTCCGCCGGAGGGGGCATCCATCACGGAGGGCTTCTACATCAACACCATAACCTCTCCGATGAAACGTGAGTAGTTTACTTCAGACCATCGGGTCCATAGTTATTAGCTAGATGGCTTTTTCTCTCTTTTTGGATCTCAATACAATGTTCTCCCCCTCTCTCGTGGAGATTTATTCGATATAATCTTCTTTTTGCGGTGTGTTTGTTGAGACCGATGAATTGTGGGTTTATGATCAAGATTATCTATGAACAATATTTGAATCTTCTCTGAATTCTTTTATGTATGATTGGTTATCTTTGCAAGTCTCTTTGAATTATCAGTTTGGTTTGGCCTACTAGATTGATCTTTCTTGCAATGGGAGAAGTGCTTAGCTTTGGGTTCAATCTTGCGGTGTCCTTTCCCAGTGATAGTAGGGGCAGCAAGGCATGTATTGTATTGTTGCCATCGAGGATAAGAAGATGGGGTTTTTATCATATTGCATGTTTATCCCTCTACATCATGTCATCTTGCTTAAGGCGTTACTCTGTTTTCATGAACTTAATACTTTAGATGCATGCGGGATAGCGGTCGATGAGAGGAGTAATAGTAGTAGATGCAGGCAGGAGTCGGTCTACTTGTCTCGGACGTGATGCCTATATACATGATCATACCTAGATATTCTCATAACTATGCTCAATTCTCAAATTGCTCAACAGTAATTGCTCACCCACCGTAAAATACTTATGCTCTTGAGAGAAGCCACTAGTGAAACCTATGGCCCCCGGGTCTATCTGCATCATATTAATCTTCCAACACTTTGTTATTTCCTTTGCTTTTTACTTTGCTTTTATTTTACTTTGCATCTTTATCATAAAAATACCAAAAATATTATCCTATCATATCTATCAGATCTCACTCTCGTAAGTGACCGTGAAGGGATTGACAACCCCTTATCGCGTTGGTTGTGAGGATTTATTTGTTTTGTGTAGGTGCGAGGGACTCGTGCGTAGCCTCCTACTGGATTGATACCTTGGTTCTCAAAAACTGAGGGAAATACTTACGCTACTTTGCTGCATCACTGTTTCCTCTTCAAGGGAAAACCAACACAGTGCTCAAGAGGTAGCAGAAAGCCGCGCTGAATCCATCCGGCCCTGGTGCCCAATCCGGGTGTAGCTCCTTGAGAGTTTTCCACACCTCCTCAATAAAGATCGCATCAAGCTCCGAAAGATCATGCACGGTCATGTCGAGGAAATGCAGGTCCACGTCGACATCCCGAGCGGTGACGTGACCCAGAAGCTGCTCATATCCATCGAAGAAGATCTCCTCCTTCCTGTCTTACTGGGATATCAACTCCCCATTATGTCTAATATGCGGGATGAAGTTCTTGGACCTCCTTCCATTAGCCACCGCTTGAAAGAGTTTAGTATTGGAATCCCCCTCGCGGATCCACCTCAACCGGGAGCGTTGTCTATCTATGGTGCGTTGCAGGGAGGCAAGCCCTAGAACCGAGTGCTTGACAGTTCTCCTCAACCAATTCTCCTTCCAATTCAGTGCCCGAACCTCCATGGCTCTATCAAGCCTGAGGATGACGTAGTTAGCCACCGCCATCAGAATTTTGATGTTACCAGTCTTCCTTTGACCCCCCAAGCTTGCAAAGCGGATGCAGTGTTCCTTAGAAGCATATTGAGCCTCTTGAAGGGATCAACAATATCCTCCTCGCACACCCACGCGTCTTTAACAACCTACTCAAAACCCTCCAGGAAAGTCCAAAACATCTCAAAACGGAACCTACGCTTGGGGCAAAAAGGGGCCGAAGTGGAAAGGTGCAGAGGTGCATGATCCGAAATGTTGGTGGATAGGGCTTGGAGCAGCACATCCGGGAAGCTGAGTTCCCAATCAACAGAGACGAGGACCCGATCAATCTTTGTCATCACCACCTGATCCCTTTCGTTTGACCAAGTGAAGCGCCTACCGTGCATGTAAATCTCTTTGAGCTCGTTATTGTCGACGAACAATTTGAACTTCCTCATCATGCCCCTATTAAGATTCGAGTTGCTCTTCTCATCCGCACTGATGACCATATTGAAATCACCCAACACCATCCAGGGGCCCGGAGCCGCATCCCTTCTAAGCTGAAGATCCATGAGGAACTGAGTTTTTAGCACGTCCCCTTGGGGTCCATACACAACCGATAACCACCACTCAAAGCCATCTTTGTTGCGCACCAGACCCGAAAGGAAGTTTGTGTCCCGAGTGATGTTATTGATCTCCAAGAACGAGCTATCCCAACCCAAAAGAATGCCCCCTCTAGTATCGGAAGCGGGCAAGTAAGCGAAACCATCAAACGATGGCCCGATGCATTGCATTACCAAATAAGGATCAAAAGCTTCAAGCTTAGTTTCTTGAAGGCATACAAGATTAACCTTAGCCGCGACCACAAACTCTCTAACTGCATTTCTTTTGGCAGGATTATTTAGCCCCCTCACGTTCCAACATAGAACTTGTGGATTCCAATCCATGAGAGATAGGGGCACACCCACACCAACGAAAACTAAATGACCTCAAGCCGTGCTCATCAACACCATGGTGCCGGAGCTCATCTCAGGCGCCGGTGGAACATCCTTGCCAAAAAGTGCCGCGATCAACCTCACATGTTGATCCCTTAAAGGCGTGTCAAAGAGCTCGGCCAGCTCTGCAATCGTGTCGTCGTTACCATCCAGGTCCTCCGGTACCAGCCCAAGTGCTCTCATGAGTACATTTTCCGCCTGGATTGCCTTGGACTTTCCAGCCGGAGCCCGCTTGGTGCTGCGAGTCGCTCGTCGGGGAGTGTAAGGCTCGGCCTCTGGCCTCAACGAAGATTGCACTTCAAGGAGAAGCGGGGGCAACTTCCTAACCAGCGCGTTGCAAACCCACTTAAGCTTCCCGTAGGCGATCACCTCCTGGGGGTGACATACCCCCCTCCCCTTCCGGAGTCTGGCTTTGCATGGCCTGATTTACGTTTGGATTCACCTGAACCAACGCGCGATCCTGAGAGGCCGCCACTTATAACTGCTCGTCCACGCATGCAGGAGATGCCGCGCCAATCACTGGCAAATCCTCCTGCTGCTCCGGGATAACCACCAAATCCGTCTCCACGCCCGAGCCAATCATCGGCGGAATCTGCGGCACAACCACCGAAGCCTCCACACGATAGCCCACCTCCACCAATAACGAGCCATGCGGTGAATCAACCACCGTAGGAGGGTCCACCACGATCTCATCTCGAGGCACCGCTGGCGGGTCCACCACGATCTCATCCCGAGCCACGACAGACACAGGAGCCAAACCTGAGGGACAGCGAGGCACTGGTAGCCCCGCGGGCCTCTCAGTCCGCGCCTGAGCGGAGTCCACGTGATCCACGACCACCTCGGGGCCCTCCTGCTGCGACCGAGGGTGGGCATGTTCAATCTGCCCAGACTGATCCACCAATCTGCCGTGCACCGAATCCACGTCCCTGGGCTCCACAGACGGAGCCTGCCCAATGTGCTCCGTAATCAGGAGCACGCCCTGCCCCTGATGCACCGGGCCTTCCTCTAATAACCTCTCGCCCTGCCCGTTGGCATGCTGACTTGGCAACAGCACCGCCATCTGCCGGGGCGGGTCCCGTGGCGAGGCACCCGAGACACGTGGTGGCGAGGCAACGGAGATGGTGCCATCTTGATTTGAAATGATTTCACGTCCATGAGCGGTCGCCCCGCCCAGTCCAGTCGTCCCACCCAAACGGTCAAAAGCGGACTGCCGCGCTGTCAGCCTATCCTGAACCAGAGCCACAGGCCCACCAGACGCACCCACCAATTGCACCGGATCCAATGGGGGAAGCTGCCATGACGCCGACTCCCGGCCGCCCGCCACCACGGCGGCGAACGTCCAGCCATCCACCAGACCCGCGTGACCGAGCGAGTTATCACCACGCAAATCTCTCACCCCAAACTGCCAATCACACCGGCGTGTGGTGGCACCTCCACCCATGTCTAGGTCTGAGCCAGGGAGCCCGCTCTGCCCGCTGCCCGAAGAGACGCCGGTAAGAAACCAGGGCTCCTCGCCGTCAGGGAACGTCGTGACCGCGGCCAGATGGATCAACACTTTATACTGCAGAGTCTTTGATGACCCACAAGTATAGGGGATTTATCATAGTCCTTTCGATAAGTAATAGTGTCAAACCCAACGAGGAGCAGAAGGAAATGATAAGCGGTTTTCAGCAAGGTATTCTCTGCGAGTACTGAAATAAGTGGTAACAGATAGTTTTGTGATAAGATAAATTGTAACGAGCAACAAGTAACAAAAGTAAATAAGGTGCAGCAAGGTCGCCCAATCCTTTTTGTAGCAAAGGACAAGCCGAAACAAACTCTTATAATAGGAAAAGCGCTCCCGATGACACATGGGAATATCGTCAAGCTAGTTTTCATCACGTTCATATGATTCGCGTTCGGTACTTTGATAATTTGATATGTGGGTGGACCGGAGCTTGGGTGTTGTTCTTACTTGAACAAACATCCCACTTATGATTAACCTCTATTGCAAGCATCCGCAACTACAACAAAAGTATTAAGGTAAACCTAACCATAGCATGAAACATATGGATCCAAATCAGCCCCTTACGAAGCAACGCATAAACTAGGGTTTAAGCTTCAGTCACTCTAGCAACCCATCATCTACTTATTACTTCCCAATGCCTTCCTCTAGGCCCAAATAATGGTGAAGTGTTATGTAGTTGACGCTCACATAATACCACTAGAGGTTAGACAACATACATCTTATCAAAATATCGAATCGAATACCAAATTCACATGACTACTAATAGCAAGACTTCTCCCTTGTCCTCGTGAACAAACGTAACTACTCACAAAGCATATTCATGTTCATAATCGAGGGGTAATAATATGCATAAAGGATCTGAACATATGATCTTCCACCAAGTAAACCAACTAGCATCAACTACAAGGAGTAATCAACACTACTAGCAACCTACTAGCACCAATCCGGACTTAGAGACAAGAATTGGATACAAGAGATGAACTAGGGTTTGGAGATGAGATGGTGCTGGTGAAGATGTTGATGGAGATTGCCCTCTCGATGAGAGGAGCGTTGGTGATGATGATGACGATGATTTCCCCCCGGAGGGAAGTGTCTCCGGCAGAACAGCTCATGGAGCCCTAGATTGGTTCCTCAAGGTTCCGCCTCGTGGCGGCGAGTCTCGTCGAAAGGTTGCCTATGATTTTTTCTCATCGAAAGACTTCATATAGGAGAAGATGGGCATCGGAGAGCCACCAGGGGCCCACGAGGTAGGGGTGCGCCCGGGGGCGGGCGTGCCCCCCTCGTGAGTGAGCAGGTGGGCCCCTGGCCTTCATCTTTGGCGACGATTTTCTTTATTTATTTTAAGATATTCCATGGAGTTTCAGGACTTTTGGAGTTGCATGAATAGGTCTCCAATATTTGCTCCTTTTCCGCCTAGAATTCCAGTGCGCCATTCTTCTCCTCTCCATGTAAACCTTGTAAAATAAGAGAGAATAGCCATAAGTATCGTGACATAACGTGAAATATCAGCCCATAATGCGATAAATATCGATATAAAAGCATGATGCAAAATGGACGTATCAGTCTTCGGCTGGAAAACCTCCCGATGCTCCTCCGGCTCCGGCACCGCCAACCATTTGCACGTGGGGATCGCCTCCGGATCCGCAGTCCAAGCTAGCAACTTGAAAGAGGCAAGGTCGGACCGCGACAATGTCTCCGGTGCAATTGACTCGATGAAGCACGAACCGCCCAACAGACTTTCCACGAGCTCCCAAGCGTGTGGGGGGGATGCCTTCCAGCTCCAGGCTAACCCTGGTCCGGAGCGCGGCGAACACCGCCTGGTTCTGCCGAATCCACCTCCTAAACGCAAACCTGATCCCTCTGTGCACTAGCACTGGCTGCAAAACCACACTGCTCCGATCCTCCTGCCTGGGAAACACCACCAAGAAGTCCTCCGGCATGAATCTATGAACTGACACCCTGTCCGGCGAGATGCCCCTCTTCTCTTGCAGCGCCTGAAGAACCATCTCCGGCGAGAGCTCAGACCTGTCTCCGCCAGCGTACACCACCATGGCGTTCTGGAGACGCCCCTCCAGCTCCACCATAGCCCTCGACCGCCTCACAACGCAGAGCTCAGCCGGCACCATCTCCAGATCCGGGGCGACCACCAAGCGAGGATCCGCCGGGCGAGGCCAGACCGCCGCCGATGCGACACCCGAAGGCGGCGGCGCGCGCAGCGCCGACTGACTCGGCTGGGACGGGCCTGAACGCGCCCCCACACGAGAGCCCGAAGCGCCTCTAGCAACCTTAGCAGCGGCGTCACGCCTGAGCTCCTCCACCGGCGACGGACTGCGAGGCCTCTTGCACTGACTTGCGACATGATCGGACAGCCCGCAACGGAGGCACACCACCTTGTTCGTGCAGTCCTTGAGGAAGTGCCCCTTCTCCAAGCACTTGAAGCATCTGTCACGCATCTCCGGCGAGACCTCCTTGCGACCAGGCGAAGGACGCCGAGAAAGCTCCGCCGACGGCCTCTCCTCGAGGCGGCGCTTCCAAAGCGTCTTCTTGGAGGCAAGCGCAGCCTGCCATGGCGAGATCCGACGCAACGGGCCGCCCTCAAGCCCCTCCACCGGCCGAACCACAGGGGCCCCGCCCCCGGCCGAGCTCTCCGACGCCGACGCGGACGAGAGACCGAGGCCGGAGACGACCGGCCGCTCCCCCTGGAAGGCAGAGGTGACGGATCGGGGACTAGATCCCATGGCGCACGCGGGGGAAGGGGGAGGCGCAAGGCGAGGAAGAACGCCCCACGCGCGGGAGGACAGAGGCGAGGGGACGCCGGGGCCGAGGCGGCGGACAGCGGTGAGGTGGACGCCGGCGTCGGAGTGACACACGGCGGGGTTCGCTCTCTCCGTGCCCTGATAGGTTGTGATCTTTTACTGATGTGACGGACCACTTTGTTGATAAATTTGATTCTGCATAAGAAAATCAATCATAAAAGTAAGAAAAAAAAAATCTAGGTATGCTGGCTGTGTGTAGTGGGCTTTTTTGACTTGAGCTCTCGTGGGCTCTATCGCGTAGGTCACTACACCACAGCCCCACAACACAATCCACATCGTGGGCTGCTGACCACCACCATTCCCCACATGAGCAGTGACGAGGGCGAGATGAGCCGCCGCCGCTCACTGTCGACGGCGGTGGCGGCGGCGCCGCTGGAGGACGACAACCTGCTCTCTGAGATCCTCCTCCGACTCCCTCCAGATCCTTCATCCCTCCCTCGCGCATCCCTCGTCTCCAAGCGCTGGCTCGGCCTAATCTCCGACCCCGGCTTCTCCGGCCGCTTCCGCCTCCACCACCGCCGCAACCCTCCCCTACTCGGTTTCTTCGACGACCTCCGCTTCATACATACAATGGACCCCCCCAATCGTGTCCCGGGTGGCCGCTTCCCCTCGTGCATCGACGACGACGACGGCCTCGGCCACTTCATACCCTTGGGATGCCGCCATGGCCTCGTACTCATCTTCCACCTTTCGGGGAAGCAGCTCCTGGTGTGGGACCCCTTCAACATCGACCAGCACTGCCTTGCCGTTCCCCCGGAGTTCGATATGGAGAAGGCCCGGTTCAGCGGGGCGGTGTTTCGCGCCGCCGGAGACATCGGACGCTTTCAGGTGGTCTTGGTAACCACAGAGACAGATGAGCAACAACATCCACGGGTCATCGCCCGCGTTTACTCGTCGGAGACTGCCACATGGGGTGAGCGCATCTTAACACCACTTCCATCCAAACTTCCCACCAAGAGACGTATGGTCTTTACCATGGATGTGCTAGTTGGGCATTCCCTCTACTGGTTGTTCAATGACAGATCGGCAAAAACTCCAATATTGGATGGCATACTTGAGTTTGATTTGGAGAGGCAGATCCTAGCTGTGAAACCGGTGCCGGTGTGTATTCCCAAGGAAAACATGTGGCAATTCCAGGTTATGCGGGCAGAGGGTGGTGGCCTTGGCATTCTCTTTCTGTCAAATTTCAGCGCCCAATTATGGGAGATGGAGACCGATTGTGATGGCACTGCTTCATGGGTGCTAGGAAGAACTGTTGAACTGGATAAGCTACTTCCCATTGATTCAGGGAAGAAGAAGAGATGGCACCGATGGCACCGAAGTATACAGGGGTTTGCTGAATACAATAACGTGGTGTTCCTACGAACACACACCGACCTCTTCATGATCCAGCTTGAGTCACTGCAATTCAAGAAAGTTTCCAAAACCAACATCTTGGATTGGTATCTTCCATTCGAAAGTGTCTATGTTGCAGGTAACGACATATGCCATTTTTGCGGATAATATCAGATGCCATTACATTGCTGGTATAACAAAACCAAGATATTACTTATAATTGGTCGTTGAATAGCGCTCAAATCCTTTCGTGTTAAGCTAACAATTTTAAGTGGCGCCATATAAATTGTTTCTTGCTACTTGGTGATCTTCTCAACATATAGCAATGTTGTTCTAGCATCCTCTTTCTGGATGTTTGTGTGGTTGCGTTTTCTGTGATGGTTATGATTTGGCAAAACATCTTTTGGTGGGTTTATTAGTATTAGTGTATTTTGTTTTATCATATGGCATGGAGCGAGCTTAAGCATAATTTTAGGTGACTTCTCCCTTGCGGTCAGCTAATAGTTTGAGAGTGCAGGATTCTTCATGTCTACTCCCTCAACTTTGTACTAACTCTAGTACAAAGTTGCACTAATATAAGCTTGAGACAGTTATTTTGGGACGGAGGGAGTATTACACTAGTGAGTATATACTGTTTTGAGAATATTTTTATTTATTTGATAGTAGATGGGTTTTTGTTTATATACTCATCATGGTGTATCAAACCCGAGGTGTTTTCCTCTAACTCTATATGTGAGTTTACCCAAATATTTGATTGATGCCCCCTTGCATCTATTTTATATTTTTATCTGATATGAATGGTAGTATCAGTGCATAGCAGTGCAGATGTTTCTCGAAATGAGATACCTAATGGTTAGAATGCCCCCTTGCAGGCAAGGGTATTGGTGGTGGACATGATGGAGCTGAACGTTTACGTAATACATAAGATGATTGGTCACATGGATACGCTACTGTGATGTATTAACTGAGTAAGTAACCTATCTTTAAGTAGCAGCAGAATGAAATATTTTCCCTTTACCTTGCTTCTTTTATATTTTCTATTTACATTTTAGTCGTTGCAACATTGCATTTGATATTTCTTTGTCTAGGGATCTATGAAGTCCGAGTGTAATTTGCATGTCGTCCCCTCTACACAAGTAATTGATACCCAAAAATACCTTAGCATTTGGCTTTGAACTTCATTTATTAAATTGTGCCTATATAAATTGCCATCTCACGTGGCTGCTCATTTGGGATTGTTGTAATACCTAGTGCTCGTTTGCAATTATTGTGCAATATTAGCCTTGTAGGCAGTTTGTTTAAATATTTTACCAACATGCCTATGTTTGTCACTCTAACTCACATATGCTATCTCCCACTAGAAGTTCTTTTAGATGTTGATATTTTGTAGAGTTATGGACCATCAAGTGTATGATCGAAGAGTCCACATTCATCAAGGTTTTCTCCAATACCATTAAAGGTCTAGTGTAGTCAGCTGCCATTTGATAGATAAGGAAACAAATAATACCATGGTAGATTTTAGTTTTAATTAATATTAATAGAAGCGTGAACGCAATATCTTATAAAGCACAGTAATCTTCTCATGAAATAGATTATAATAATCTTACTTGATATATCTGATTATTTTCACCATCTCTATAATTTATTTTCAGACGTTCTCACTAATTATTTGAGATTGAAAACATGCAACACATTAAAATTAAATTTTACAAGTACAATTGCCAGATAGTATTGAACAGTCTACAACTGAATTTTACATATGAAATTTAAATTCAAAGTGGGAACTGTTTGCCTTTATGTTTTCATTTTTTCACAAAACCATAAATAAATATGAACATGTTGTTTTTTTAAATCTTGACAACCTGAACTATGGTATTCCCTAATACTATTGTCAAACCTCTTTCAAGACTCACCTCGGGTACATCCGTTGTGTTCTGTCCATTCAGATCAAAAGTCCCTAAAGCAAAGATCTTCCACATTGAGAACTTTTAGGTTGACCACCCAGGCTTCATAGAGGCATTTCTTTTCTAATTTCTAAAACATTAGAAGAGCCTTTTAAATCCGGAGCACAAATCTTTCCCACCTCTCATTGCTGATTGCAAATTGGAATCCTAGTTGTCAACCTTATCAATGGACTTAAAGAACAAAGGCCTATGTCCGCTGTAAAAAGCAATTTCAAAGGAATCATTAAAAATAACATTGAGCTCTACTGGAAAAATAGCCGCACTATCAGATGAGTCTGCTTCGGATATGAAAACTTAGAACTTCTTTCATGCCTCCAAATGGATATGGAATGTGCTATTCTTGATTCTTTATTAGTTAAACATATGTATCAAAATGTAATATTCTATACATGGCAGTCATCGTTGAAGTGAATCATGATTGAATGAGGAGCAGTTACATCCAAATAAATCTTCCCTTTTGAGTGAAGGCAATAAAATCTGCTATGGTTGGAGCACCTACATAGTCAAATTTAGCCTTGATCAATTGAGAGCTGAAGGAAACAGTGATTATTAATTAATATAAGATGATTGGCGACAACGGTGGCGAAAGTCCAGCAGGCAACGGCACATGGCTGGAGGAATCCCTTGACTATCTAGCTCGTATATTTCGGTTTGCTACTGACTATTTTGCTTGAGGCTTTTCTAAATGAACATGAATTTACTTAGTTTTGGTTTGCTCCTGACTATCTAGCTTGTATATTTCTAAAAAGTATACCTATTAGGTTCAAACTGAATGCACCTGTTTTATGCATTTACCTCTGATGGAGGTATTTGAGCACCTGGTCTTTTAGCTTCTAATGTAGCCAAAGACTTAGTTAGAATATGCCAACAATAGAAATTGAAGGCCGTCGATTAAAAAAAAAAGAAGTTGAAGGTGTGCCACTTGAAATGAACTGTTCCGTTGGTTTTGTCCAGTAGCTTAGATGATTACACTTTGGAGCCTTCGACCCAGTTTCCACGATGTTGAGGCTAATGTTCAGTGTTTGAATCATACAAATATTGTGAGCTATAAGGAACAGTACAACCTTGATTGACCAACAACATTTATTATTGCCCCGCAGGTATTATCAAGATGTCCAGAGATGGCTTGGGTTGGGCGCAGGTTCTTCCGTTCCGTGTGTTTGAGATGCAGAAATGGCTTGTTGGGGGTGTTCCTGTGGTGTGCCCCCTCTTCGTACTACGTAGCGCACAACGGAGAACTGTTCCATAGACTTTTAGGAATTTAACCGCGTAATTTGCTAATCCGCATCTATTATGTCATGTTGAACTCTTATCTGGCCCTTGCTAATGAATGTTGAACTGAAAGATGCCTGGTTTCTGGTACTGCTTCCCTTTTCTTTTTCTTTGGTATGTGGCGACTGAGAGAAGGGTCTTTGCTCCGGTTCATGTTGCTGCGACACCAGTTGCCTCTGCTATGGGGTCTGCACACTGTGATCGACGACGTTCCGCTGCTCGTGGCCTTAGAGCTTGATGGTGTGCCCGCCTGTCTCTGTGTGCCGGCAGCCTGCCAAAAGAGCCGATGGTGAAGAAGTCCAGGTCAAAGTGTAGGTCTGCCCGTGACATACACAAAATTCGATTTCTTTTCCGTTGCAAAAAAAGAGGCTCTGCTTTTAGTTCTTTTGTGCACCTCTGCTGTCCTCTGACATGGGAAGACATTGTTTGTCGATTCTTCAGTTGGTTTTGTAATAAAAAAAAGAGGGTCGCTTGTGCCCGTCCGTGCGTTTGCATCAACGAAACTGCTGCGCCCAGATAGGATAATTCACGCATCAAGAACAATAACAACAGAAGATAAAGTCGGCTGTCTTTGCCCTCTTGTGTTAGGGACAAGCAAGGGGAAGGGTCGAACTAGTATTTCTCTCGGTGGCAATATAGTCGGGTTACAGGTTTGATTACAAGAATGGATCGATAAGGGAAGAACTAGGGTTCGTGCCACCGGCGGGTTCCTGATCCACTGGATGAGCAGGGAGGGAGGAAGCGGAGCCTTAAGTAGTGGAAGCCGTTGGACCGGGCTGATTGTGCCATTCTGGGCCGAAGTAGCGCTGGTTGCTGCGTCGGGCGTGGCTGGGCCGAGCCCGCGCCTCGATGGCAGGTGGGGCCGAGTCGTCATGGGTGTTAACATCCCCTCCTCCTTGAGACGAGGCTTGTCCCCAGGCCTCCGCATGTGGGAAGCGAGCTTGGAGCGCCTGCTTGTCCTCCCAGGTGGTGTGAGCGCTGTGCCTGCCGACCACTGGCCTTGGACTTGCTCGATCATGGCACCGTTCTTCTCGCGCCATCTTGATTGGAGAATCTTGATCGGGATCGCCGTGTCGCCTGCGTCTGAGGGTAGGGTTGGAGATGCCGTTGTGCCGGGGAGCAGCGCTTGTCGAAGCTGAGAGACGTGGAAGACTGGGTGCATTGTTGCTTGGGACGGTAGTTGCAGCTTGTAGGCGACGTCATTGATCTTGGCGATGATCTTGAACGGACCGTAGAACTTGTAGCTGAGCTTGTGATTGGCACGAGGGGCCACTGAGGTTTGTATGTAAGGCCGCAACTTGAGAAAGACTTGATCGCCGACCTGGAATTGTCGGAAGGAGCGCTTCTTGTTCGCCTGGTCTTGCATGATTTGATGCGCGCGATGGAGTTGCTGTTGGATGAGATCTTGCATAACTGCCCGTTCCTCGAGCCAGGTTTGTAGCACCGGCACCAAAGACGATGTTGATGCAGTGATCCCCCAGTGTCTTGGTTCTCTCCCGAACATGGCCTTGAAAGGCATCATCCCGATGGCTGAGTGATGCGACGAATTGTACCAGAACTGCGCCAGGGATACCCAAAAACTCTATCGCTTCGGGCACGCTTGTACAAAGCAGCGCAGGTAAGTTTCGATGCGCTGGTTCACCCTCTTTTGATGATGTATCGGAGCCCCAGCAGTTTAGTGAAATCCCGTTCACTGGTGGAAAAACAGGCTTCCGTCCAGCCCCATAAGTCGCGAAGCTGCAGGAACCGCGACTAATGGGACCTTTAGTCGCGGTTCTGGAGGTGAACCGCGACCAAAGGCCTGGGCCTGGGCGCTCGGTGGCCAGGTGGCGACGACGTGAGGTCTTTAGTCGCGGTTGGCCAGACAACCGCGACTAAAGGCTTTCGGCACCTTTTAGTCACGGTTTGCCGTGCCAACCGCAACTAAAGCCCTCCCTATATATACCCATCCAGCAGCCAACACTTAGCCATTTGGAGCCATTCTCTTCACAAGTGGGTGTAGGTTTGCTTTTGGTTCCTCTTATGCACATAAGGTGTTTGATGAAATGCCCCAAGAGCATGAAACAAACATGACATGAAGTGTTGGAGCCACACTCCTCGATCGCGGTTAGCAACTTGATGAACCTTTGATGTGTCATTGATAAAATATGCATGTGTGTAGTTCATTGTTTAATTTATATTGTTTGTAGCTAGTTAGTTTAACAAATGCATGATGGTTAATTATATATTTTATATTATAATAATGCAGATGAATCGGCAATGGATGTACGGTAACCGACTCTCCGCGAGTTCACTACGGGTTTGAAAGATTTCCTCGTAGTGGCTAATGCGAACAAGCGGGGGGTTTGTTATCTGTCCATGTGTTATTTGTAAGAATCGGAAGGGTTACTCTTCCTCAAGAGATGTTCACATGCATCTGCTTGAAGGGTTTCATGCCAAGCTATAATTGTTGGACCAAGCATGGAGAAAGAGGGGTTATAATGGAAGAAGATGAAGAAGGGGATGATTTCATCGATGAAAGCTATCTTGCTCATTTCGGTGATACTTTCATGGAGGATGCTGAAGGTGAAGGGGAAGGTGAAGAAGAGGCACGTGATGATCCGTTGATGATCTTGGTCGGACCATTGCTGATGCACGGAGACGCCATAAACTGAAAAGGAGAGGAGAATTTGGATCGCATGTTAGAGGATCACGAAAGGCGCTGTACCCGAATGCGATGATGGTCTGAAAAAGCTGGGCTGCACATCGGATTTGCTGAAATGGAAGGCAGAGGCAGGTGTAGCTGACTCGGCATTTGAAAACTTGCTGAAAATGTTGAAGAATATGTTTCCAAAGGATAACGAGTTGCCCGCCAGTACGTATGAAGCAAAGAAGGTTGTCTGCCCTCTAGGTTTAGAGGTTCTGAAGATACATGCATGCATCAACGACTGCATCCTCTACCGCGGTGAATACGATAATTTGAATGAATGCCCGGTATGCACTGCATTGCGTTATAAGATCAGAGGCGATGACCACGGTGACGATGTTGAGGGCCGAAACCCGGAAGAGGGTTCCCGCCAAGGTGATGTGGTATGCTCCTATAATACCACGGTTGAAACGTCTGTTCAGGAACAAAGAGCATGCCAAGTTGTTGCGATGGCACAAAGAGGACCGTAAGTCGGACGGGGAGTTGAGACACACCGCAGATGGAACGCAATGGAGAAAGATCGACAGATGGTTCAAAGATTTTGCAGTGACGCAAGGAACATAAGATTTGCTCTAAATACGGATGGCATGAATCCTTTTGGCGAGCGAGCTCCAGCCATAGCACTGCCCGTGACTCTATGCATCTACAACCTTCCTCCTTGGTTGTGCATGAAGCGGAAGTTCATTATGATGCCGTGCTCATCCAAGGTCCGGCAACCCGGCAACGACATCGATGTGTACCTAAGGCCATTAGTTGATGAACTTTTACAGCTGTGGGGTGGTGTCCGTGTGTGGGATGAGCACAAACAAGAGGAATTTGACCTCGAGCGTTGCTTTTCGTAACCATCAACGATTGGCCTGCTCTTAGTAACCTTTCGGACTGTCAAATAAGGGATACAATGCATGCACGCACTGCTTACATGAGACTGAAAGTGTACATTTGCCAAATTGTAAGAAGAACGTGTACCTTGGGCATCGTCGATTTCTTCCAAAATTCATCCATGAGAAAGAAAGGCAAGCATTACAACGGCAAGGCAGATCACCGGCGAAGCTGCGAACGACCGGTGCTGAGGTATTTGATATGGTCAAGGATTTGAAAGTCATCTTTGGAAAGGGTCCCGCGGACAATCAGTTCGAAGGGAGCCGACGGGCACGCAGCCATGTGGAAGAAGAAATCTATATTCGGGAGCTAGAATATTGGAAAGTCCTAGATGTCCGCTCTGCAATCGACGTGATGCACGTTACGAAGAATATTTGCGTGAACCTCCTAAGCTTCTTGGGCGTGTATGGGAAGACAAATGATACAAAGGAAGCACGGCAGACCAGCAACGTTTGAAAGACCACGATGACCGCATCCGGAATGGTTTCAAGGTCGTGCCAGCTACGCTCGACCAAAGAAGAGAAGGTCATCTTTTTGAATGCCCGAGCAGTATGAAGGTCCCGTCTGGATTCTCGTCCAATATAAAGGGAATAATAAACATGGCGGAGAAAAGTTCCAAAACCTGAAGTCTCACGACTGCCACGTGATTATGACGCAATTGCTTCCGATTGCTTTGAGGGGCTCTGCCGGAAAATGTTCGAGTAGCCATTGTGAAGCTATGTGCATTCCTCAATGCAATCTCTCGAAGGTAATCAATCCGAAGTTCTACCACGGTTCTGAGCGATGTGATCCAATGTCTTGTCGATTTCGAGTTGGTGTTCCGCCATCCTTCTTCAATATTATGACGCACCTCCTGGTTCACCTAGTCGAAGAGATTTTCGTTCTCGGTCCTGTATTTCTACACAATATGTTCCCCTTCGAGAGGTTCATGGGAGTATTAAAGAAATATGTTCGTAACCGTGCTAGGCCAGAAGGAAGCATCGCCAAGGGCTATGGAAATGAGGAGGTAATTGAGTTTTGTGTTGACTTTGTTCCTGACCTTAAGCCGATTGGTCTTCCTCGATCGCGGCACGAGGGGAGACTAAGTGGAAAAGGCACGATCGGAAGGAAATCAACGATATGTATGGACGGCCATTCTCTGACTGAAGCACACCACACCGCCACCGCCACCGCCCCCCTTCTTCACTTAATTAATTTGTTTTTACTACATGTTTTCAGGACTGACATAATGGCGGACGATAGAGCTGACCCGATTATGGACAACTATGATCCGGACGGTGAAGCACATATGTTCGGCATCATAAACGGCGATATTCTATATGTGCCGACCGGAGAAGAAGAAGATGATATCTCTTCTTATCTGAACCTTGACGGTGAAGATGAAGGGCGCCGTCGACAAGATGATGTTAACAAGCGTCGATAAACGATTTATCTTCAAATGGAAGTAGCAACCACCTCCGCGCCGAGGTATATATATACATTGAGCCTCGGTGATACAAACTAACTGATTTGAATAAATATGTGTGTACTAACGCGACTCTCTTTCTTATTTTAGCCCTCGGCGGATCGTCGAAACAATCGAGTACGTCTTCAAAGCGTGGCGCAACCAAGACGATGAAACAAGGAGAAACATGCACCATCGAGGTTGTCGACGAAGGCAACGGCAGGCAGCTGGAGCCCCGCAAGAACGCCACCAAGTTTGTCACCAATGCGGAGCCATTGTTAGAGACAACGTCTCGATCACCGTCGAGAGTGGAATGAGCCAAAGAAGGCACGAATTGATGGTTTCACTTTTGTCGATAAGAGAACAAAAAAGATTGCTTCAAGAAGCTTATGGAACATTTCGTTCTACCTCCGAATACAACAAATTCGATGAGGAGGGTAACAAGATTGAGGAAAACAAGGAGAGGAGGAGGCTAGTCAAACAGTTCGCTCTTCATAAGATGGCCGACGCATTCCGGAAATTCAAGCAAAATCTAGCCCGTGACTTTGTCAAGCGAACAAGACTCCATTTCAAAGGACAATATGAGAAACTGAAACATGATTGGCCAGAATTTGTGAAGCAAAAGAAATCGGAGCAGTTCATTCAAATATCGAAAAAATAAGGAAAATGCAGCTAAGAAGGAGTACAATCATGTTATGGGGCCAGGAGGGTATCGCATTTGGGTGCCTAGGTTGGAGAAGATGGAGAACGAGCTGAGGCGCGAGAAACCGTCCCAGTGCGGAGGATGGGACCCAAGGGCCAAAAGCTGGTGGTACGGGCATGGGGAACGCTGAACCCGGAGACAGGGGAGTGTGTTTACGGGGCAAATTAATTAAACCCACCCAAGCCCTTATTGACGCAATGAAGGATGCTCAACAGGGAAGATCAAGTTCAACAGAGAGAACGACGCTACGACAAAAGCCCTCGGGAATCCTGAACACGGAGGACGTGTACGAGGCATGGGGCACATTCCGTGGAAAATAGGGTTCCCGAACGATGACCCGTCTGATTCTGAAGCCGTAAGAGAAAGATGGATCGGGAAGCAGATGTTGTGGCGCGGTTGGCATCGGAAATGGATGTGATGAAGAAAACCATGAGTGTACTAGTAGCGAAAGAGATGCAGCTCGGTGCAGCATGAAGATCATCCAGCGGATCTCGGAAGCCAGCAGCGGAGAAGCAGCGTGGCTTCCACGGAGGCCCCACCGGCTGGTGCGGATGCACCGACGATCGAAATTACTGCACCGGAGCCTCGGTGGTCGAAATTACTGCACCGGAGCCTCGGTGGTCGAAATTACTGCACGGAGCCTCCTCGCTACCCGTGGATGATATAAAGGAGATGAAAGAATGTCATCTGTATTATCCTATCGGGAACATGTCCATGAAGGTAGCCATCGGCAGTGCTTTACCATGTTTACAGGAGCACTCCACCACAACAACCCCATTCAAGATGGCTATGCTCGTGTCACGGTGGAGGACATAGTCCAAGGGTTTGAGGACACAGAGATTGACATTGCTACACCAAGGGGAGAAAAGACTTGGAGATGTCAAGCGCCATTTCATTCTATGGCAAAAGAAGTTTATCAAGTTTCCAGGCGAGGCGCCAAGGACAACAAGTCCACCCCCCTACGGTGGTGGTGGTGGCGGTGGAGGTGGTGGTGGTGGTGGTGGTGGTGGCGGTTCACCTACACCTCCGTCACGTCAGCCGACGCCGCACCCCAGCCCACAACGTCCGGCGGGTGATCAGCCGCCGCACCCCAGTCCTCGTCCGGCGGGTGATCAGACGCCGCCCCCCAATCCACCTCCGGCAAAGAGGCAGAAGCAGTCCTGGATTATTAACCCGGACCCTTATGTACCTAAGACCACAAAGGTACGGAGCCATCATCAAGCCTCTCCCACAAGGCCTTGGGAACGTAGTGCCGAGGAAGTCGACGCGCCGCTGCTGCTGATTTGGAGAAATGGAAGGCGGACTGCAAGAAGAAAAGAGAGCCCGAGCCCAAGCCAGTATTTTCGATGAGCAAAAGAAGTGGGCTAAGTCATTTTGAGCACACCGTCCCAAGCCGCCAAGAATCTGCCTAACGACTATGCACGTGAACTTGCAGCAGGCACTCATGTTCAAGGAGAACAAAGAGCGGAGAAGGCCGAAGTAAAAAAGCGGAAACAAGTTGCCCAGCTCGGGAACAAAGTAAACAATCGATTGCCCGCTTATAGTGGAAGCCTTCATCCGGATGACCCGAGATCATACAAGCTGCGGCAACACAGGATTGATATGTGAGTGCGAGAACAATCGCCAACTTAGGTATTACTCTTCGTGAACTGTTAGGCCTTGATGAGGCGCCAGTGAAGGAGGTAGTAATTACATATGTCAAGAATGGGCCTCTCGTCGAGCTGCGCGAGAAAAGGATCTACCTCCACAAATGAAAGGTCTGCTGAAATGGTACAAGGGTTACATAAAAATAAAACGCCAAAGAATATATTTATGCGGAAGTTAGACATGAGCATCACTTCAAACATTACTATGTACAAATTGAACTGAGTGAATTGTTCCAGCTTTTCAATCTGCGCGAGCTCGACAAATCTATCATCGGTTGCTACGTTACGTAAGTGATTTATTAATTTCTACCCCATCTCGTTCATATTGCCTGCACTATATATATGTCCTAACTATATTGTTGTGTCCGCTATTATACATGCAGAATGAAGATTAAGGAATGCAGAGTAAGGAACATCCATGATGTTGGGTTCATTGACCCACACATCGTTAATGGACATGTGTTGGGCGTCACCCCGCCGACGTGGAGGCAGACTGTGGCAGTTTCTTACAAAGCAGGAACTCAAAAGTGATATTCTATTTCCTTACCATTTTGAGTGAGTGTTTCTGTCTTGAGCACATTCTCTTTTGTTTACTCCATGCATGGTATGTGGCGGCTAGTCGATGAGTTATGCATGACGTCTTGTGCATGTATCGTGTCCGCAGTTCCACCGGATTCTGCTAGTAATTAAAGTTAACACCTCGAATGTCTCGTCCACGACTCTCTGAATATGGATCCAAAGCTTTGGGGCGGCATGAGAAGAATGCTGCAGAAGTAATTATTTTCATTCATTTGCGCTCTATATCGATCGGCCTATTTCGTTCATTTCCTAATATCAAGTAACTAATAACTCTCTTGTTCATTTAATTTTCTTTGCCTCGTAGGGTTTGGAGACGGTTCGTAGATACAAAGGTCGGTGAATTCAAAAAAGAGCTAGAATTCAAAAGGTCAAAGGCTAAGAATGCTGGGGATATTCAGCCACCGGAGACCAATCTATGTGGATACTATGTTCGTGAGATGATCCGAGATACACCTCTGAGCGGGTTCCGAGTGATACCAATGCTCGGAGGAATAACCTCCGTGGGCGCTTAGTCCGAAGCTCGCTTCCGACCACTTCAAGAGGAACTAGCTGGATGGTTCAGCAGGAAGTCCTCCATCCTAAAGGAGAACACTATTACGAGGACGTAGAACTTTATATGGATTAAATCATGTATGGAA